>LR737385.1:8292025-8509672 GCA_902655005.2 Marronus borbonicus | reverse complement strand
GTATGATTCCCCATCTGAAAACCCTATTGATCTTTCGTTGCCAAGCATTCCCCTTTACGGATTTGTCTCGAAGACAAGCCGGAGGGGCAAATTTCTACAAATTCAATGTTCTATGTTACACAAATAAACTCTCTTTGATAGACACGTTTGCAAAAAGATCCGATAAAATTTGCTTTGTTGTATGCTTTCAATAAAATGGTTAAAAGTTGACGTTTATTAGAAAAGGCCTTCAGTAATACTCATGCATACTTTATAACCCAAAATAATTTAAATAACATGAGATCTTTACAGGGAGATCTTACAAGGTGCGCCATTTTTTAATGAAATTTGATGATTTAATAGCGACATGTGTCTATGAGAGAGCACTTCATAAACCTACTTCTCCACAGTATTCTTCTTTTTGTTAGCCACATAACTATTAAATCAATTTTGCTTGACAATTGGTATACATGCAGAAATGGGCCAAAAATAAAAATACTATCAGAAATAACCACAGCAGTTGTGTTTCTTAAGACAATATTTCATGAAAAGAGCGACACCAGCTTTTTATAAAAAGACTTTTGACTTTTGTGAAATATAACAATATTTTATATTGTTGTTTAATATGTTGTTTAATCGCGTATCAATTTAAGATCCAAATAAAAAAATTAAAAAGAATGCTAACATGTAGCACAATTGAAATAAACCAACTTAATAAACTTTATTGTAATTTTTATTGCACTGCACAATGATTCTTGTAATTCTTTCGATCCATCTGTATATATTTGTGCAATTGTTTTTAATAATTGTTTTGATCTTTTTTAGCATACTAAACACTGTACTTCGGAATGCCTACGTTATCCTTAACTTCATACATAAATGATATGTATATTAAACATTTTTTATGTAATTCATTTCGTAGGTAGCTACTTAGGCATAAAATTTAAATCAACAATTAAGAGCAGGAATGTTTTACTTACCTAACAATACTCACACCAGAAATCATATGTAATACACATATAATAATAATAATAAACCCTTTATTTCCATAATAGCGTGACTAATGTATAATAAGCATATAAACAACGTACAATAAGTATATAAGGCAAAAATTAAATATAAACCACGAGTTAACGAGATCTTACGGGACAGGCATCAGCGGAGCGGTTCAAAAGAACAGTTCCTGCTCTTCCACCAACTCCACATGCTAATACCTTTTTTAACCCTTACTAAGCCTATTATCCCTTAACATGCACCTTTTTTTTTATACATGCATCGTTATACAAAGCCTTGGAGATATAAATTTCCTACGCGGTGGATACAGAAGAAATATATGGTGCTACTTAAAATAATAACGTTTCTGAGGTTGGAATTTGGCAAAGGCATTCCACTGCAATACGTAGATAGAGCTAAGCATGTAATTTAATCTTATGAAAATTTCCACTGGATTGCATTAATTTCCGAACGAAACGAGGTGAGACGAGCAAGAGAAAAGAGATCGCCCTACCTCGTTTCGTTCGGAAACCAAATTCTTTAACCGTGTACCTTCTTAACATCTGTTATAAAATTAGGTATCATAAGCCGAATAGTTTTCATCGTGTGTCAGATGAAGAAAAGCTATTCGACGAAGCTAGGAAGCCTTGATTTGAATTTGACTATTCATACTGTTTACGACACATATTTATTTTGCAATTTTTGCTTATCCTGAAATGTTTATTTAGGATTTAGTTTGCTATAGTTGCCTTATATTTCTCTATTCAAATCTTTCCTAGAAATATTTGTAATCACTAAACATTTATTGATTAGGAAACATTCATGTACTAAAAAGCCAAAGGCGATAAAACGTTCAATTGCTGATCGTACCGAATTACAAATTTATTGTTCTTGTCAGTATTAGGCTGTCAAAAGAGCGAAATTGTAACACTTATACTTTTTGCCATTTTATATCCAGATACACTACTCAACAGCAGCAGACGTAGACGTTTGTTATTTGCTTTGAAAGGCAAGCAAGAGCTAATATCTTTTCTTAAGGAGTACTCCTGGCTCCTTTCAATTCTTAATTCTGTAACAACTGTTAAGTTGACTTAAATGTTTGACAGCGAAGTTAATGCCCGACCTAGTTCTGAAAGAGAGGTGCGTTAGAGTCACCCGGTCATTTGGTCAAACAGAAAGTGTTTTGACAGACAATTTTTTCATGTTAGTAATTTCCATACAGAATATCAATATAAGTAGTTATCAATGTTAACTGTTTGCCCCACTTAATATTCAGGTGTAAAAGACGTTGGAATCTCGTTCAGGAAGTTACTTAAATCAAAAACTATTATGTAAACATAGGTACGATTTTTCATATTACAGAGCCACAACAGATTAAAATTTTATTGAATTGGAAACGATATTATTATTGCATGCATATAGATTAGGTCGTCTAGTAGTTTATGTTTAAAAGCTGAACAACATAATTTATAAAAAGCTGAGTACTGCGATAATAACAGTCTTCAGGCAACTAGAAAGTATGGCCCAAAATTTCCTGATAAACGTTAACCTTCTCACAAAGTCTTCGGCCGTACTTTTCAACGATTCAGAGAAATTTGTTTACTTGTTATTCCATGTAACAAGTTACTAGAGATGGTATTAATAACACTCACAATTACCATTTATGGAATCTTCAAAATCCACATGCTATCAGACAATCGCGATTTCCACACCGTTTCAATGTGAGTACTTGGGCTAATATCTTTAACGGAGAACTGCTTGAATTATTATAACACCGGGTATTTATCCTGCAGAATACAATTCTACACACTTCTAGTTGAAACGATTACTGGAGATGTGGTTTCAACGCAATGGCGCTGCAGCTCATTACAGTAGATATGTAATTCAATGGTTGAACACGCACCTTGCATTTTTTTCTGGCGGCCATTTGAAGTCTGTATTGTTTTTCTTTGTTGAGTTTATAATTTTTATAATATTGTTTTATACTTCTTTTATTTGCAGCATTACATGAAATAAATAAGATGCATTCATTAACTACCGCTTCCTTTCCTAGAATCTGAAATCGAGAAAAATTGTTCCTTTTATTGCAACCGACATAAACTACATTAAAATATTGCTGTATGATCATAATCTGTATGAATTATTTAAAATGAAGCTTGTTACACTTTAATTTGCAATGCCATTGTAAATGCATATAAAATATCAATAATAGCATTATTTCAACATTTTTCTAACGTATTCCCGCATCTTAACCGTCTTCTCATGATGCGTAATAGTAAACACCTACGAGTTATGGTATTTTCGTACAATTTGTGCTTAATGTTCTCAAGTTGTGCTCAAGTTCATTGCCAAATAAAATACATAATATTGGTATTTCTCCGAATTCTGCGCGACTAAATACCTTCATAATAGTTTAGTCTAACATATTATCACAACCAATTTGAACTACATTCATGATTCATTAAAATGTTCACTAATTAGTAGCTTCACCTATTATACACAGTTTTTATATCTCCCACTCTCAGAGTAGGGTTTGCTACTTCCTCTAAATTTGGCAAATGCGGAGGCTAAACACCTTAAGATGCTCTACTGGTGCAAGTGTAATACTAACTCATGGCTGGCTCCCTGTAATACGTTAAATTTTACTTACAGGTAGTCTTGTTAATCATCAATTAATTCTTTCGTATTCCATAATTATGAAGCTGATGCAATAGTTTATTAGAAGGAAATAGGTGTATCTATATTTAGACGAAAACAAAATTATAAATATCTCGAAACTTATGAGAAATGAACATATGAAACCTATAGGTCGTTATGGATCGCCGTGCGCGTCTATGTTGTCATGACAAAGCTTGAGTTCCCTCCTGTTTACACAATAGGCGCAATTTTACGACTTTAGAAGGTTGGAACACCTTGCATATTTTTATTTTTTGTCCTGTAATTGGAGATTTCCACTGGCCAGAATGTATAGAACGAATATAATTGAAATATAGCAGCACACGACAAGTAAAAATTCACCTAAATTGAAAAGAACGTCGTTACTTGTGATTTCATTTTCGAATAAAATTCTTATGAGATAAAATTCAACTGGAAAATGAATTTTATCAAAGCGAAACACTTATACTGGAAAACGATAAAACCCCAAACGTTGTTTCGAATGATAAAACGAATTTTGATCACAGTATTCAATACTCTGAAACATTTTCCCAATCGAAAATATGTGGTTACAAAGTATATATCCCAAAGATATCCCCGACGTCAAATTTAATTCGGAAATTAACTTGTCCAGCGAACCGTACTTATCGTGCTTGTGATAAGGGGATGTAAAAGATATATGTGTACGCAAGCAGCCCGGATAGAATTCGATGGGGGGTTATAAGGTGGACGACGGAGTTTGGGTCAGTTCGATTGATTGCTGGGCAACAGCAAACCATATTTCGGTAAAAATTTGCGTCGATAGATTCGCCGTGTAATCAATTTCCAATATATACAACCTCTCCGTTAATTATAACAAGCCTTAAGGGCGCTATACGCATACCTTGATACGATTTACTAAACAATTTGCCATACAGGATAACACTTGCGAAGTAAAAATTTTTAATTGCGCACCTGATTAATCGATGTGTGTCTAATTCTTAGGGAGGCATTTAAAACATAAAATCTACGAAAATCGACCTTAGACAGCATGCAAAGACTTGTTTACTCAAGAAAACACCCCATTTTATTGACGTTATTTTTATTAGAAAATTGAACGAAATGCTCGATAGGTCTTCCTTTAACTACACTAATTATCAGCCACTGATGTGGCATACTTCATGGAATGTTTGGCTATGTTATAAATTATTTTACGATGCTAAACTATTGTCAGTTACGGAGGAGTTATTAAATTGAATTGTGAAATAATAGTATTGAAATAGTACAATTCCTCGCAATATTACCACATACATTAGTTATCATAAATGAGTCGTGAAGATTTTTACATTAACGTACTTATCCCAAAGTTCTTCCTGAGGACTTGCAATTATACTTTACATAACAAATATTATATTTTTGTGTCTCAGTTATTGGTTACCCCCATAAAACCTAAAACGATTTAATTCTGTAACGTCCTCTCACCTCTAATCACCGAGAGGATGCGCTAAATTTAATTTGCTATCTTTTTTAGCATCAAATTACTATAATAAAATTACGCTATCTTTCATACGAATACATCTCGTTTGGATGGTGACGCCTGTCCATCGTTTTCGGCGAAGAGGAGCAAGAGTAGAAGGCAGTTCCATTTCCGTACAATTTGCGACTGTCACAGCAAATCAACACACCAGAGACATAATCGGAAATGTCGTTTCCATTTCGATAAAAGATTACTGTTTATTTTTCTTATTTTTATGGAACATCAAACCACTGTATTACCGCCACACATTGCATTCTAAACATTGGCTCCTGGATGCAATTGTATAGAACTATATTTATTGGAAATTGCAAAATAATAATGATTTAATCTTAATAATATTTATTAAAATGACAGATACATCCAATTAAATCCCGGAGCGGAAAATATAAATTTACTTACGACGGATAAAACCATTTGATAACATACTCTAATGTGCAGTGTTCAATTAATAGAGAATTATTGTAGTTCAATACTTCTAGCTTCTTTCAAATACATATTTTGTTATTAAGTGATGAAATTGCTTCCCTTTCACTTTATGAGAGTTCAATCAACCAAAAAATGAGCGAAACTCAGTTAGGACGCAGAAGTGATAATATTTTTTACGAAGAAGGGTGGACCGATGAATGCTTATAACAGAATGATTAATATCTGTGGGATGCGCCGTTATACTTTACGGTAAACTGTTTTGATGTAAACAATTTGGATGGGACAGGGAATCAATTTAACACGACCCAAATCACAGAAGGTCTGTTAAAGGAAGAACCAACGAAAACACCAAGACAGTTGAGGAACTGGTTTAACGGATCGAAAAATACTGGATTTCAATGATTGCTGAAGTAGGGAATCTTACATGAAAGTTTAGGAATGAATAAGGTGTCTGCATGCTGGATTCCCTTCTGAACAAAAATTGAAAAATTCCCATCTATTGTATGACGAAACTATAGACGCAACAAGTTAATGTCAGATGGTAATTTTATTTAGATATATAATTAACTGTAGAATTTGTAAGCGCATTCGTAGATTTAAACGAATTAAGAATGGGTGGCGCTCAGGCACACATTAAAATTAAATATCCTTGTGCACACTATATTCATTGGTACGCATACTAGTGCAAAGCGCGTATATTTGAGTAGCGTGTCAGCAATTTCCGTTTTTTTTCAAAGATTGTAAACTAAAGGTAAAATTTCATTGTATTTTTTTACAATCGCTCACCCCTCGTCAAAAAGTCGTGCACCGCCACTGTACGGTTGTATTATTTTGAAGCAGCAGAAAATGAAGAGACAAGTTTTGACTAAGCAACTATCTTTCAGAGTTTTTGGATTAATTTAATTGAAAATTAAAAAATAAGTGTCGTAGTATATCGGCCATTATCATATTTTGTGTGGAATTTGAAGAACAAACACGATTTAGGAGCTGCATCAAGGTAGAATTTTAACAAAGGACATCGAACTGCAATATTGTCACTTGAAAAATTACAGTGAGTAGTTAATAAAGTCATCAAGTTGGCCAAATAAACATAACAGTTTGAAAACATTTCATTTATTTAATTTTTAGATTTAATAAAACTAGAAACAAAAAATTTTTTAATTTTAATCATATTTACGCTGGTAAGTTCAATTTGTTCGTAAAACAGTATCATCACAATATGTATCTGAATTTTTTTTAAAGGTTACTGAAAATTAGAAATCATTGAACCACATACTCGTTTATATCAGAAAGAATCTCATTTTTCTTTTTCACCCGGTAGATTTTCGGTACTTAAGATACCCCGACTTTCAAAAGTATATTTTACTCCTTTAGTCGCATTTTAAAAGAAAGCAGAAAACATTTAATAAAGCCCAAAAATGGAAAATATTCATTGGGCATCATTCGAAGAATTAGCATCGAAATTCAAGAGTTACTTTAGAAAAGTCAATTGAAAATTTCATTATGATATTGTAAAATCATAAGGATGTAACTATGCAGAACTTTGTTGCAAATGCTGATGTCTACAATATTAATATCAGCGTTTCATCCTGAATTGAGCTCCTTTTACAACTGTGAATTAATCTCGGAGAGTATTATTCCGCACTGCATTGGAGGTCACCTACCGATTGATTGGAAACATTTCACTAAAGCGTTCAAATTATTGAGCAAGCTAGCGACATGGAAATTGTTAACGTCGCGACATCAAGTTCGAAGTTCTCATTACCGGCTTATATCCTTTCGCGTTATATTGTACGAACATACAATATACCTTCAGTATATCGCCCGATAAACTTTACAGGTTATGCAATATGCTTTCAGCAAGAACTTGAGATGCAGAAGCCCAGTGGGGCTACATTAGATGCATATTAAATTGGATCTATATGCTTAGCAATTTTAAACTTAAATTCGAAATTTGCAACGAGAGTGAAATATTGATATCGGGACGGAACTGGCTGTCATAGAACTTCGTTGATTATAAATTATGCTTGTCACGTAAAACCGAACAGATATTGGATGTAGTAAAAACGCTCGAATTACATTTAAATTGCGTACTTGTTCAATGGCTTTCTATAAGCTTCAAGAAGCTATATAAATTAGATATTACAAGTTGCCGCCTTTCAACCTCTTTTTAAATACATTTTGCAGCTTTTTTGGGGATTGTTTGCTTACCAAGAAAAGGACACAAAATCCGGGAAAGCGTAGTTTTGTTTGCGGAATGTGGAAAAACTCTTATCCATTTTGTAAGCCGGCAAACTTTTTAATCTCAATTTCCGTGTTGGAAATATCTGAAAGTGTATTGCTTAAGTACTGTGGGGCGTTGGACGGGTAGCAAGTTCAAGTTATATATTATGTAATTTGAAATATGTTTGAAAGTTAAGGACGTCTTGTGTACACAAATTACTTAATGGATTTGTGTATTCGAGTCATCGCTAATCTATTTTGAAAGCTACTGAGATATGGCTTCAATAATACGATTTGTTTTCTTTTGATGTTTTCAATGTACATATAATACTTGTTTTTTTCTTTTAATCTTAATGAACAGCAATAAAAGTGTTGGTTTCGTCGGTAGTTTACCACTAAATGCGAAGTAATTGATCATTCAATTATTAATTTGAATCTTAGAACTTTCTAAATCTGTGCTACTATATGTTTATCTTTTGTTTATAATATCCATTTCTTTATTTTTAAATACAAATTCAAAAAAGTTTAAGGCAGTTATTAATACGATAACATTTTTCATCTTGCGGTGTGCTTGATAGGTGTAAAATTAATATAGTCCGTCTAGAAAGTATCCGGAAAACAAAAAGCACAGCTTTAATTTTACGGTATACATTTTTATTACTTGAATAATAAAATCACAACAAATAATTCATCTCATTTACTAATACAATCTCCATTTAACTGTAAACACTTAACTAAACGTTCAGGTAATCCCGAAACCAGGTCAACGATATACTTTTCGGTGATAGTGGTCCAAACTTGTAATCAAATCTTCTTTATTTCATGGTGCTGCTCGTTCTACTTCAATTTTTATTAGTCCCGATATGTTTTCGATGGGATGAAGATCTGGGGAAGCTTCTCGCCATGGAATTGTTGCCAAGTTTTGTTCCAGCATTCAAGCTTTAGTGTAGGCAGAAGTATAGCGTCTTGCATTATCCTGTTGAAAACGCCACCCTTCGGAATATAAAGCACGAGCCGTTTCAAGAAGAAAGCCATTAAGAATTTCACAATACTTTGCACTATTAACGATTAGCCAATTGTTGCCAAAATGTTAGCCAATTTTCGAAACGGTAGGCGCCGGTTTTGTCGTCGTAAAGTCACTAAAGCGTTTAGATTGTTTCCGCTAATATTACGCGGTCTTCCAGAAACTGGTCCATGGCTCATATCTCTCCTATTTTTTATCCTGTTTATTGTCTCATATACTGCACTTTTCCCGAGTTCAGTCAATTGCACTAATTTTTAACAAATATTCTATTTTTTTCTATACAAATATTCCACCAACTTTCTTCTTTCTACTTGCGACATTATTTCACAAATATTCAGCCTGTTGATAATCAACAATATTAGACAGCTGGTGTTGTTATATGATTTTTGCCATGGTCTACAGTCGACACAACCTACTTGATGCATTACTTATGTCTTAGGATGTAACAAAAAAGAAATATATTAAAATTAAGAAAAATAATAAATTCCGGATACTTTCTAGACGGACAATATATGTAAAGTACTTTTACAAAATTCTGGTTTCTTCGAAATTTTGAACCGGAATATAAGAAAACAAGTACTTTTGCAGTCTCGGGCATTCTTGGCCGCAAAACTGCACATACATACGTCTCTTGTAACATAAATAACTATTTATAATGAGCCGAGAAAATATTTTTCCTTCTTCCCTCGATTTACGTTAGTTTTTAGGGATACGATACGATGTAATGAAGAGTACTTATGAGGCTCAGTATACAAGGTCTTACGAATAGAACCGACGATTTTTACGATATTCTAAAGACTTAACGTAATAAACGCTGCTTCTTGACGGAGTACTTCCTTACACATCAGAACTTTAAATGTGTAAATATTGGCGCTTTCGTGCTGGGGAATGTATTTTGTAGATAGAACTCCATTTACTTTATGTACTCTGTAGAAAGCACTAATAAAAGTAAGAAAAGGAACAGATCCCCAGTGTGAAGGATATTGAGTGGGTGCAGTAGAAATTATGACCATCAACACAATTATATTCGAAGTACTTAGCAAGGATAAAATACATAAATTAGAGTTTATTCTTGGAGATTCTTGGAGAATTCAAGAATTTATTTTAACATTTCTTCGTATAATTTTGTAATCGGAAAAGACATATGTGGCTACCTAGAACAATACCGTCCGTATACATGATAATACAATTTCATTGAATGTGACAATTACATTTGTAAAGTTATTTTAAATCGGATGATGTAACTTTCTATAAAGTCCGTGATTTCCTTCTGATTATTCATTAGTTATTTTTACCTCGTTCATGTTTTCTTAAGTTTCTTCGTTTCCTAGTCTCGCTCATTTATAATGACGTTTATAATTAAATACCCATTATTATTATGAATTTCGCATTTAATGGCTATTCCGATAGATACAGACAGATGGATTTCAGTTCGAGCAAGTAAGGCGATAGCACATTTTAATGATGAAATTACTACTTAAGAATTTGAGATACCAATTGAATCCCGAAAATTTTTGAAACCTGCAATTATTGGTGATTATTGATATCAATTGTGATGAAGTTCATGTTTTTAGTTTCATAATTCTCATTATTTATATATTAATGGAATTACTCACGTGGGCAACCGAACGGATGTCCTTCCGCCTACCCGACGTTAACATTGCTCCGAGTAAACAACACATAAGTATCGGCACCCTCCGCACCGCACAAGTTTAATTTATTATATAGTAATATAATAAATAGTCCGGGACGGCCGTTTCGAGGACACGAATGGTCCTCATCATCAACCGGTGACCGAATGATGCGAGAAAAAACTTTTTCTAAAACTAAACATGCATGTACTATCCCTACTTCTTAGAACAAATATTCTTTACAAGTGCCTATTTCTACCCCCTGCACGCCTTGAAGCTACGACGTGCGAAAAATAACATGCATGAACTATCCCTTTTTCCGAGAAGAAATATTGTATTTTACAAGTGCCTAATTCTACCCTCTACGTGTCTTAAACTACGACATGCGAAAAACACGGCCAGATGGACGGGAAGATCTCTTTTATGACCCAAAATATAAACACAGCCTACTGCAAAAGGTCAAAAAGGACAGAGTACGACAACGGTCCGTTTTCTACTGTTTATCAGATTTTTATTACTTTTCATGTAAACTGTCTCGTACGCATCTAATTCTCGCGGCGACGTTACGTTTTTAATCAATTTTAAGTCTTCTAATTTAATACTATGCCCGGTTTCATTTATATGTTGTGCCACACTCGACGCGTCCAATCTGCCGTAGCGATAATTTCGTATATGTTCTTTGAATCTTAGAGGGAATTTAACCAATCTATTAATTAAGAAGTAATCTCTCGGTAATCCTAAAGATAAACCGAAAATGGGAGAAAGGTATTAAATTAGAAGACTTAAAATTGATTAAAAACGTAACGTCGCCGCGAGAATTAGATGCGTACGAGACAGTTTACATAAAAAGTAATAAAAATCTGATGAACAGAGAAAACGGACCGTTGTCGTACTCTGTCCTTTTTGACCTTTTGCAGTAGGCTGTGTTTATATTTTGGGTCATAAAAGAGATCTTCCCGTCCATCTGGCCGTGTTTTTCGCATGTCGTAGTTTAAGACACGTAGAGGGTAGAATTAGGCACTTGTAAAATACAATATTTCTTCTCGGAAAAAGGGATAGTTCATGCATGTTATTTTTCGCACGTCGTAGCTTCAAGGCGTGCAGGGGGTAGAAATAGGCACTTGTAAAGAATATTTGTTCTAAGAAGTAGGGATAGTACATGCATGTTTAGTTTTAGAAAAAGTTTTTTCTCGCATCATTCGGTCACCGGTTGATGATGAGGACCATTCGTGTCCTCGAAACGGCCGTCCCGGACTATTTATTATATTACTATATAATAAATTAAACTTGTGCGGTGCGGAGGATGCCGATACTTATATGTTGTTTACCATACTACCCCCACAGTCCTTGCTATCATTATTGCTCCGAGTATGTCTGTATCTCACACTGCCTGCCTCTCAGCGTGTACCACTATCCTTCAAAATAATAAATAGTGTATCTTTTGCCGGTATCTAGTGCCAAGAGATACACGCCTGTTATCTAGGAAGTTGCGACAAAACACCGCCTATAAATGCCAGATCAACTCCCTAATAGTTTCTGAACTGCTAATCCCAAGATGGCATTACAAAGAGTGTTCTGGTACATCTATCATGACGCATTAAAAAATCCTAAAATGCTTCTGCCTAACTGGCGTCGTATGAGCAGGCATCAAGAGCACTTTTTGCGCTGCCATGCCGCGACTGGGAGTCGAGGAGCAGAGTGTTGGTTTGTCATCCCTACCGGTGTCTACTTTTTAATTTAAAGAGTTAATGTTTCTATCCGATGTGATGCTACAGTTATCACGATTTTTGAAATTGTATGACACATTTTGCCTATTTTCAAATGACCCTCTAGGATTTAAAAACGTTGGGTAATCTTCTTCGTAACTATTTTAGCAATTCTTTATCAAATTTAAGAAAGAAAGAAAGGAAAGGTGGATACGTATATTTCATTCAAATACAGATTAGCCCCCTTTTAATGCTTCAATTTGCATTTCAGTAGTGAAACATAAATCTCTCATTTTAAATTAAAATTTATAAATTACTTTAACAAATTGCCCCATTTTCATTAACACACCTATAAAATCAATCCATTGGGAATTATTGAAGGCGGATTTATTTCTGTATCAGCAATAGTCAATCATATCTACGTTGATATAACATTAATTGTATGCATCAATCGAGCAATTCATCATAACTTGATTGAAACAAAATGTAATTTGCTCGCCTGTAATTTGAAAACGCAATAATTTCGGTATATGACTTTATAATTTTGTACCCGGAAAATCATCAAATGTAATTAGACTAATGAGGTGGTGGCTGTAACATTCCGTTTATCGAATCTGTTATAATGTACAAATTAACGTTTCTGTCATAAAAGTATATGGCAGGTCAATAACATTAATTTATCAAGAAGAGATGTATGTAATAATGAGATAATTATACTAAATAAATCTCACGTAACCTTACATTTTATAGGTTTGTGCACTGCAATTGAGTAGACCATATAAATCGGACGTAAATGCTTAATAAAAAATCAAAAATAAATAAAAAGAAGACTATCAGCAAAAGGAAAATAAGTGAGTTAATAAAACAAACATTGGAGGATGTATAAATATTTTGATGTATTTAAAAAAAAATATTTTTTTGAATAATTTTATAGCGCTTAATAGTATCAAATAAATAACGAAAATTTTGCTTTACATACATAGTTTACTCCTTAGATGTTTGTGACAAAAGATAGAACACGTCAGTAACACGTTAGTAACGTTATTAACACATTAGTAACCAACACCGTGATAAACGTTATCAGATTAAGGAATTTTTTACCTTTTATGGTTGGGGTGAATTTATAAATGTGAATGTAAAAACTTAATACATTCGTACCGTCATATACGCAGCTATGCATTTCAACGAGCACTATTCTACTGGACTTTCGAGGCCGGTACGAATGTATTTCGTTAACTTTATAAATTCACCACAACCATAAAAGGCAAAAAATTCTTTAAAGTTTCTGATAACGTTTATCACTGTGTTGGTTACCAAATAACATTTGCGCCGTATTGTATTTGTCTTTTTCTATATATTCAATTGAAATTAAATGCAATAAGTGGAGTATAGGTTAATATATGGAAGCTGTGGATAGGTTTGTGACTATTGCTTCAGTTGAATGCTTTTTATATCTGGGATTACTGCTGTTATTTTTTCTTATTTGGCAATAAAGCGACGGGAATCAGTAACCTAACCGTTATTGCTGTAGACTCTAACGATTCACTATACTCCAGGTTTGTTTACTTCATAGGTTATCCTTGCTTCTCTCGTTCGTAAATTAACGTTGGTTCGCCTGGTGTTTTAATCTGTTGTGTTTCTGGAAACAGTTTCCCTTTGATTATGTTGCCCTAAACTAAGAACTAGATACCAAATGATGCTGCGCCAGCAGCAGTCCTGCGAATGAATATTTATTTGATCCTCTATTGTTATTACAATTACAATACAAGAAATTCGACCGAAAATCATTTATTTTAAATAAATACTTCAGTCGAATTTTTATACGTACAAGAACAGTTTTTAATATAAAGTTCTTAAAATTCGGGTTTAGAAAACAGTTCTTGTTTTACGATTGAATTAACTCTCAAAAATGTATTTATTTGGTATCTACTTGCTATTCAATTCGAACATTTTATGTATTGTTATATTAAAATTTACATCGAATGTAGTCGTCATTAGCGCCATGTACAATGCGTTCAGTCAACTGCGTTCCGTGTGCTTATGCCCGTTCGTTCAACTTCATAGCCTTTTTGACTTCTATCTCGCTTCTATACTCTCCGATTTCCCTCTCTCTATGGAAATTTGTTAGTTAAACTTATCTTTCTTCAACGATGATCTTAGTAAAACGTTGTATATAGAAGTCAGTGAAAGTTAACATTCAACGGTTCCTTGCAATGTCTAAGATCATAGAGTTAAAATCGGTAGATTGTCCACTGCGAAACTATTCGCAGTTATTGTGGTTTTTTAGTGTAAGAAAATTCAAATATTAATTCGAAAGGTATATCGTAATTAGTTGTGATTTAACAATCGCTATCGCGCAGAAAGAAGTGAACAGACACGACAATTTTTCAGTTAGTTCAAGTTACCGTTCTATAAGCACATATTTAACTAAGTGCTCTTATTTTCCAAGCGTTTAGTACTTGAATTACGGTTCAAATACGAAGTGAACCTAAGTTCTGATAATTTAAAAGTACGTCGAGTTGTGAGTATATAACCTGTAACCATAGAATTTCCACTAAATGCCACAATTTTAAATTAATCTTTCTCCATTCATTTTAATACTCGTAAAACGTAATTGTTTGGTATTTATTTTTAATTCAAACTGCCGAAGGAGTGCTTAGAGGACTCTCCCTGCTCTAAAAACTATAAAATTTAATTTAGAAAAACCATTTTCATGTTGTTCTATAACGCTACAATATTCTATTAAATTCTACAGACATTTTGTACATTAGATATTTGGGAATAAATATTCCTTTCTTGATTTAGAAATAATCAGTGGTTTTTTGAGTTTACCAGTAGAATAAGTATGCATGGAAAAAGCGACAATATTTACTTTCCCATATATATCATCAAAGGACTATTTGGGCAATGAGCTCCAAGAAGGGCGTTTACTATTTTATGTATTACTAAACAGACAAAAAATTACTTGAAACAAGGAAAATATATTCCGTGTAGAAATTGAAACATGCGTCTTGGATATAATGTACAGATGTCAATATTTTCATTATTTATTCAGTTCCACAAATTCAATTTACCTCAGCCACGTTCGTACATGCAAGCATGTACTACGTCCTGCCTCTACCTAGAATCCTTCATTTTATTGTTAGAGCGGGTTGTATTCGATATGAACTCTTATCGCAGTTCCCCGTTGGATTTCAATCCAAAATGTCATTCTTACTGCGAGTTATCCAGATTTATCGTTGCTTCGAAGATGGCGTTGGTCGTTAGGTTTGCGCTTTAGGAAAGATAATAGAGATAAAGGTTTTAACGACAATAGTGAACAACGGCATTTCCTTCAAACATAAAGTGCTTGTCTATAAACTTTCTTGTAATTTATTGGACCTCCGAATACAGAATAAATCAATATTTATTATACTAAAGTAGTATGTGTTAAACTAGAAGACGATACGTAGAATATATAGAGAAGCCATAATTTTCAAGATAATGAAGCATATGAAGAGGTGGTGTTCTATAAATCTTGAGATATGTTGCTTGACTCACAAACAAATATAACAAACAGCAACAAGTACGTTTACGCTTAGTATTTCTATTTAATAATTTTTACGCAGAAAAATACATTGTCGAAAACTGACAAACAAACTTACTATAGTTAATTAATTGCAATTAACTAAGTTCTTTAAAATAAAGAGATAAGAAGAATTAATAAATGAAGTAAAAATAAGAAAACATAATAACGAGAACGAAGAACGAAAATATGAAAAATGCAGAATCCAGTAAGGATAAATAAGAATTATTTAAGCTTTTAGAATTGAACTGGCATAAGGTTGACTAGCTAAAAACGTTAGTTTTTGTCGTTCAAAAGTTATCCAGTATATAATTTCGTTCCCTCCTAGGCCAGGTAAAATATAATGCTATGTCCTCAGAAAAGGTGGAGCAAATAAGATTCCTTTTTTATGGAACACGGTGCACGTTAAAGATATTTTTACAGTTTAATACGTTCTGAATACAACATAATTTTTGTTTCCTCTCTGTAGGCAATTAATATTATCTGAAAAACGAAAGCGCAGAAACCATTCCAGATGTGTCCTTTGAGTGTCCATTTACAAAAAAAAATTATTAGCAGCCTTCATTTTTTTAAATTTTTAACACTCGTTTTAACTAAGATAATAATCAGCCTGTATAAGGTTTATTTGGATACATTATAGGGACCAGCTCAGCATGCTTAATTCATGCAGATTCTCAAATACTCCGTCTTAAACAAGTTAAGATGGACCTCTAGTTCGAGTCGCTAAGTCTTAGTTAGCGTTTACTTAAATTATTGTGAATAAGTAACGAAGAAGTGTAGAGCGATTTAGCATGCTTTTGTGTCTAGCTTAATCCACGGCATTAATTAATTCGAATTATGATAACAAGGTATTATGCGAGATTATACGTGGGGAAGAACTACATCGTAACTCCGACGAACTAGAAAATAGGTACTTGATGTTGAAGGAAATAGACGATGTGGTATAGCGAAGCCCAATAAAATACTGCAGACGTTTAATAAATTTACTGTCGTCGTAGATAACTTTAAAATAGGGCAGCTTAAAGATCAAAATAGATCACACGCTGATGTACGCTGTTCCTTGAAGATACGCGACAGGTTTAAGCAATTTCTAACGATATGTGGCATGTATTATACAAAATTATTATGGATTATATTTATTCCAGAAATGTGCATATTAATAGTAGATAAAACGAATAAAATAATTTTAATGACGCGTTCTGATTACAAAAAAAAATGTTAAATTTGATAATGATGAAAACACATATTCAAAAATAAAACTGATCCTACACAAAGAATACAAAAACAAGTTAATAAAATATTAATCAGTGGGAAGAACAAAATTACATTAGTAAAAAACAAGCAAACAAATTCAAAATACGCAATCTACATGCTCCAAGAGTTTACGGACTACCACACAAAGAAAATGTACCTTTACTTCCAAAAGTATCCAAAAGTATTCCAAAAGGTTCTTTCAGAACATGATAAGTTTGAATGTATACGAGTATTCCCACTAAAACTAGCCATAGCCAACGAGGTGAAATGAATTTGAAACCACATACACCAACACCAATGCATGGATTTATTAAGGCAATAACGTTATGTTTATACACACTAATTTTAAAAACAATATTTATACACAAACTTGAACAGCAGTTCTAGAAAATATAAACATGGAGATTTCATTTTACAAAAGATATGTTGATGATTTAAACGTAAAGATAAAAATCAATATATTTCAACGAAATTTAATTCTTTTAACTCATGGTTGCACCTTACATTGGAAAATGAAAAAAAGTTTCAATAAATTATCTAGATACTAAAATTACACATAAAAGTAGTAAAATTTTAACAAATTGGTATATCAAACCCACACGTTGTGGAAGATATTTTACCTTTCTATCCCACGCGCCAATTAAATATATCAACTATCAACAATCTTGTAGATCAAAATATTGGCGAAATCAAAAAAATGTTAACTGACAACAACTATCCAATTAATTGCATATATTAATACTAAATATATGCAATTAATATATTTAAAAAAGAATTACACAAACTCACAAAAAAGTGCTTATAATGCAACAAAAGAAAAATAAAAAATGTTACCGACTCAAACCGGTGTTGCACATCCAAGCGCTTCAAAAGAAAATCTTCCCGAGGGATGGTCCTCCTATATACGCCTGAACTTGCTGTACGTGCTTTACCTTGATTTGCAATCCACAGATTCCAACTAAACCTGCAGAAACGAGTACACTTTCCGTGCGCTTCACGAAATTATCACAGACTAGACAGACTCGCGCTTTGTCGACTCTCGGGGAAACCAGTAAGCAACATGAAGCCATTCTCATGAGACAAATAAACACGAGTCTGTCTAGTCTCTGTTAATTTCGTGATGCGTTTCTGCAGGCTTCATACGTATGTATACCGAATATATAGAATGATCAGGATAGAGCTAGATAGGTAGCTAGGCAGAGACTAGACAGACTCATGGAGACTCTCCACGGAGAAACCAGTAGGCAACACGAGCCCATTCTCATGAGACGAATAAACACGAGTCTGTCTAGTCTCTGCTAATTTCGTGAATCGCATTTCGTTTCTGCGGGCTTAGTTCCAACACCGTAATGCAGTCGACCGATTACGATTAAGCCTACGCGCAATTTTACGGAAATCAACACCGCCTTCATGTAGCCAATAATCCGATCAGGTTCGCAGGGGGTTAGTCGTTGATACCTCGAACCTTGATACGTCGCTATACCATATATATAACAATTATCGGAAAATTTACAGAAAAAATTAAAACAATTATAA
Organism: Marronus borbonicus; assembly: GCA_902655005.2. Taxonomy (NCBI): domain Eukaryota; kingdom Metazoa; phylum Arthropoda; class Insecta; order Coleoptera; family Scarabaeidae; genus Marronus; species Marronus borbonicus. Next base: position 8,491,164 of record LR737385.1, on the reverse strand, counting down.
CAAATGTAATTTGTAAATGTAAATTTTTTGAATTTTGAAAAATTCAAAAAATGTGAAAGAGAGAATATTTAAGTAAATATGGCAAATAAAAAACCACAATAAAGCAATAAAACATAAAAATAACGTCAATAATTTAACCAACATATAATTTTAAATAAAGTAAAATAATGAAATATAGGAAAAATGGGTCCAAATATATGAACATTTTAAAATATTCATATATTGGAGAGTGCCAACAATTTACGAAAGAGAAAAAGGTCAGAAGTAAGAAAGAAAACATACTAAAATGAGAATAAAACCAAATAAATAAAATGTAACGAACACAGTAAAGTTTAAAAGCACATGTTTGTCTTTTACATTTACATGTTTTTACAATATACAAAAACATTTCAATTATCGTTCATTAGTTATCGAAAAATGTCGTACACTAACCAAAAGAAACGAAATATTTTTTATTCATCTTATTAGAAACTTCGTTTATCGAGTCACGTAACGCTTGTGCTAACAAGAATTTAAAAAATAATAGTCTTTTTGCAAAGTTTATGTAAATCTTGTATTTTTTACATAAATAATAATTCATCAACATCTACACGCGAATTGATTCCAACAACTGTTTGTTCCCAAACAAATTGTTCCCAACTAAAATATAACGGAAGCCACGTGTATGATCAATACGCGTAAATGATCAACTAAAGTAGTGCAGTGTTTCTGTTACTCTACTATACCACTTAAACATTACAGCTGGACTCGACGATCTCGACGATGTTTAAGTGTTTGTTGTGAAAGGTCTGTATCTCAAATACATTTCAACCATGCCAGAGGATCAGTGCTTATCTGGAAATGCTCTTCTGGTTCGGTTGTAAGAATACGCTCGGCATTCTATTACAAGAAGATCTGCCGAACTTCCTAGAACACAACCTAAAAGTTGTTGAATGTAGGCTTTCACGACCGTAATCCACAGTAGAAATGTCTTTCGGGCGTTGCCGCGTACTTGATGTTCGACTTGACGTTTCTCTGATCATGCTGTCAGCTTCTTCAGAAGATTTCTAAAGACTTAAAGGTTAGAACATAAAAAGACGCTGACGAATTACTTCCAATTCTCCGACTTTGATGAAGACGTCCGCCAAAAATAATTCGTGGATGCTATACCTCAAAGGTGCAGAAAGTTATTCAAGTGTAACATATAAAAATCAGTAATTATATAAAACAAGTACTTTACATCAAACCGGTAACAAAAATAAATGAGTGGAAATACATTTGCAAAACAATGACATGCATTAACAATTTTGTAAACGTGTTTTCCAATAAAGCGTTCACATTAATGCAATCGAATATAAATTGATATAAAATCGGACATTCATTGGTAGCGAATAAATCCAAAGCCGTTTTGTTGAACAGCACGAAGTCATTATACCGTTCATATGAAATTTGGCATATTACTAATGTATGTCAGCGTAAGTCTTCATATACTTTGCCAAAACGTTAATTTACATGCAAGTTATTGTATTGGAAAATTTCGGCAAATCATGGGTCTGCAATATCACCGAAATCCTCTTTGCATAATAATAACTATTCCATATTCATAGCGTCGTTTTCCAAAGTTCTTGATAATGTTATGCAAAGCTAAGATGCAACTCGTGTGTGTGATACGTGTAAAATTTTAATACATACTATATACATAAGTAATTTGATTTAAGCATTGAACTTATAAATAATTTAAAATATCTTTGTAATAAGAACGATGACATCTAACTATGTAATGTGAGTGTCGTTTATTAAAATGCGCTGATATTCTGGCCACCAATTTAACTGGAGCGTGAGGTAATAGTTTGCCGATGTGTTCAATCACCTGTGTCTTTGTGTGTGTGGAGGGAGGACGGGTGAAGAGAGGGTATTATTCGATATAAATTGAAAAAAGCTAGTATAGCTTGTAGTAAGAAAATCACATTTTGATTCGATGTTTTATTGTTTTTAAATCATCTGCTGAAAATATTCACAGTCTTCCATTAGACAAAGTTTGTACCTTCAAAAAAGCTCATACGTACTTATTCGTATATACGGAGTAACGTCTAGGAACGCCCCACATATTTTGTATGCAAGTTCGCTTTAAATGTCCTCACAGAAAGAAATCTGCAGGTGACCAATATGAAGAACGTGTAGGTCACCTAATGGCGCTCCTTTTTCTGTTGTACTTCTGATAAAATGCCACCACGTTGTACACAATTCGGTTAAAAGAATGTTTTCAAGAATTCCGTATGTTTTGCGCCTGTACGAGTGCCTTGATAGAAAAAAAAAAAGATTGAATCGAATTGAACGAGCATTTAGTAAGAAATAGTATCGTGGGTAGAAGATTAACTAACTTATCCCATCTTTCCCAGACTACAACTCCAACGGGATGAGATACCGCAAGACAACATGAATTTCAGGGTCCTTGAATTTGTATTTAATGGAAAACGAAATTGATGATGTGATTATTCTAAAAGATGCTTGAAGTTCTTCCTTTGTATAACATTCCAGAACTATTACGCACTCCAAGCTGAAATAAATTCAATTAACAAGCTTGCAGTGAACATGAATAAGTGCAAAGTACTTGTATGTATTCGAAAAACCAATCCAATCCCTATGGTTACGTTAACATAGAATTGTTGCGCTGCTCAACAATAAAAAATCTTGGAGTACATTTCAATGGGAGTCCTCTGCATTAAACATTTATTACCTAATTTATATTCTATGTTCAGTGTTTGTCATGTAGCAATGTTTCTGTTAATATTGTCCCATAATTAACCTGCTGAAGAAATATATATATTGTTATTAATTATCTCATAAGATTAATGCCGACTTAATGAACACGCAAAACATCGAGGTGGTCCAAAATATTATTAATTGTTTTTACATACAATATTGGGAATTACAACTTCAGAGAGTGACTAGAAAGGTTACATAAAGCAGGGAGAAGGGTATGTATATTTTTCTTGTAGTACTAACATGAAATATGAAATATAAATTCCTCTTTCCATGTTCTACCCAATCCAAGTCAAGGCAAAAAAATTTCGACTACGTAATCAGTCAGTCGGATCAAATATATAAGGAAACGTTTTACGAATTCAGAGCCATACTTTAGAAACACGCACATTCATAAAAGAATGAATCGTTTCCGCTTCGTTAATACAATAAAATGTTTAGATTTGGTTTAGTGCGCTTCAGTAAGCGCAGTCAAACTTTGAACAGATAACGCTAATGCTTTGGTAAATCCTAAGACCTCAAAAAAAAATGTTGTTTCTCTCTAAGTATGAAGGGCGAAGATTAATAATGTATTCGAATTTTAAGCTGTAGTAGCGATCTTAACAACCGAAGAAAATTACTATAAATCCCAAGTATTTATTTAAGAGAGAGAAGTAATTAAATATACAAAAGTCTATATCGTACCTTACGCCACTTGTGATTCTGTATTTATTTTTACTTATGGATTTAAGGTATTTTTCCTTTAACATGCTTTGAAGAGAGTTATATATTATTATGATATTGTTTATCTAGGTTGAAAAGTGCTTCAAGTTGACATGTTTGCTTCTTTCTTCTTTCCTTTTAATTGCCAGCCGAAGCAGTGTCGATGACCTCCTCCCTCAAATCTCCTCCAGATTGGGTTTTCACCATCGTTTTACTCATATAGTAAGATAGGTTTCGTAAAAAAAAGAGTCCATTAAATAATTTCAGAGGACGTAAATTAGAATTATAGTTCTTTATATGAAAATGTAGTCATTTCAGGTTCAGACAAGCGTACTGTTGTTCATATGTAACAATCAAAGTTAGTATCATCCTTAATGTAACTTACGTAATTTCGGTGTACTTATCAGGACGTATTCAGATCGTTTCCATGGGACCACAAGGCATCTCAAATTGTTTTTATTATATCAAAGGCGCCCTTTGACTTAATCGATTTAGTAATCTATGGATAAAGATAAAAGAAAAATAATCTTTAAAATAAACAAACCTTTCGACGACAATTTTGACGACATTTTCTCCACTTCCGGCTTACTTTTCGGATTGCCAAGAAGGTTTTTAGGTGTATTTCGCGAACTGTAACATATGTTAACATTTTGTCCCCTAAATACTTTACTAATACCATTCGATAAGCTGTAAAAAGGCAGTTTCACAAATTCCTTACCGTTAGTTTCTGCCTGGATTAAGGTTGTTGAAATGCGATCGACATCTGTAGAAGAGTAACCATTATAAGTAGTTACATTTTTTATGAATTTAAATTCTTTTTTGTAACTACTTATACTTAAAGGGAATTTAGCCAATCTATTAATTACGAAACTAATCGCGGCCATTTTGTGTTGTCCACAGTGGTTGGAATCGTTTGTAACCAGTGGTTGTTTCCTTTCTATAGATGTCCATTTCGAGTTTTTTTGTTACTTCTAGTTACTAAACTATCCAGAAGCGGAAGTTAATTGTTCACTTCTTCCTCTACTGTGAATTTAGTAGTTATTATTAAGTGTCGCGAGGAAATACGGAATAGTACTTTTCTTACTATCAAAAACCTCGAAAATGCGATTTACATACATACATAAGGCAAATTCTAGAAATATATGCGATATCAAATTTTTAGACAAATAAATGAAGAAACATAGGAAGATATAATAATTCGCTTAATTTATTTAACTTTCCTACAATTGTTTAAATTGGTGTTATATCGAATAACAATATTCTTAATTTTTGTTAGACGAACTTGCTTAGTATTAATTAGATGTTAAAACGGCATATTTTAAAACATATTCCAATACTTTAATGAAAAATGCCCTTTAACGATGGGGCTTTCTACAATTACGAAAATTTTCAATACAAAATCACATCTAACGTTCGCGTTATTTTCACAGGATTTTTTCCTTGTAAGCAAAACAGATTTTTGCCATTATTCAAAACTGTATCCATTCACAAAATTCACATTGTTGAAGCTACAACGAGTAACGACGTTAGGGAAAAATTTCGATTTGTCAAGTTTACGTGACGTAGACGTGTATGAATTTGTCCTTCGCTCCAAATCGGGGATCCAATATCGTCAATTGGTATGTATTGAAAAAAAGCAATTTAGTTCCCCTTGTTATGCAAAGCAAGTAGTTAAATTAAACGCCTGGGTCTCATTAATTTGAGATTCGTAGGGTTTATTGAAGCGCATCGCAAAATCAACCGTTTCCAGGAATAATTACATGTTATGGACTTCAGCGGCCCTTTTGAAAATTCAACTAACTATTTTAGTAGATGCGGATTTTGCACAAATACATAGAGGTCGAAATTTATAAACTATCCGTGCTGCATACAAAGGACAAAATAAGAATAATAAAAAAAATACAATGTGGCTAAGAAAAACAAACAGAATCTATACAATACAATGTGCTAAATAATATTTGTAAGTTATTATGATAGGTAAGCTATTGCAAGTATCTCATTAAGTGAGGTAAAGTTAATATCGCAATAGGGTGATATTAAGTTAAACGTGCGACATAGAAATTATTGGTGAATTTAAAGATGAATTAAGATGTGCGTATTGTGTGTAAAAGGTAAGGCTTTGTCTGGCAGTAAAACGAGGAATAAGAAATTGTAATTGACACAACAGTTTGGGAGAGTCAATGTGGCAGTGTACTAAGTTGTTGAGGAACATTATTACCTGCTGCAGTCGTCTAGCTTCGAGTGATTCTACGTTGAATTGTGACAATAAGAGCTGATAATCGTAGCCTCTCCACGGGTAGATTCCCTCCTCCTTAAGGTATAGATATTTCAAATATTTTCTCTGCACTCTTTCAATGGCTGATTTATGGGATGTAAAATGGATTTCATATTAAAACCCCGTATTCCAACTTATGTCTGACATATGTTGTATAAAGCAGTTGTATCGTAGTATTCTGGAATAATCTAGAGTTCCTGATTACGACGCCCAACATTTTCATTGCTGAAGACACAATGTTGTTTCTACGTATGGAAAATGTCAAAGCACAGTCGAAATAAATTCCCAGATCTTTGACTAGCAATGGATTCATTATCTAGAGAGTAGTCAAATAATAGGAAACGAACATATTAAAACGAAAGTCGGTGAAAAATAAGCCATAGTACTAAATGAAAATACTTTAGCATGGTTTTCTTTTAATTAAAATATAACTTAGTCTTTCTGAATGTTCTCTTCATCCACTGATTCTGAAACTCGATCAGAAAGTAAGCTCCATCTATAAACGTTTAAGTTCCTTATCAGTATTCTATATCAGTGATTTTGTAATTGTGCTGCAAATTTAGTGATAGTATAATCGATAAAAACCGGTATTTTTATTTCTGCCGATGATTCAGTGACGTTTTAAACTAACGGGATAGAGAACACTCATATTTTTTTTAGAATCTAGAAAGTACAACCGAACTTAGTGAGGAGAATATTCTTAATAAATCATGATTATTATTAAGTTAGGTGTACGGAAATAATGATTATTTACATACTATTTACATAAATCCGTAATTATGATACACAAAATCATAGCTAGCGCTTGAAAAAATAACTCTATTGTAACGGATACATTTCTTCTGTTACACATATCCCAGAATGAAACTGCGACACTAACACACTACTAACCCTTCCTTGCCCATCTTAGCATTAATTCCAGTAGGTGGTCGATGTCTTCTTGGGGTATGGTGTCCAAAACAATCTGCAATCCATGACGGAGAGCAGCGTTTGCGGAAGATACGCAAAGTTCCCCAGTTTTGTCGTACACGTCTTCGAATGGCGACAGCTCGGGAGATCTGGGTGGTCATGGCGGGATATTGACCTGAACTTCTTCATACCGGTTGAGAGAAGTTCTCGCTACGTGTGGGACGGGAATTATCCTGCTGGAAAAGTGGGTTTTCGAGGTGCTGAACCATATATCAATATAACGCTAGACGCTTATGCCATAGCACACCATGCCATAACTTCCATGGCTCGATGCACATGCCTTTCAACAGACAGTCGAATATCGCGACGTTGCCCGCGCCTTCATTTGACCCTCATGCGGCCATCATCCCTATATTAGTCACTGAATATTACCCTATGCTACTCCATGTTCCCGTGCATTAGTAAAACAAGAAGTTGTCGATAGGCTTGCAAACCGAAAGCCCTGATTCGACAATAAACAGTTCGAAGGGTCACAGGACGACCTTTATTACCTAACCATAGATCGGGTATTGACCTCATATTGGAGAATCGGTCTCTTAGTGCCATCGGACATAGGTGGTGTCATTAGTTTTTCTTCGGCCCCCGGTTTCTCTTTGGTGACTTTCCTGGGGTACCTAGTCTGTGACTGGTAACAACGCATGATGGTGAATTGGTACCAGATAAAGTGATTTGCAATTTCTCTGAACGAAAGACCATCTTTGTGCAAGCCAACAATTCGACTTCTATAGAATTCGTTCAACTGGCAGCAATTTGTAAGTAGAAAACAATGAAGATTGAATCTAAACTCGCGAGAAATGTACCTGACGGTGTCAGATATGCCATGAATTTGATCCATCGCAACAAAATTAGGTATAATTAATTTTACCTTTGAATAATTAAATGTTTCTGTTAAGTTTGGCCAAAAAAAGCGCACCCTTTCTTGATGTTGCAATTTCCATGCCATGAATTAGAAAACGTTAACATTTTTCGAATTTTAAATTATTAAAAATTTGGTTACTGTGGTATGGTTTTAACTGAGGATTTTATGTTGTTTGTATCTAACTTAAAGAATAAATTAAACTTCATGCTTTGCAATGCATAATTATTTGAAAGGCCCATTCCTTGTTCAAGAAAAATGTTACTTCAACTAGAAAACAAGTTATACAAAAGTTCGTTCTGTTGTGTATTCATTTATTTTATGTCTACTTCGAGAGTCGGTGTCTTAATCAAAGTAAATGCTAGTTAAATAAATTCAGGGAATTCGGCAGCATTCTCGTTTCTATTTTTCTTAGTCGCTTTTAATTTTATAAAGTAAACATGTATATTTTTAAGAGATCTTCAGAAGAGTTGAAATCAATGAATTTTAACCATAAAGTAGCATTCCATCTGCTTCTACTCCAAGAAATTATTATTGTTTGCTTAAAATTCACTTTAAAGAGGTCGCACTGCAGCTACTTAAATTTAATCATACAGGTCTAAAGGATATCCTCGCGTTGACGAAGATAAATTTAATTAACTAAGTATTGCTGACTCCTGACGTTATGGGCATTTACCTTTTACAAATTATGAGCAAACACGACATCTTACAGTGTTTACCTCCCTAAAGGCTAAGAAATTACAATACAGAGGGCAGATAAGTTTCATCCGATGGTATTAGATGTAGATGAAATGGTAAATCTGGGTTATACCTACTACATTAGCACTAGAACTATATCATAGCCAATTGATTTACATACATTTAATGTTTGCAAAAATATTTATGATCTGTGAAATTTTATGCTACACTGTTAGAAAGGGTTCTTTCAATCATAATTTTTTTAAGCATATTTCGTTGTTTTAAGGCAATAACACGAAAAAACACGTGCTTTTAATGAAGGAAATTTTTCTTTTTGGTTATTCCTTTAACTCAAAGTAGAATTGCTTTCTTTGAAAGAATATATCATTAATTAAAAAAACCCATAGCTTTGAAACGAAACCCATAATTACTTTAAACGAAAATTATTTTTTTTAATTTAAAGAAACATTTAGTTTGTTTACGTAACGCTTCTAAAGTTAGAATGTATTTTCTATTTTCAGAACGTGAAACGTTATTATTATCGCAGTTACTTTTGATACAATTAGGTATTTTAATTTAATTAAAATTCCAAATTCAATTACAAAATCGCTGACAAGTCTATTAAGCTGCCTCCAAAGATTTGAATTTGCCAGTATTTGCGATTACAAAAAATTGCCGCATTAGCTGAGCGCACCTACATCATTTGGAAGTGATATAGCGAACGAATTATGACAAATTTGTGTCTCTTGATGAGAAATATGGGAAAGTTTGTTTAATGTTTAAGATCAGGTAAGTAATTTTTGGTGTTACAGTTTGTATAAGTATGATTACGCCCGTTGTTAATTCGTTAATTCCAATTAACGTTGTTAATTCGTAACAGTACATACGTACATACAATCTCATGTTCTCGCAATGTCTACCAAGACATGTATCAGTAGATATAAACTGCTTGTCCACAGGGCAACGCTTTAGCTCTCACATATAGTAAATATACAGATACATAACTCTGGCGTTACCTTTTCATCGGCATTTTTGAGATAATAAACCGACATTGCCAAACCGTTGAGTCATCCTATGTATAGACCCTAAAATTAGTTAGAATTGCTTATTGAATTAAATGTATTTTAGGAAATAGATGAACAGCCATTGCAGAAATTTGACGATGCAGCAAAGAACTGAAAGTTACCATTTTTTCGAAGTAAAGTATATCTCTTTGAATGAAAGAAACTTTCCTGGCAGTACAATATTCAAGTCATTCTGTAATTAGTATAAAGTAATTGTAGGAAAACCAGCAAATTGTCGGCAAGTAAAGGAATACAAAGGTAGAACTGCTGCTATTGACTGCAAACCAATACTTTGCTACTCTTAAGCTTCTGACGCCACTTTACCTGTAATCGTTACGATTACTATATATCGAAAAACATTCAATTGTGTGAATGTTTCATGTGTTAAAGTTACCGGAGCTGTTTGTATATTGTTCTCAGTTACTAAAACGTAAGAAGTTATAAATTGTACTAACAGTGGAGAAATAACCACTGCCATCCTCAGCACCAAGTTATTAGAAGCCTATTTAAAGATGATCCTTGTTTTAGCTTTTTGGAGTCTCCCAACTTCAAATTTGCTGGTTTTCTTGGAAATACACTGTGTTAATGTTCACTGATTTACCAGAATTGTACACTGGTTGTAGAATTTGATTAAATAATGAATAGTACATGTGTGTTGTACTCTAGGTAATGAAATCGGGTTTTCTAGAACTAATATGCATTAATATGCACCAAACTTCCATTTTTAATTAAACTTTAATTAAAATACGAAATGCGAAAATGTTTACAATATACGTTGTTTTCGTTTATGATGAACTCCATTTTTCTGGCAAACACCAAAATGCGTTGAAATGCTAACTAGACGGCCACAACGCCCTCTAGAATAATGCGCCGTCTAACGCTTATTTCATTACCACAGGCTTTTAATTCGCTTCTGATGCAAATTGAATTTATTAAAGCTGATGCATACGACCGACACGACCACTAGTGTAAATATTTTTCCGTTCTAATCAAATTATATTTTCTCGCGTTGCGCTAAAAACGAACGCATTCGCAAAATACACGCAAATGCGGTAATTATTTTATGAGCTCATGGCGTGGAGCACTTGTAAACGTGTCCATACTCAAATTTTTGGAAGAATGCTCTACAGCAGCGCTAATATGTTAATAAACTCTGCTTTTCTGAGTTTATAACCTTTGACTTGCTTTGCTTAATGTCTAATTAGCAATTGTCATCCTTTGTATGTGACTGTTGTTGCTTGGGGTGTTTTTATTTTAATATAATCGTTGCTGGATATTTCTTAGCTTCATTCTGTTAAAATTGACTCAATAATTATAAGCAGTAACTGTAGTCCGAGTTATTCGAAGTTAAAATATTGGACAATACATTCCATAATATCGCAAGGTGTGCAAATCTTCAGCACGTGACTGTGCCCGTGGACGATCCTGGAGAGTCGCCATTGGGGAATAATCAACTGCATTCCACCCCTTTACGGCGATAGTAACAAAGCAACGAAGCACTTTATACATACAATTCACATGCCAAAGCCCCCTGAGGTTATAACATAGCATAAATACCACGTTGGCCCACCATACGTAAAACAAAAATTAAACAGATCCGAATTCGAAAAGATCTTTTAGGAAAGCCGCACTTTAAGAAAGTCGTCGGCGGAGGTAAATACTTTTATATTTGCCTTCTAATAACAATAAAATAATATGTTCCCGGCTCCTCCACCAAAAATTATACTTAGCACATTAGATATATTTCAGAAACTAATAATCTGTGTTAAGTATAAAAACATGACAGTAATCAATAAATTCGTCGTTGGGCATTTTAAGGAACACCACCCACCTACATTGTCCTTTTTATCCTTTACCGATAATTAATTATCTTCGCTTGGAATGGTGATATAAAGTGCGGAGATCAATTATAAATACCTTACCCAGATCTCATCTCGACAAATATTGCTTCTAACTAACAAACTTTGTGCACAATTGCGATTGTTGTGCGATAATTAATTGCGACTAATTGCGATAGCGAAACAAATGATGTACAAACTGATAATCAGAAAGAAGTACTGGAAATTTACTTCCATGATGAACATGATGCTAGTGCCCATAGGGATTGTATTTAGAGAAATCCGTTGTAACAGTCTTATTTGCTAGATAAATGACAAAATTTTTTATAAGTTCTAGAACTAACCCAATATACTTGTGCCAAATTCCAGGAGGTGCTAGGAAAAGCTGATTTATATGACTAATGACAACACGGAAAGATTATGTTTAGCTGCCTCTTATTGTACCATAGATGATGTTCTTTTTTTTTATAAATAACATTTAGGACTGTATATTTTGTCAGTTGTCCTCGTATTTTTATAACCCTTTTATTCTTCTTTTTTACACATATGTATCTTTTACTTAGTTATCTTAAAATTTGCAAACATTTATGTATCAAATCCTGTTTGTACTGCTGCGAATGTCTGAAACGTTTTATCTAGGTTCCCTTTAAAGCACATATTCAGTACTTACATAGGCAATATTGTCTTTCCATATTCTCACTTCAGTATTGTCCTCTTCATATAATAGGGCACTCGAATGTGATTGAATAAATTAATCGGAAGTACTTTAAAATGTACTTCCGTGGCACTTAAGGTTATTAAGAAATGCGGCACAGATAGTATAGATACGTATGTTATAAATAATTATTTAATGTATTCGCGTATATATACATATATATATATCCACAAATACGTCTGGACTTAATTGGAAATATATAGCTTTAAGAGTAACTAAAGAGGCAAACATTTAAAATATATTCAGGCAAAGAACGAAACTCGAAAAGAACAACAAAGTCGAAACCTCTCTAGGATAAAATAAGAACAAAAAACCGGGAAAACCAGAGAAGTTTCTAAAACTTCTCCGTATAATTTCGACGGTATATATTTCATTTTCTTACGTCAAGGATCACGATGCACAAGCGAAATTAGATCCCTACCGGAATGCTATCTGTCTTCACCTACAGCGGTGAACAGAACATAATTGTTTTCCTGAGCAATCTCGAGGAAAAGTTTTGAAATAAATACACAACACAAGCTTGATTTTCTAAAGGATACACCTATGCATATGTACCAATCTTAGTTTTTTAGAGACGAGATTAACATAATTTGAGATATTTGCGAAATACACGTCTTCCACTTTAAAGCAATAATTAAAATTTTATTCGTTTGGGTATTTTTTGGAATGTTCGGCAATATATCGAAAAGTTTTTATATCAACTAGTGCCCGCAAAATAGCTGTGCAAATTGTCGCCATGCTATTTCATTTTTTTATGTACAACTCCCTGTATATCTCTACAAAGCCCAATAGAGGAACTCTTCTTCTTATACACACTTTCCTCTATCCGAAATGCACCATTCTTTAGCAGGTTAGTTTTTCGTGCTGTAGCGAAATACTATAAATGTTTGTTTTGTTAAAGATATCCATTAAAGCAAATGTAAACTTTATCTCCAACATCCGCCTAAAATTGCCGACATGTTGCTATATACATTGTCCAGCAACTTAACTTAACCAGAATGTATAAATAATAAATAACGAAAATAAGTCGTATGTAAATGTCGATTTTTGGGCTCAACACATAATGAAAAGATTTATTTAAAGCATTGCACACCAAGTTTTTCCAGCAGTAAAAAATATAACAAGAACATACTGGAATAATTTCGCAATTTATTATGTTATAAGATATTGTTCCTGCAATGTTAGTAAATACAAGATACAATGAATCACATTACAGTTTATGCGAAGCAGTGGTGTTAACTTAATTTAGTAAAGAACAGTACATTTTAGGTGTAGGAAAATGTTTATAAAAAAAATCTAGAATAGTTTTTAGATTTATAAATAGATTAATACAGAATGTTCCATTATAAAGAGTGAAATAGCATGGCGAAGATTTTTCGAGCCTTCCTGTGGTTGCAAGTTGAAATTAAAGCAAAGGAATACTCAATCGAGTAAAGTGCGGTTAAAATATCGCCCGCTAAAGAAAGAACGGCATTTCGTAAAAATCTCAAACTATGTAAAACATCTCAAAAACTAACTCAGGTAGATATAGGAAACATTTATGAAAGTTGACATGAATTGAGAAGTAGTAATAATATACAAAGTATCCGATTTAAGACCAATTATTGTCTTAAAAACTTTTCTCTAAATTATTCAGAGAACGTATCTTCCACCAACCAGCTGGGTGGACGCGCTGTATATAACCATCCATAAATCCGTTTCACTGCGATTTAACAAAACATCCTTTTTACATTCGTAAGCAGATTTATGATCGTATTTTCTTCTTTTATGTAAATGGGTTGCCCGTTTCATTAAAACGAACTACGTTTTTGTTTCAGAAATCCCACCAAAGCATTGCTAGAATTTTCATCTCGTTACTGCGATGGTTACGTAAGTAAGCTCTAATTGCTTCCAGGTATTCGTTAAAAGCGGCTTCGTTAGTTCTAATACGTCTATGTTTTATTCGTTTAAGAGATGGTTACTTTGTAATACAATATGATATGCGAAGAACACAGAAGCAATAGCCACTTAAATGCCTGGCGGGACATGATTACCTTTACTCCATATTGTTAAAGAGAACAGCTAATTTGAGCTTGTTTAGGATAATCGAAATATTATTCTTTATTTGCCCCGAGTAATGCAAAGAACGGTTAGTTCCTTTATTTTTCAATTGATGAATCTAATAACATCTAATCTAAAGATATTTGATTTGATTTATTACCCAACAGTGTAAGTACAAAAGGATTGCCATTAATTATTGACTATACTGAGGAATACAAAAAATAATTAATGGACAGAAGAATGTTGGCAGTGCTGCTAGATAGATAAAATATATTTTAGTTGATGTCATCAATATTTTACGGTAGATTTCACAAAACTTGGATTTATAAATTGGTATGAATGGTAAATTTGAAGTTAGTTACAGAAATATTAAGGTTTAACTAGAAATAGGCGTTCATTAATAAAATTTACAATTTATCACTACGATTCATATGAGTGTAATAAAGTATTAACATATACAGACAGCAAAAACAAATATTAAATCTCTTTTTACTGTAACTGGAAGTAATTTAATTTTTAAGATGGCTGATTAATTTCCGTATTGGTTACTTAATTACAGGTTACTAAAGGAGTCATATTAAATATTAATTGCTTTTCAATATTAATGTTATAACACTGAGTATCGTATAAGCAGTTTTGTTGTTAGACATAGGTCAGAACCTGTTCCATTGTTTCAAATTCACTTATTCCTACATTTGTAGAATAATATGGTAGATGAACTATGAAGGAAGCAAATTTTTTAATACATTAAATAATAAGGCTTATCGGTTAATTTTACTTCGGACACTGTTTCCATTCCTTTTTTATATTGCTATACTGATTGGATTTTATTGATGGTACCTGGTAAACGCCATTCAGTATCTAGCTTCTGCAAATTTACGTGTACTACTAAATTTGGAAACTGGAAATTTGGAAATAAAGTAGATATTTACAGAATTTCTCCAAATTTGGCCATTTCAGCGTTCAAGAAATTAAATTTCTATACAACATTATTTTTCAAAGGAAATCGTTTTATTATTTGTTGGCTTCATTCGTGCATTAAAGGATTCAAATTCCAATGAGCTCCTGGAGACATTTATTTCAAAATTTAAGCATGCAGATGTTTTCATAAATAAGTATTTCTATTAGGAATGCACGTAAATCTGTTTCTTAGAAAAAAAAAACTGTAGATTTTAAAGTTAAATCGGTAGATCCGCAGAATCCTTCTCAGATCTACCAAAAAATCGGTGGATCTGGCAGTGCTAATCTATACTACCGCCTGAATGACAAATTTATGTTCACAGTATATATATAGTTGGACAAAATTGTTTATGTTGACAAAAATAAGACTGTGACAGTGCGTTTTTCTGCATGGCTTCAAATTGGAGAAAATATAAGATAATTAGGATCTAGTTTAATTCAATTCCTTAATTCTCTTCAATGAGCAAGATCCAAATACAATAAAATAGCGAAAATTTGCAAAAAATTTAAACGATTACACTTCTATATACATCGATCGCATCCTTAAGAAACCCCAACAACGACATTCGATTCCACCAGACTCGTTTCGCAGATTATCGAAAGGTGTGTTTCAGTTCACAAAATACCCTCTAGAAACTTTCTAGACAATCTGACTAGATAATGCACCGAGTGCAAAGAACACATGACGCATTACCGCTGTGGAAGAATTGAACCACCAAGTGTAGCACAACACAAACAAAACAGGGCATAATATTAAATTTGGAAACCTCAAATTAATTAAGAATGTAACTTCATCGCGAGAATTAGCCGCTTACGAAACCATTTATATGAAAGGGAATGTAAATTTGTTAAACTGAGAAGAAGGCACTCTTCCGCGTTGATAGATTTATTGGTGTCAAACGAATACACGTTTGTGCTTTTATGCGACAGGCCGGCACTTTCTCCTTCAATCCCGAGTGTTTCGCATGTTTTAGTTTTAGGACAGAATGGTGACAAAAGTAGATACTCGTGAATATCTTTTAGAATAGGGACTGTTAGAAATAAAAATCTTTTCTCATATCATTCAATAGGACAGTTGACAATATAAATTCGATGTTCGTAACAATTATTCTAAATTTAATCAAATAATTCGTGTGATGTTTAGGATTGTGGAATACCAAAGTGTCTATATGGCATATGGAATACAATCAATACTCTTTTTTAATTAATATATAGTGCTACAACTTGCTAGTAATAATTTTTATTGAACTTTAAATTTGCTACTGATCCATATTAAAAGAAGAAATTTTTATATTATGGGAACAATAGTGCATTAAATAAAGTATTACATTCCAAACCAGAAAAATTACAAAAAATTAACCCAAACGCTCAGCTTAATAATATCGAATGCTAAATTCACAATTCGAATTATAAAATATTTTCAAATGCAACATACCGTTACATGTATCCGCATCATGTTTCCAAACAATACATATTGAATTGCAAAGCGAATATTATATTAAACGTAGAGGTTGCTATAGCGGAAAGATTTTGTCTTTTTGGCGTTTACTCTAATATTGAACTTTATATACAACGTTTTATTTCAAGGTTTCCAGCAATATCTAGCTCATTTATATAAGGCGTATCTGTTAACGAAAAGCACCGTAGTATACAAGCACAAGAGATTTTCATAGAAAAATCTACAACACAATTCACAAAGAAGCACAAAGAACAAAATGGTTAAATGCAATTCCCTTTTACGTTAGTTACATAGCCATTCTCCTCTTCTTGTATAAACCCCATGTTACTTCCACATTACTGAAATAATTAGTTTACTAATTAACGTTCTAAGTAAAAGTTCTCTGTTTAGGTTTATATAAAGCATAGTGGCCTAACGTACTGACTGAAGTTCATATTTTGCTATTATACCAGCATTAGCCAACGAAAGAAGTAGATGTAGCGGATGTTTTGCTGGGTAATTATCTTATAGCACACTTCATGTAATAAAATGCAAAAATGCACACAAGGGATTCCGCAACGCTTTGGATGCAGCAACCAGCTTAAACTGTGTACTTTGCACTAAGTGCCCATAATAGTTTCCAAGAATAGAGGATAATTTTCTATTAAGCATCATACAGTTTCCGCATACAGTAATAAAAGTACGATGCAATGGCGCTCGTATTTCATTCCATATCTGGATATTTTCAACGCATTCTTCCAGAATAGATATCTGTAAAAGTATGTTCTTAACTAATAATAAATTTTGTTCACAAACAAGTACCGTTCTAAAACTTAGTTAACGTATGTTTGACAACTGTTTATCGATTATATCCAACCACTTTCGTAAGCAACACTAAGCAAATATTGAGAGATATCAATCTCATATTACAGTAGTCGACAACTAAATGGAAGGTTATATACAGCTCGAGTAACATTGACATTGACGAATTGCTTGCAAATCTTGGGAGAAGTAGAGCGGAGACAGTAACATATTTATACGACGAAGCAGTGTGTAAATATCTATGGGATATTCCTGGAACTGATTTTGTACATCACCGAATAAGTATTTGTTGTTGCATAAACAATTCCTCAGATACTTACATCATTTTATCTTAAATCGTTGGATCCGGCTATCCACATTAAAAATATATTGGTTGAATTTTATAGCATTCAAACTGCATTCAAAATTAAGTTATTGCACTTTTCTAATCCTCTGGTATGTTATTCGGAGTAGTTTTCATAATGTTTATAGTTCATTCTTAGAAAACAAAATTCTTTTAAATGCTACAACTGCTGCTGTTTAAACATCTGCATATGTTAGGAGTGAGGTCATAAAAGTTAATAACAGTTGATCATTTCACAATAAATAGACTGTCAAGTATTTCCTAGCGTTTACCTAATTAACGTAACGCATTTACACATAGTGTCAAAAAAGTCTGGAATATTGGAAAATATTTCAAAAACTACTAGTTGTTTCGTTTTGAAAATTGGCATGTGGATGTAGTTAAGAACGGTATATCTGGTGGTGTAAAACGGTTCCTGTAACTATACACGGTGAGTCAGAAAAGGTACCAATTTCTTTCAGAAATTTTGATGGACACAAGGTACAACGCTGATCCTGATTTTGCCCGTAACATCCTTTTCTGACCGAGCTACCTTTATGTTAAATGGCACCATAAATAGCCACAACTGTAGATATTGTCCTAAAGTTAAGCTGCCATGGATGGCTGAAGTACACACGCAAAAATTATTATTATTATATAGGGCATTATTACATCTCTTAGTATTACTATTTAATTCCCACTTCATTCGTTTCTCTGTTTATGTAATATCTCAGAAAGCCAGTTTATATATTTTAAAGGATTTGACGGCTTAAAAAATTCTAAAAATATTTAATTTGCTACTAGCTTTTCTTATGATTCCTCAGTATATTTTTCAAAACGTTCCTCAATTCAAGTAATCACCATTTTACAATATTGAATACAATTACGTATGAGGGCGTTATTCAAAAAAAAGAACAATTTCCCCTAAAATTAACTTCCGAATATCGAATTAGGTTAGACGAGTACAATAGAGCATTATATGGAAAATGTGATAGATGATAGAGACTTTACATGAGATAAAATATGAAAGATTCGATTTTGCAGGCGTAAACGAGTGGGAATGATTGACGCGTCTTCCTTGGCTTCGCAAATGAGTGATTTTGCACCCTGCGGTGGTAACTGAAGTTGAAGTGCCGGGAAAACTCCCAGCTTCATACGTCAGAATATGTATATAACATTACAGCCAAGCAGAATGTCTTGCCGCTTATTAAAGTTGAGGAGCGCTAGCAACGCGATAAGCACCTATATAATTTCCAGTTAAAATTATACCTCTAAAATGTAAGATTGATGTTGTAAATAAGAATAATACAACGATTAAAAGTAAAAAGCACTAAACGGAAACGAGAGCACTTAGCGACCCTAGTAGTTGTGTGAAAACTGTTAGAAAAGTATGTTCGAAACTTGGTTAATTGTATCTCGCCTTTACCTCGCACCTCTTACAAGTCAAGGTCGACTTAAACGAAATCCAGTAAAATATAGGGCTTTAAGGACGAGTTTTGTGTCGTTGGGAATTTGAAGAAATCTTCAGACCTGCATAATAAAGCGTAAACCAAAATGCGTATCAGATTACGACTGTAACGTAAGTTTCCACGAGACCCTAACATTTTGATACTGGTCAGCATTGTATCTAACCTAAACTCGAATGGAACCCTCAGTTTTCAGGAAAATTACATTGCGAATTTGTTGAATACGTGAGATGATTAAATGTGAGCATAGAAATTCTGTTTCGGTTGTAGACAACATAGAAAAGTAGCAACCTTAAAACAATTTTAATTCATTAGAAATCACCACCTTATCTTATGAATACTTATACAATTTTAGATTCGAATAACGGAGTGTAGGATTTGATATATTATACGTTCTTTGCAATGTTGAGTTGGACAACAATCAAACGAATTTTAGAAACTGCCTTATACCTTGCAATGGACCGCAGGTAGCCCTAAAATTCTGGTTTAAATAATAAGTTTATGGCTTTATAATGGGACGTTGTACAAGAACTGTGATAATTCTTAATTATTACATAATAATGAAATTGGTCCTCAAATTCTGCATAACCCGCTAAATTCATACATGTATCGTCAGTTCTTAGATGGAAATTTGTCACCTCCATTACTCGATGAATTAGCAGTTAGATTAAATTATTGTATAAATTCATAGGACTACCAAAGATACACAAACCTGGCAACCCTCTCAGACCGATCGTCAGTACATGTGGCTCACCTACCTACGAATTAGCCAAATATGTCGCAAAACAACTAGCACAATACTCCGGGAACACCAAAAGCTTTGTGAAGAACTCCGAACATTTCATCGAGATACTCAACAACACGAAATAACAAAGGAAGATTTATTGGTATCTTTCGACGTCGAATCACTCTCACCAATGTACCAGTGGAAGAAACACTAGAGATCATCAGGCAACAACTAATGCCAAAAGGACTACAACCGGATCTGATTAATTTGGCGAGAGTTTGCCTTACTTCGACCTACTTCCTGTGGAACGGAGAATTCTACGAACAAGCGAGTGGCGCTGCAATGGGATCTCCTTGGTCACCTGTGATTGCCAACATCTTTATGGAAACGTTCGAACAAGAAGCCATCGAATCTAGCAGGATGAAACCTAAATGCTGGTACAGATACGTAGATGACACTTTTGTCATATGGCCACACGGACCAAAAACTCTAGAGGAATTCCTGCAACACATCAACAGACAACACGCAAACACTAACATCACCATGGAAATCGAAGAAGACGGCACCTTACCATTCCTAGATGTCCTAGTGGAGCACAATGACAGCAGCAAGCTGGGCCACAGTGTATACCGTAAGAAGACCCACACAGACCGGTGCCTGCATGCAACATCACACCACCATCCTCAACAGAAGAGATCCCTCATCAACACATTATTAAGAAGAGCGGAGAAAATCAGCGACAAACATCACCGGAATAGCGAAATACAACACGTAAAAAACGCCCTGCAGAAAAACGGCTACAGTACAAAAGATATAAGGAAGCAGGAAGAGAGCAGAGAAAAGACGAAGACCAACAACAACCAGCAGGATACGCGTACCTTCCATACATAGCCGGAGTCACCGACAGGCTAAAAAAGACCCTAAGGGAAAAAAACATCACCACACGTTTCAACACGGTGACCAAAATCGACCAGCTACTTCCTCTTAACAAGGACGTGTTACGAAAACTACGAGCAAAAGGCATATACGAACTGTAATGCCAATGTGGAAAAAGCTACATCGGTCAAACAGGACGGAGTATTCAGTGCAGAGTGAAAGAACACGAGAGAGACGCACGCCTTAGGCATGTTGAAAAATCTGCAGTAGCAGAACACATGCACCAACAAGGAGACCACCGCATAAGCTACAGCGACGTCAAGGTATTAGCCAGGAACAGCCACTACTACACGCGGATAATACGCGAATCCATAGAAATAATGAAGAACACCAACAACTTCAATCGCGAAGATGGATACAAGATCAGCAACACGTGGAGGTTAGCACTACGGAGTCGTCATACAACGAACGACGCGATTCGGCGGAACGGAACGGTTATGGATCAGCAAAGCAGAACGGGATCAGCAAAGCGGAACAGAAATAGGATATATAACGAGCAGCAAAAGACAACAACAGCAGTCTTTAGAAATCTTCTAAAGAAGCTGACAGGATGGTCAGCGAAACGTCAAGTAAAATATTAACTACACGACATCACCCGTAAGCCATTTCTACTATAAATTATTGGTTTCAATATGATGTAGCGGTGCATCACTACATCATGGAACACAAGTGAGAAATTTCCTTAATGGAGATTCCATTTGGATTAGAAGAGGTGGACTCATTTCATGGAGTCCTAGATCACCCTCCCAAATCTCACGGATTTCCTTTGGTGAGGCTTTTTGAAAGATAAAGTTTACGCAAACCTATTGTATTGTATTGAAGATGAAGCTCGTGTTCACGCTACTGTGGCATTAATAGGCGAAAATATGCTACAGGAACTTCGTGCTTCAACGATAAATCGTGGGAATGTTTCCCTTAAAGTAGGAAGCAACCTATTTGAAAATATTTTGCGAAAGCAGATGTGGAAAATAACCCATTTTCGTTCTTAATAAGGTTTAAGATTTATATCTTAAATTGTTGCTTTTTGTTGATAACTTGAAAACAAAAAACAAACGGAAAATTTTTCACTCCTCTCGATTTCTTTTAGTCCCCTGAGTCAAGCTCCCACATGCACGTATACTTTGTATATTAATATAAAATCTTATAGTTCATAGGAAGAACTGGAATTATATCAAATCATCAACCTTTAGAAATTAGTGATAATTAGGCGAATATATTCGAATGAATCGCAATGAATAATATGAGATGTGATTATAATTTCTTGATCTAGGAAGAAAGAGCAGTCGACGAGATTATTTAAAAGTTCATACAGAAATTTAACATTTAACACAATACTTCTTTATGCAGTCACACGAAGCTAAATCTTGATAGCCGTATAACTGCAATCAAATCTTCTCTCCGGGTAAAACCGGCAATCTTAAAGATTAGAGACTTTAAAAAACGTTTTTGAACGTATACGTGATAGATTAGGTAAAATATTATTACAATTTCAGAGGAAATAGTGTCAGTATAAGCTGGTCTAAAATATCCATTAAACCACTTATAAATCAAAAGATGACAAACTGGTCAGGGGATAACCGACTTCTATAATGAAATCTGAAACCACTATATTTAGTTAATTATTATTAACTTCATGGGCTTCTACCGTTTTACGCTTTCTCCTGAAAGAAACATAATATCAAGCTATGCCAGCGAAATTATTATTGATTCAAAATCATAACCAATTGTTACCGCCAATAAGGTTCTAAAATCAATTTAATAGTGCATGATATGAGAGTGGATATATTCTGCTACTTCTTACCAAATTGTTGTTGTTTTCCTTCTTTTCCTTAATTACATGCAGGGCTATGACATTTGCTCTTTCAGTTAGGTGAATGAAGTCCATATAACATGCATACTATTAGCAAATAAAAATGTTGAAAGAGTTATCTAAAGATGTTTAATTTCTCAAACTTGATCTGATTCGATTTCATTCCACCTAATATTTCCAATACATTTATCAAAAATGTGCGACAAAATGTTTCGTTACAAGAGTCCTGTAATAATATTTCATTATTAATTTGTGCACACGCGCGTAATGTCTAATGCACTACCCGCAAATTATATATTGTATTTACATAATTGCATGAACTTTCCACGGCAATAAAACCATTATCGTTGCTGATCCGAATAACTCTACTTTATCGGACCAAAGCACGAATTATGCGGCTATAAATTTAAACCTGTCGATCGCTGTTTACTCGTTGGTTGATGAAACAAACAATGTAATACCCAGAAATTGAGATAAGCGCTTTCTGAATAGAAGTTTACCGTTCCGATACATATTGTAATAAAACTTTCCAGGAATATTAAAATGTGAAGCATCCAAGTTAATTTTATTTTGCGAATACAACTGCATGAAAATTACACAATTTCTAATGCCAAGGAGTTTACTGTTAAATGTTTTCTTTCTTCAAATCGTGATTAATGTTGTTTAAAACGTTTTAATTTATCGAAGAATTTTGAAAGGTTCCCTTTTTACTGAAACTTTCCATTTATTTTTCATGTTCTAATCCAGATCCGAAGTTTACTTTATGAACAAAATCAAATAACAAGCTCTTGAAACGAATTTTCACAAAAAATTACCTTCCTTTCCACGGAGATGAAGAAATATAACTGAAGTTTCCATTCGTGAATTTAATTTCTCGCATTAAAAGTTGTTTATTGGACTTCATTTTTAAACATAAATACGTCTTACCTACATGTGTACGACAAAGAAAGAAAATTGGTGTAAAATTCAGGGGAAGAGGCCACCAGCATTGCTTTGTCTTGTAATATATGCAACGAAATATAACTATAAATGTTAACGAACTCGAATGTGAGTAATTGAAAGCAGATACATAATCAAATAAATATCGCAACAATACATACCTATTTTCATTAAAATTTTTATTGTTTTCAAAGACATTTCTATTATGGACTACGGTCGTGAAAGCCTACACTCAACTATTGTTTTCAAAGATCATTCGTTGATAAATTGAATGCCACATACACTGGGTACATGCTCTATTAATCACTGTTTAAAATCCCTTTGGTAAATACTTACCATACAAATTAGAGAAATGATTCCACAACGCAGACGGTAATGAAATTTCGGCAAATTGAACGCCAGCCTAAATTAATGTTAACCCTGTGTGAGAGGCGGATACATTACATCCGGCTAGAATCTGCAGGAATTTTTATGCACGATGACGTCCGAAGCTGTCATGCCTTCGGAATTGAGAACCTTAATTATGCAAAACACGAATTCAATTTTTCGACGGCATTTTGTGTTAGTACGTCACGTGAAGGATGTACATTTATCGTCCGTTTATAATCTCAATTTAGGCGGGATTTATTTTGGGTCCTTAGCTATAAATATATTTTTAAAGTCTAATTGTGTTCATCTATAATTTCCAATTTGAAGTAGGTTGTTTCACTGATAAGAAATTTACTAGTGTAAAAATAAACATTTTGGAGCATCTCTTTGTCAGTTTGTTTCTCTTTTATCGAATTTGACCTTTCACTGAAGATTACTTATTTTGGTAACACTAGAAAGTTTCTAAACAAATTCTTGAGTTTCGCAGTTTTAACTGTTGAGGAAGTTGTCAATTTAAGTACTCCGCAATTGGTATAAAGATGTTATGGAGTATTGCTTGCACTTGACATTGGAAAGGCATTAAAAAACGATAAACAAAAATATTTCAGTTGAAGTAATTGCTTCATAATTTACTTCTTTAACAGATATCAATGTTCAAAAATTAGTGAAGCAACTTCCAGTAAGAAGTATGGCCCGCAAGGTAAGGTTCTGCATTAGAACTTATACATTATAACTAATACATTAAATATATAGTAAAGATAGCCTTGAAAAACAATGTCATTATAGAATTATATAATTCGGGCATGTAGTTTTTTCTCCTGGAAACAAAGCGAACAAAGTAACAAGCTTACATTATTTTTGAGTTATTCGCTCAAAACGTGTTTACTTTGATATTTCTAGCAAAAAAACTATAGATACATATTCTTCGGGAAAAAGCTTATTCGTAAGAGGTTCTGTGACTTTCCTTCATAACGATCTCCTTAAAACAAAAGATGTATCCTATTAGAAGAATCGGCTTTCATCACGATGAAAAGATTTTTAGGTAATCCAGGTTTTCCACAAATGCAAGAGTTCCCGATTCTTTCTTAGAAGATACATAAAGAGAAGAAGTCGTAGACACGAACTTTCTATAGGAACTGTCTAGAAAATGCAATTAAAACATTTTTTATTCAAGCGGAAATGCAAATTATACAAAAATACTATTCTGAAGATTTTATTAATTATACAACTTGTCTTTATAAAACATTTCCTTGTCTTGAATAATTATACATATATTGTCGTCAAATATCTAGTTCTTTTGTTTCTTAGACCATAAACTTTTGCTTTAATTATATGAAGACACCGTGGAAAATCCACATCGTGAAATTACGTTCCACGTGACTAATATTTGATAAACACTACCCTACATAAACATTTAAAGCAACTGCGCTGTGAACCGTGAAACATCTTGTACTGTATACCCTATGCAAGAAACCTCTTTGGAGGGTTTCACAAACATTTATTTTCTAATAAATTAAGGGTGGGTCTTCCGGTAAAACAGCTTCTTAGCACTCTGATTTAAATAACTGGTGTCTGCCTTCAAGTGCTTTGCCTATATTTACATACAAATGATACAATCTTACATAACAACGATGATATCTCCTCCTAAAGTCGACACTTACTAGATTTCGGGCGCAGCAATAGTAAGTCCGTCACATTACTTGGGTTGTATGTTAGATATTAATTTGGTATTTTGGGGATGTAGTATAATGTTAATTCTGCATATTTAGAAAATATATTCCGATATGCTGGGTGTTTTATAAAAAAGGCGGTACAGCAAAATTTCCTTTTTTAAAAAGAACATCCTGTATAGTTTCACATTATTAAAGATCCCTAACTATATTCCATTTATCCTCAGGACTATGAAAGTAACCTGTTTTGTGGTTTTTGAGTTGCAGCTGTTTCTGTTATTAAATTTCTTGTGTATTATTTGAGATCCAAAGATAAGTTTTGACTTACCAATTTGAAGAACCTTTATCTCGGCTTCGTTAAATGCAGCGCCCTGCATAGTGAATTAATTTAAAGAAAAATAGGACGAAGGTTCTTCCTCCTAAGAAGAAAATTATTGAAATGCAAAAGTAGAAATGAAATATTAATTTATATTTATAATTTATAGAAAAGAAATGCAAAACCTGATGAAATGAATGTGATATTATGTAGTAATAAAGTGATCAAATATAAAGATGATCATGAAACGAAGAGAAACCCAAAGTAAAGTGAATTTCTTCTTGTGACTCTATTTATGAATGCTCTCTGAACTCGCCTTAATTTTTCAAATGTTATTCTTCGAAAGGCGTCAATAATTATCTGTCTAATGTGCTCTATTGTTATTGGATTCTCAGCATATGCAATTTCTTTAATACGTCCCCATAAATATAAATCAAGATATGTTAGGTCTGGGGATCTAGGCGAGCATCTTACAAGACCATTCCTTTATTCCTTCCAATCCATCAGATCATGCCCCCAGAAATGCTGGTTGCTGATCCACTTACGGCAAAACTCTAGAATTTTCTTTTGGATAATAATGGAAATTACGCTTACTTACCAATCCATGTTTGTAAAAAGTTGCTTCGTTTATCGTTGGTCCAGCTACAAAACTGAAACAAAGCGTTTATCTCATTTTCTTCATTTCAACAACATAACAAGTTGCAAGTATTTACATTTTCACCTTGTATCTGATACTACGGTATATGTATATATGAATTCTAGATGCCTCCTGCATTTTTGTAGTATATAAAAATTCCGACATCTACAAAAAAAAATAAGAGGTTGGGGAGTGTTCTCCTAAATAGAGTTGAGATTAGAGTGCTTTACATTCCGTTGATGTGATATTTGGCAGAACGTTATTTTTACACTACATCAGCTCACAAAGTTTCATCTGGACACCTATCTGTGTTCCCGTGCTAGTTACGCCATGCTGTATACAATTATATTGTGCAGTTACAGATACTTATAAGTTGCGCGCGTATATATGTCCACATAAATTTTGCTTTCATCCTTGTGTAGAGGAAGGACATTGCCAAACCATGTTATGGTATTCTACACTAAGGATTTTGCTATCTTAACTGGCACTTATACCCATACTGTAGAAGCTAAAATAACCCCCATTTGTTACTTTTTTTGCAATATACGTAAAACCTCAACAAAGCAATCAAACTCGAGAATAAATTGTACGTATTGTAGAATTTGGTTGTCTCCTCGATATTGATTTTTCTCGCAAGTATCTAACAGTATATATCATGATTTCATTCATACTCAACTTAGGAAGTAAGAAGCTTAACTGAAAACATCAAAAGAAGGTCTGTTTCCACTGCAAGGAAGTAGAAGAATGGTGCAAAGTATAAATTGAACCAGTGTTGAATTAACAACTGCGGCAATGTCCCCCAACGCGTTTCATTTTTAAAACAACTCTATAAAATCTCAAACAATGGGCAAAAGTACTGCACTACAATCGCTTTTTCTCATTTAAATGCACTTCAACGTAGGTGAAATGCTCCGCTCTTAAATTTGTTTAACTATTTTATGTCTAACAACATGTATGTATGTGTATCTGTGCTTCTAATTAAAATTTTATAGGACCTTGCTACGGCGTTTATTCCGATAAGAATTCTATTTGTACGCAAATTATAGACGTAACTTTACTTTAATTCAATTATCTTATCGCCTTGATATGGTGTCGCTTTCGTTTTATATCGGGAGTAAAACTAGTAGTAAAAACAAGGAATATTTTTACTGAAAACGGAGCGTAAAAGAAGATATAAAAGAATAAATGGAAACTAAATTAAAGCTTTTGCCCTTTCAGTGCTCAAATTCTGCAGAATGTAATATGCTAACCTTTTCAGATCTAAATCTCTTTCAATGGAATGACCTGAAAATCATATAGTCAGATGCCCTCAGACTGAGAGAGATTTTTTTGAATAATGTCGATATATAAAAGTTCCATTATGGTTTCGCCAATAATACCTGCATTAAATAAAAGGTAATGTCTTATTAATAATAATAACATTGGCGAAGTTAAATTTTGTGTTTGTTATGAATCCGAAGATAGAATGAATGTATAACAAATGACGTTCGAAAATTTCTTAAATGAAAAGAGCTAACTTTATACTTTTACCTCTAGTACCTTTATATTTGGCATTGAAAAGGTAAACTTAAAACGCATCCTCAAGGCCACCTTCGATCTTTTATCCAATGATGTGCTCGAAATTTTTATACGACGTTTCAGTACTTTATCTTAACACATTTTTGATCCTGTCGCCCAACGCGCAGCTATTTCATGCCCAAATCTTCAGTGAATACGTATATGATAAACACGTTCCTTGGAGATGCCCACGGCTTCTGCTGTCTCTCTAATCTTAATTTGGCAGTCGCCTAACATCATTTAGTGAACATTTTCGATGTTATGGATGTGTTGCAGTTTTTGGTCCTGTAGAACATTCGCCGTCATCCGAGCTGGTACGACCTTGTTTAAATTCAGTTGCCCAAAATTTTACTAAATAGTGATGCAGAGTTCTCACAGCGCCCATCTTGAGTTCAGTTTACGTAGGCGTATATCATTCAGAAGAACTTTTTCAATATACTCTTAGTATCTTGAGCATATTTTAAAAAATACTGAGCAGTGCAGAATGTATTTTGGCAACTGAGTATAGGGATGATTCCTAACACGCATATACATATTTTTTAGGTCACTTTGAATCGGTCAATATTTCTCTTGATGTACACCATTAGTCGTTGTACATATGTAGAATAAGGAACAGACAATAACTTGTGTACCACGACGCATTGGCATTCGGCACACCCCCATATCAAAATATAAATATATCAGGTCATAGTATATCATCAGCTGTGCCCATAGAATAACATATTACAATTAATTTAACACTGTATGAAAAACAAAAGAAAAAAAAAACATCGCCAAAGTAGTGAGGAATTTTTGCAGGCAGCGCCGCCTATATTGAATTCAAGCTCGATTATCGAGATGATATCATCTGCATACGCCACAACATACATAGAGATAAATGATCCAAGCGAATTGGCTCTAATGACAAGACTATTAACCCATAGAATGGTAGATAAAATGTTAACAAAAGTAGTAAGTGAAACAAACGTACATGAAAAAAAACATAGAAGAACTTAGAATTAGGAAGAATAGGAGAAAAATAGATAATAAAAATTCATAATTCAACCTGATACGCCTTACACTCAACAAGTAATAACAAATGGGTATAGGAATAGGTCACCATTTACCCAGTGTTATACAAATAGGATGCCATTCGATTTAAAACTATATAAGTTGAGTAATAACTATGTACAACTCTTCGTTGCAACACAAGAAAAGAAACAATCGCAAGTCCAATATCATTTAATTTTACGTTTTTCTTTATATTTTATGTTACAATTCATTAGTCAATAAACCGCTTTATTAGTATTATTATTTATTGTTTAAGAACGAATGCGCATAAAAGGAAAGATAAATAAATATGGAAGCTGAAGTCGTTCATCTGTTAAGAAAACCACAACGACCAGACATTCACAACCATTAAATGATAAAAGATCATTGCATGGAATTTATGCAGCAGTATTTGCCACAACATATTTACAATGTAACCTGCCGCACACTGTTGCACATGTGAGTTAATGTCAAGTTTATAGGCACACATGATATGCATATTGATTAAATAGTTAATGTCATTCAGCCGGAATTATTCTTCGGCCCGATAATAGCGAGAAGCCACTAGACATTTTGCGGTATCTGTATATACCTATAAACGATCAATTTAACAGTGCTTTGTTGCGAACAGCCATAGAAATAGTCCTACGGTCTCATTGGCGAATGTAATATTATCATCGGGGTGCCTGTGATACAAATTGCAGTTCACGTGTATTCGATAATTGAACCATTAATGACGCAAATATTAACAATCACCCAACACAAACACACACCATTCCAATTCATCTGCGATTACTAATGTACAAGCTCTGAGGATATCTGTTTTCTTCGACAATTTTATTCAATAAACGGGAAAACATACATATGACCATCTTAAACTCGTGACGCGCTAACTGAATGGCATTAATCGGCATTGCATCTTAATAAACACAGCAGTTTGTGTTTATAAATTAAATTGAAATAACCTACTTGATAAATGACGACGTTGCCTATGATAAAACTGTTTTCAAGCAATTGAAGAAACAATTTCATCCTATCGGATTAATATGGAAATTGAGAAGCAGAAGTCATTTTAGGGCACGTGCTCCAACGCAACTGTTTTTCCAAGAGGTTTGTATTGTGCAGAGGTGGGCATTGCAAAGTGGAATATTATGATTGCTAAGAGGAACAAAAACAATGCTGTATATAAAGGGAAGTATGATTTCCTTTGAGAAAGAGAAAAATATGCGATGGGGAAAAGTGTGAATTGGAAAAAACGCTGTTTTTCTACTAGATCTGCAATACATATGTGTTACATCAACGTATAGTTTTATTAGATATTGTCTGGATATATAATGTAGGGAAATGTCTAGAACTTAAAAACGGTTTAAAGAAAGAAACTGTATATTACGTTGTAGCAAGTAGCAATACATGTTGGTCTAGGGGCTAATCAATAGAGCAAAGCATTTGCTACCAGCAGATACATACACCAGTCTCCATAGAAAGCGAGATTCATCAGATTAATTTTGTAAAAATAGTGTTATAAAACCCACGATTAATTAGTATTATAATATAGTCTCTTTTGTGACCAGAATGAGCATTATCTTCTTTAACTGAGCGAGATGGCGAAGTTTCTTGAATAGATATACGAGGATGGTACGAGAAGTACCCGTGTTTGGCGACAGATAATAAACTCTGCATTGCCGACTGCGAATACTACTCTTTAGTCGACATTTGGTAACATTTCAGAGAAGTTTATAGAGTAGTGTTATTTTGGAAGCTGTTAAAAATGAGGAAGTTTACATATTTGTGAAATCATGAAAGACGAACAGTTAGTAATTGTCGTGTTAGCACACCGCCAGGTGGAGATAGAGATGTTGCTAATACGGTAAACATCTCAATTGAAAAACGTACTTCACGAAAAATTGAGCAGAAGATAGCTACCGACAGGATGGATGCCGAGTCTGCTGACGACTGATCGCAAACGAAGTCGCGTGATAACTTCAAAGCAATGTTTGGACATGTTTAATCGCAATACGAGTGAGTTTCTCCGATATGGATACATCATATAATGATATATCCATATCACCAGAAGGAGAAGGTCAGGGAAGCTTTTCTCGGTAGACATGCATCAAAGATGGTGACGACGATTCCATCAGCCGGGAAAATTGTGATAACTACTATGGATGTAAGTCACGTCCATATATATAATGGGTAGATTCGTGTCGCGGAAACGTTTAATCTTTTGCAAGTAATTGACTCCTAATGCTCGTATATTTATTTGTTCTATCAATACTTTCCTATGACTCGGCGTACATCAGAATTTCAATCCTAAATCTGTTAAAATTCTTCTTAATGATGTGATCCATCCATTCCATTCTAATTCCACTTGGATCTTCTGGCGTACCATCCTTATTTGATATTCAGGTAAACTTATGACACCATTTCGCCTTGATCTCTGCTTACCAGAACATTCAAATAATTTTTCATCTTGCTGCATTTCCTTCTTTAACAATTCTTTCGATTGTTCGCACCGACACCAGTTGCTTCACAAAGTAATTATTTTATCTCATCTACTGTCACTGAACTGCTTTTATGTTCACCAAAATTAATTGTATACATTAAAACCGACTTCTCGCGTATGCGACATGTATCACCTTCTGATCCGCTAACAAAGACATCGAGGTGATACTGATAAGTGCACTGTAAGTACTACTTAAGTACTACTGCAAGCAAAAGGGCGTGTGCCCAGAAGCCACTATGACGCATTCCCACCGCTCGCCATCTCTCATGGCGCGCAATAACTTTACATTAAATCTTCATAAAGGAATGGATTGTTGCATAATTAAATAACCTCCGATTAAATGATGGAGATTAATGAAACAGACTTCTTCGTAGTAGTCTTAAGTTTTTGTTAAATAAATTAGAGCATATACACAAGTTTGCAGCAATTAAAGGTGAAAATAACTACGCCCAATATTTAGAATGCTGTTTTATTGCGTCGCATGAATTCTACAATAATTGTTTTTGGTACCCCAAATGTGTTCCGTAGAAGAGTTTTAAGTACAACTCGCATTTATAATTATGTCGTCGACTATTCTAACATCACATCGCTTCCGATTGTACTTACATCTTCATTCTTCACTGATTAGTTCAAAGAGTGCACATGCAAACGTATCTGTATATGTACATAAATATTCTCCGGATTTTTTAAATCAAGTAAGATGAAAGAAAGTTCACATTCTCTCTGAAGAACTTATTCCATTCAAGTAATAGCAAACTTGTGTACGATAGCAACTAGTAACGAGTTAAGAAAGTTCGTGGCAAACATGCCTGAGGTAAGAAATCCACTTTCGAACTGTAGCTCCTCAGAAGTAACTGAAATTAATGTGGCACAAGGTGTAACAACTAACATCGTTTCTAGAGATGGAGCACGTTTATTACGTACAACAGTTGCGCTTATTTTATGAAAAAATAAGACAATTTTCTTTGATGTTTAGCGAGACGATTTGCAATGCTTATCCCGTATTTAGTGGAAAATAAAACTATTGCTTTGTATTCCATTCCTTTTACAAATTTGGTTGTTTGCTTTGTTTCGTGCATTGAAACGAGTTTTCTTGCTTGTAAACGACGAAACAATTTATTTTTGTCCTTTAACAAACTACAGTGGTTGAACTATTTTTGTTGATTTGGTGCACAAAGCTACGAAAATAACTTGCAATAGAAACAAACAGTTTCGTTATTAACTCCTAAATAATTATGCTTGTAGTTGACTAGTTAAAATGGATTTGGTTAAATGAAACATCAATGGCTGTTACCTCAAACCCTGTATTAGTTGCTACTACCAAAGTTTTTCTTTACGATAGACAGAAAGAACGGAAACGTTATATAAAAATTTTAAGTACATCATTAGACAGAAGATCGAAAATGCCCTTGAGAATACAGTTTCTCTTTGCAAATCAAAAGAAAGGTGCTAGACATAAAAGTAGAAAATGAGCATTCTTCGCTTTTTTTTTAAATCTCGAGTCGTTTGTCACCGGTCCATCTATTCTTCTCGATTTCTCGGTATCTTCTATCTTCAGTAATAAGCGAGACTCCCATGAGGATACATTTTGAAACCAACTGCCATTTATATACCGGGTTAGGGTAAAGTACGGAACCAAGCGGATATCTCTAAAACGGAAACGATGATATTGATACATCTTTGAAAGTAAGTGTTGTGGTACAAAGTGCACCTAATTTCGAATTTTCTGTTATTACTGTACTTCCGGTTTAATTAGAAGTACCCTCAACTTTTTTTTAGTTAAATGGGACACCTGTATATTTTTGCAGATTATAATAGACGTTTTTTCCGGATTCGTTTGTACTGGGTTTAGTACCATTATTTGTAAAAATAATTTACAGTTTCTTTGCTACACATTACAGTAAAAGCTATGAAAATAATAAATAAACTTGTACCATTTAGTAAGTAATTGTTGAAGATCTTTCAAGTTTATTTAATTTAGAAACAGTATATTAAAACCAAAAAATAATGCTAAGATAGCTTAGCTTCCTCATGGTATTGATGGAATAATTCACGGCAAACGCAATAAAAGGAGAGAGAAAAAAATACACTAACACACGGACATGTTTCTGCCTACCCGGCGTCATCAGCGTGGTTTCGAGAGTATTTTTTATCTCTACCTTCTATCGCTGTCGCCTCACAGTTAATGCCACAACTTTCAAAATGACAAACTCGAACAGCGACAGAAGGTAGAGATAAAAAATACTCTGGAAACCACGCTGATGACACCGGGTAGGCAGAAACATGACCGTGTATTAGTGTATTTTTTTCTCTCTCCTTTTATTGCGTTTGCCGTGAATTATTCCATCAATACCATGAGGAAGCTAAGCTATCTTAGCATTATTTTTTGGTTATTGTTTCTAGGCATTTTCTGATGTATTCTGAGTATATTAAAAGTTTAATGATGATCGGTGATAATTTTGAAATGAAGAAATATAATTGTAACTTTCCGTTGGTGAATGTAGTCTTCTGTATTAAAGGTTGTTTAGTGGACTCGTTTGCTTTAACAAAAATAGTTCTTGTCCACATACGTAAGACGAAGAGGAAAAATGAATCTGAAAAAGATTGGAAGAGGTCACTAAGTACACTAGGTACTTCGTCTCGTAATAAAAATAGAACCAAATGCATCAAAATGACGAATGAATACACTTTTAAACAAATATCATAATAATATATATAAATACGCTAAACACAATTGCGTGCAATCCAACAACTAAGTTAAAATAACAAAGGAATAAACAGGCAAAGTGTATAAAAACGAAAATATATAAATATTATTGATTAAACAAAGAGGCCAAAGCGCAACTGGTTATAACATCCCAAATATTCTTCTTCCGAATAGGAGTCCTGCTTATAAAATATTTTCGCTAAATTACTTTAAAACGCAGGCGAGTTCCAGGCTTTTGACATCTTCTGGTCTTTTTAGTAGTACTCAAGCGTGAAGACCTAGTGCACAACTCGCCCTTGCGTCTGGTTGTATAATCATAAAATGTCCCATTTGTAAAGAAATTATGAATATTACTTTTTATATGCAAGAAACTACATAAAATCTAAAGGAATGTTAATATTTTCGCGGTATGGTAGCTTACTTGGAATACAGTAAACCAAAAATTCTGTAATACGAGGCACTATGACCCCAAGGTGTAATGCCATAAGACATCAAAGAATGAATCAAGAGAAACGGCAAACGTCTGATTTCTAAACAAAATAGTACTTTAAAGTAATCTACGTATTCCCCGTGAATCTTCCATTGTAACTTAACGTCAAGGTAAAATCTTTATAACAATTTGACAATATCACATTTGTCAAACTGATTCATTTATTGCGTCTACGCGTAGTGTAAATACATTTACGAGGAATGCCGCAAGTCTGTCTGGCACTTTTTCTCTTACTAGAAATTACGACATTTTTTAATTGTTAGTATAAACGGCAATCAACAGCATTGTCGCAAACTATTCGGCCATGTAAATTAATCTGAACATATATGACGCAGCTATCCGCGCGATAGTTTGGAGCAAGTGCTCTACTGTTTCTTCTTTTTTTGGGCTGCTACTCACCTTAACAAAACCACAGCACTGAGCTACTCTAACGATCACCAACACTCAAACAAAATATTACCCCCTGTGCTAAACAGTTTTGAGTAATCATTATCATAGGACAATTGTCATGTAATCATGTGATTTCCTCTTAATAAAAGAAAAATCAAAATTAAATTTATGTGCCGTAACCGTATTGAAATTATTGAACCGATCAATATTGTTGTTCATGCAAGCAAAAAATCTCAATAAAAATGTCTTTGTTGATTTAACATGCGACGTTCTCTCTGTGTATACGATCGGTTCGAAATTTTACAGATTGTGTTTCCTTTGATTGCACGAATCCCGTGCCTGGGATTTTTCTAAAAGAAGCCAGTGGGAAAATCTGTCTCCACTGTATTGTTACTGCTAAAAAAATTTAGAAATCTCTGAGGAATATTTCTTTTTCGTCAACTTCAACGCAAAAATATACTCGTTTTTAATTCAATACGGCAACTGGACTAACTCTGCCGTATCCACCGAGGAAAAATTTTAAATGCCGCTTACGCACGAAATTGCCCCGGAAAAAGTATTTCCTTTCCTCGCCTTATTCTACGATGGCGTTTTCGTTTTAAACACAGAGTCGATGTCTGTGAATAAATCATTAATTTATTTGAATGTCTTTTGTTGTTTCCGTGCTTTAAAAGTACTGACTCATTGCTGTAAATAATTTTGTTTTTGAGAATCTCGACTTTATACCATATATGTACATCTTAACGATCTTATTTTTATGTTTTCATGTTTTATGTTTCACTCCAAATGTCTTTGTGAATAAATGTTTAGCATACATCAAAACGCTGGCTTTGTTAATAATAATAAGCGTGTATCTTATTTGCTTCTCTTTTTTAATTGGAAGAATTGAAAAAAAAAGGGGTTTCTAATAAAAGCAGATAATTTTTCTTTACTACAGCAAATTTAGAGGGACAGACGTAAAACAATTATTTTCTCTATAGTATCCATATTGTTAATATTTCGAAGGTAATCTCTTAATACGAAATTAGGTGAAGTAAGTGGAATTTTTTTTATAAAGGTTGTACCATGTGAAACCTATTGAAGAAGAAGAAAATTGAAAGATGTCAGACTAACAAAATATTGGTTTTAAACAGAATAACTTTATTCGGAATTTTGAACCTGATTACTTATTTAATGCGCTTTTCTTTTTGCTGCAACTGTGTTCCCAGACCACGAACCTTTATAACTGCATTCATTCATGTTCCCATACTCCTGATGAGGCCACTGATCTTCTGTTTTTATCAGCTGGATTTCTTGACCAAAGATTTCTGCCTATCATGCCCCACAAATATTCGGACGGGTTCTGGCCAGGGGAGCACTCTAGCCAATCTTTGTCATTGTACTCATTTCGTTTAAAGTCAGTTACACTATACTGCACTAGAATAAAATTTTCTCCGATATATTGGGGCAAAAGCTACTACATGGTTTTAGAGAATATTTCTGATGAACTATCTGCAGCTAACGCTCCGCCATCAATCACCACTAATTCTATGTGTACCCCCAAACATATGCCACTCCACGCCATAATCTCCACCAAAAGAGGCAGTAGTAGTAAAAGTAAACGGTGCATTTTGTTCTCTTTGGCGTCGATACAAGTTTTCCCTACATGAGTTTACTTGAGTTTATACAGGAACGGGTCTCGTCCGTGAACAAAATTTGACCCCACTGGTCAACATTCCAATTTCAATGTTCTTGGCCAAATTCGAGTCGCGCTACTCGATGAGGCTTTTGGAGTCTTGAGACTTTTATTGGCACAAACGACGTGAGACCAACCTCGGTGCCTTCTCCTTGCTCTGCGTCTATAGTAGTTTTACAATTATCTTGCAATAAACTTCATCCGCAGCCGTGGTTGAGCGTTTTCTGCATTCCTCTCTCCTTCTCACGTACCCTGGTTTCTAGTAGACAATCGCGAAATTTCTCTCAACAGTCGGGTTGGTATGTCGTGCCTATTTATGTAAGCTTTGGGTGCCAAGACTTCACACCCACTAATCAGATGGTCTAAAGATTCTTCTTTATTATCACATAAGTGACAGTTGATGTTTTCTAATTCACCGCTGGTATGATCTCGTGGATATCACTTGGTCGTAGATCGAAATGAGAAATCCCTTTGTTTCCTTGTACAGGTAACATTCGCACAGCCAGTGAAGGCTGTCTCTAGTGTTAATAGCCTCGTTTTCTAGTTGCTCTGTATTTTCCATGTAGTGAATTGCATCTCCATGAGTCTACAAGTGCGTCTACGTGTTGTCTGTAATGTCTCATCTCGATGTTCGGCATGCCTCTTCCTCCATGACTGCTAAACAAATGAAATCGTTCAAGCGCGCTGTTAGGATGGCGCGCATTGTGTTTTCGGAACTCCTTTCTAGTATCAATGTCAAATTAACTAAGCTCAGTATTGGTCCACTTAATGATACCATTGTTATTATTATTTTATTATTATTGTTATTATTATCTAATTCTAACTCGTAACCTAAAATCTATGCAGTCTAACATAGTTGAAAATAGAACTCTAACAAAGGAAAATCTTATATGTTCATAACTAGCAAGAACCAGTAAATTTCATTTACTAGGAGAAAATAAAGCCGAGAAAGTGCGAATGTTTGCTTCAGCAAACTTTCACACTTTATCAGTTACAAGTTTAATTCTCACAAATAAAAGAAGCCGCGAGGAAGTAAAGCGCCGTAGCTGTGCGATGGCCTCAATTTGCGATTTAAATTTAAACCTACTAACCATATATTAATCAACTACAAAATCAATGGATTAAATATAACATGCAAAGTAAACAAATATTTCAAATTTATATCGAATAAGTTTCTTAGTCAAATTTATCAAGTTACAAGTTATAAATACGCAGGAAATATTGCTCTCCCAAGAAGATAAATCGACCGTTATTAACTCCTTGAATATCGCTTTTAATTATCGGCTCTGTTTACTTTCGTAATCAAACCCCTCTCTATCGATTTGATTAATTAATAAAAAAAAGGCAATGAATTCTTTACTGGGTTATTTGGGCATTGGGTAAGCGTTTCTGGTGTCGATTTACAATCAATTATATTGTGTTGTTAATGTGAAATATTCTACAGTAAAAGTGAAGGGCGAACAAGAAACTCATTAATCATTGTCATTTGTCGCTAATTAATTGTACAAAATTTACAAAAACTGCATCCGGGAAATGTTATTTCGTACACGACGAAAGTTGAAAATAACCTGCAAAATTATCGGAAATAACTTCTGTAACGATCTGCTTCAAACGAAACTATTTTTAATAATCTAAGATATCAAAAGCAAGAATATAGGTTCTTCTCGTATTTCATAATATTGTTCTAGCATATTCTCATAACTAATGGAAAGTATTGTGTGTCAAACATGAAGTGCACGCAAACATGGGAAACGCATGGAATAGATGAGAGCTGAATTTAAAATCCACGTTGAGATACGCTTCCAGCGGGTTCATCCGCGTGTGGTAGCAGAAAACAAAACAACACCAATCTATAGTAGAAATGCTCTCTTGGAATGCTCCAAGAAAATGGATTACTTGCATTCAACGTTGTTGAATCGTGAAAATAACTACAATCCTACATGGAAAGTTATGCGTTGAATAAATTCGAGATATCTGATATATTCGGCATACAAACTTGCAGTATTAAGCTTTAATAACAGAATTCGATACGTTTTTACAGCACTGAAACACGTAGAAAAGACTTAAATTGGTTAAAGAAAAGCTTATCTGCCTATCTGTGTATTTAATTTACTAAAGAAGTACTTATTTTAGATAGAGGGAAATGTTTATATAAGAAATCTAGTCCAATTTCTCTAACAGAGTCCATAAAAATATTCGTGTTCTTTTAAAAAAAGTGAAATAACATAAAGCAAACTTGGCAACGATATTGTTGTTCATCTTGTAGAATTTACTTCGAAAATTTGAATCACTGCTCTAGCCTGTAAGACGTTTAAACTATCGGTCGTGGAAGAGAGAGCGGGATTTCGCAAAAAGCTGAAATCATTTAAGTTATCCCAAAAATTAAGATAGGTGAGTATAGGAAACATTAAAATTTGACATAACTTCAGGAGGGTAATCCAAAAACGGAGTAATATACGGAATCTCCCATTAAAGAAACCAGATGTGCATCATTTGTAATAGAAATTCAACACCCTATATACTTGAGAGTAATTTTATATTATGCAGAACTTATCTTCAAATATTTTCTATTTGAAGATTTATTATAAAATTGCTCAGGAATTATCTTCCGCCCAGGGACTAAGCGGATGCGCTGCATATGTTGTTTTTGTGAACAAAAACTCAGTAGATCGACTTTTGCAAATCCCTAATATTCTCGTTAATATTCTACGCTGTAGAAATTAAATCGCTAGCAAACAAAGAACAACAAAGATTAAGTGTGTTAGACAGGAAAACAATCGTAGCTGTACTGGGGATAAAAGAAAATAGAGCAAGAATAAGAATTATGGAATAAAATTGATATACACTGACTTCAGTACATTCTGCACGTATGTATTTTCAGAAATTGCTTCAAAACGCATAATAAATATTAAAAAAACCAAACGCTATGTGACAAAGAAAAGCTACCAAATGAAAGTGAATGTTTTATTGAACATTTCAGCGCTTTTGGTAAATTGACACTTTCTTTACGTTTGCAGAGGTTATAACAAAAATTTATCTTTTAGGAATGAATCACATTGTCAATACATAAATGTAAGAACTCAAAGTAATTTTAATTTTCATCTAAAAATCGTAAACCAAGTAGATAATAAACGATGGAATAGCTTAAAGCGGAATATCGCATGCTTAGCCTCCTTCAAATGCGACAACTATAACCAAAGAATAATGCTAATATAGTTTCCCCGTAGTACTGATGGAATCGCTCATGCCAAAAACAATGCGAGGAGAGAAATACACTAGCCAACGGGCATGTTTTTGCCTACCAGGAATCATCAGCGTGGCTCCGAGCGTCTCCACCTAACACTGCTATTTGCCTCGCGGTTTATATTATTTCCCTTCTAAACGACAGGCCAGGCATTTCTTGACGCTCTCTAGTGACAAGAACTAATAGATAACAAAATATTAGCTGCTCTTAACATATTTTAAATATTAAGAGTAGAGAGAAGAGTAGAGGTTTTGCTTTACCAGAAATTGCCACTCATTTCGTGCATATTCCAAATTGGTCTCTTTAGACAGCGATCCGTTTAATTTGATTGCAGACCTTCACATGATGATTTCTGAGGAATATCCGTAATGCTTTATTAACGAAGATAGAATTGTGATGACCACCATTCAAACAATGGAAAAATATGAAAACGAAAGGAATACGTTCATAAATTTGTTCCTACTAATAAATTCTTTATCAATCATTTGACATTCTTATCATCCATTTTATTTCCTCCGTGTCCACTTTAAGTATTTTCATTAGATCCAAGCTAAAAGTGAATTAATTCTTAAATGTTGCGCAAATGGATATGCAGTTAAAAACTCGTTCGTATAAAAGTTGGAAAACGTATAGTTTACGTCGGTTCTTTTATACAGCCCATGTTGTCAACATGAAAAATTCATCATTGCTGCTTCAACCAAACTAAATAATTTAAAAATGGTTTGATAAAAATATTTGCGTAACACAATTACAAGCGCATTCTACATTTCCATAACGCACATCAGTGTTGTCAATTCAGTTGTCATCAATCTTTATTAAAGAGAAAAATAATGATCGATAAAATGGCGGTGCTCCAATTTAAAAAAAAAAAGGTAATGAACTCATATGGATCCGTTTTGTATATGTTTCGATTAATCCGAAATATAAACAATTCGCTCTTGTTAAAATGATTTTTAATTTCCTTAATCTTACATTTACAAACTGGCAATTTCCGACTTACTACCTACCGACAATAAAAGCAGATGGAAAAATTTGATATTTAAGGAGGACTCACCATCAATCTATAATGCAAACAAAAACAATAAGCAATAGATCCATCACAAATCCAATTATAAAGCGCAAACGTATTGATGAATACCTGATGCCATCACCGCCTCCATTCGGGGAATAGAAAAACGTACGTTTTACGTCTGCCACCCCCTGTTTTTTTTTCTTACTTTTTTGTTATTACCACTCGTTAC
Source organism: Marronus borbonicus (assembly GCA_902655005.2). Classification (NCBI taxonomy): domain Eukaryota; kingdom Metazoa; phylum Arthropoda; class Insecta; order Coleoptera; family Scarabaeidae; genus Marronus; species Marronus borbonicus. The sequence continues at coordinate 8,450,037 of LR737385.1, read as the reverse complement.
AAATAACGTCTGATTCTTAGACACCTAGAAAATGAAATTTATCAAAGGAAAAAAGTAGAGGTCTTTTGCAATATTTCCATAAAAATTTTAAATACAACAAACAACATGGTTAAAATTTGCCATTGCTGTGTTAAAAGAAGTAACAAATGAGTTTCAAGAAATGTTGAATTACGTTCATTCTGGTGAAGGGCGATATTATTTGACTGTATGGCAAGATACGGCCTTCACAGGTTCTGCAAGAACCTTTAGAAGAGAATTCCAAACGCAAAGATTTAGTAATAAAACCAACTAAAATTACTGGCTAATTAAAGCAAGAACATGGAAATAAAAATCCAACAAGATTATATGCGGCCTCACTTCCGAGGTCATGATGTCTGCGCGGATTGTGAAAACCGATTTTAACGTACTTGACTTGGGATTTTGTTATGCTATTTATTCTTTACACCACGAAGGAATAGCGAAGGACCAAACGACGTATTCACATTCTTACGGAAATGTATGAAATCGACAACGCTAAATTAACGAGGGATAATAAGCTATTACATAGTACATAAAACCAAATATAGATTACAATTTATTGTGAGCAAACGATTACAACTGTACTTCTAATTATATTACTTCCTGAAAAGTGGACACCTACTTTAGAATGGAGGAAGTACTAGAATTCCATACCTGTGCATTTACAACGTAAGGTAAACTCAGACAAAAATATCGAACAAAAGAAGGCAAATAATCCAGAAAATTTGCTTCTTTCAGAAAGTTGCTCCACATCTGATTTATACTACCTATAACTAAGTAGACGAACGAGATATTAAGATTAAAACTGGCGGTGCTCGGTTAACTTTAATTCTTGTTACGGAATATAACCATGATCAAATATTTATTTTTATCTAAAACTTGCCACTTTTCAGCTAAACGTATTTACTTATCAAACGTTACAGTACATGAATAAATGATACTCTGCGTGGGTTACCAACCCCAAATGTAATTTGCGCTAGCACTTACAAAAATCGTAGAGGAAAAACTTAGAGCCAACCCATAACGATGCTTCTTTAAAGAAGATTGAAATACGTCATTTATTATTTTTCATTTTAGATTATTTGATAATTACATTCTTAATCCTGATCACGCACATTAATGTAGAATACTACTATTGCTAATGAGAATAATAGAGTATACGGGAAGGTTGTATAAAATGCAAACATATTTAATGAAGCAACCATATATTTGCAGATATGTCCCACTGGTGTTTCTTTTTTCTTTTTAATTGGCCAGAAGTAAATTTAACTCAAACGTTTTACCTTTTATGTTACTCTCTTCTTATTTTATATGTTTCGTGTAAGCAACAACCGTGAATTATGGTCTTTATTTCAAGCTTAATTAGCATTGTGGACTAAAAGTACAAAGCAATTCAAAAAACTAACACGTAGCCACTTTCAAAATGGTTATGATGCTACCATAACCATAACAGGTCATAAAATTCAACTACCAAGTACAAAAAAAAATTTTAGATGTGTATTAATTCGGTTAAACTTAAAATAATAACTTAAATAATACTCTTGTGCATATAGAGAAACGTTAGTAACAATAGTCTCGGAATATCAATATTTCATAGAAATTGCAATGCACCCAATACCTCTAAAGTATTTTCAATTCTCTTTTTTTCTTTGAATAATTTTAACTTTTTATATATCATCTCAAATTATCCATTTATTAGGAAACAAAAATAATGTTTGGGCTCAACAAAGAAAAATATTATCAATACGAAGAAGGTCAACACTAAGAATTGAGCACGAAAAAAAACAGTGTTTCCTTTTTTTTGCCATAATAGGTAAAAAAATAAGCAACCCCTTATATTCACAAGGTAATAGGAGATTAAATTATTCTAGAAAAATATCCGCGAACCATTAATATGCTTTATTTAATAAATCATAAATATATTACGTAAAAGCAAATAATTTCTTTAAAGTGGAATCTACGTCTGCACAAACACTCTTGAATTCTAAGTGCATCTATGCAGCAATATGGTATGAGGGTCACTTAACAATATTCTTTAAAAATCTATTCGAATGAAAGCCGCATCTGGCCAGATCTAGCTTTCCTTTTATCACAATTTCTTAGAAAATAGATTATTACAGTGTTCATGGACATTGTAGGATCCAAATCCATGCTGGTCTCTTATTGTTAACAAGAGGAAAGTTAGTTAACTCGTGAGCTAAGAACGTTCATAGTATACGTGTGAACTGCTCTAGTGATTCACATTATCTACCCAAACGATTTACCTTGGTCAAAGCAGCAGAAGTGATTCACATAAAGGAATTAGCGTAAGAATTAATACCGAATTCAAATTTTGCAGAATGCCAAATGATGTAATCGTTCGAATTGCTATGTAGTGCAAAATTAAGAATTAGTGTAGTGCTAAACTATGAGAACGTTTAATTTTGATGCTGCATCAATGAAACTGACGACACCACTGACAGTGCGGCTAGTCGTAAGCTTTTGAAGTTATGATACATTTAATTGCACAAAGAGACGTCCCCTTCAAATGCTACATAATGCAAAATTTTATGCAAAATCCTAAAAGCTGCAACGACTGCTTGATTTGCGAATAATAGCTTAGATTGAAGCTGAACCCGAATGGTTATCCCGTGAAGCCTATTCTTCTTTTAATGACTCAAACCTATCGAAAATGGCAAGTTCATTACTTGGCTAACAGCACCATTGATACAATTCCAGAAAGTACAGAATGACGAGGTCCTGACTACAATTGTTACTGATGAATGATATCTGTAAATGTTAATTATAAACCAGGACGCAATTGAAGACATAATTTTTGTACAGGATGGAGCAGCCCGCATATGTACCGGTCAGTTAGAAACTTGGTAACTGCTGTTTTTCAAGACTATGTTATAAGCAGACATTTTGAAAATTCATGACTGCCCCGATCGTCTGATCTGAGCCCAGCAGATTTTTGGCTTTTGGCGCTGGAAAACCAAAAAGACATTATTAAGGAGAAAATTTCTCCAATAAGGTGAAATAACTTTTATTATTTATGGAAAGAAAGGTATGTTAGAAGCAACTCCCTACGCACAAAATACATCAAGTAGGAAACTGTAACGAAGCAAATATGATAGAATTTATGATATTAAGCATAAGGAAACGAGAACCTTTCCCGTATATTAATATTCTGCGTCTAGATAAACTTTCTACGTCTACATAAACTTTCACCTTCATATCCATTTAGTTCACCAGTGCGTCTTATATAATAGCCTGCTATCTAACAATAATTGTAGCATGCCAAAGTGGTGGAGGTAATAGAGTGTTGGATTTCCGAGTCTTCGTGGCGTCACTGTTACTAATTGAGGAGATCGGATTACTAACGATGTTATCATTACGGGGTTTTCAAATCTGCCCCGATATTAATTTAATTCGATCTATAATTGTATATCAGACAAGGGAGGAAACCTTCCAACTCCAACGTCGCCCGATGCCACCCAAATCAGGCTTAAACGTTATTTAATTTGCATATCATATCGTTTAAACCAAGACAAGTGCAAAGAAGGGTAACGCCTATAGTCAGGAATTAGTTGCTATATTTGCCATAGTGTAGATCTGGGTTACGAATTAGGATGATGTTATATCAAAGTAAATCGTTCGTAGTTAAGCGTTATAATATATATATATATATAATTACCTAGATGGCTGTTTGGCGTTAGTCGTTGCGAATATGATTTGAACGATATTAGTTACAGCTGGCAAAATGTTTATTAGAGAGTAGGCTTAATACTGTTAGTTACATTGTAAACTTAAGAAATATTTGATAATGATTAATAAAATTGGTATCGACTACTATGAAAGATAAGGTAAACACACGATTTCTTATGTATTCGTTAAGAATCTGCACAAAAATGTGTTATACGCTAATAGCTATTGAAAGCTTAGGAGTCAAATTAACAAATTTCAAGTATTGGTGCTGAGAAAAATTGTAGAAAGTCATGCGCCGGCGTCGTTTATACTGCATAACTGAACGGTGCCTAAAATTGTTCCCAAATAAAGCAGCTGCATTTTTTTTAAATCTGTACACATCAAAAGTTTCTCGCTAGCGTTTCATCAAAACTGCATACAGTGCATGAACTGTTATTGCCACAAATATGGCTTTCTCTGACGTATAGCCACCTATTCTGGATTTACCCTGCTTGTCTGCTGTTGGATAAACTGGAGTTTGTGTTGCACTGTGTAATTTTCAAAAACTGTTAACATTTTCAAACTCAAAACATCATTATAAAGGAAACCATAACCTTTTGAGCTTTTTGGGGTCTTATTTATCCAGTCGTAGGCAAGTAGCGTTCTTTAGCGGCAAAGAAGTAGTCTAGGACTCCCCTTGTTCAATAATAATAAGAAGAAGAAGGGTTAATGACAATAGTGGTCTTTAATTGCCTTCAAATTTTTCGAAGGTTCCATTACTTCTATTTTGCGCAATGTGGCTTCCCACCGATATTTTTTACTATTTTTACTTAGGAGTGGCAATTATGTATTTCTTTCTTCCTTTTGTATTCAGTGACAGGTGCAATTAGGACAAATTCCATCCATTCTAAAGTGAATAAATGCATCAATGTGTATTCTGCTATAGTGAAGCAACCGATATGTTTAGAGTAAACAATTACGTAACAACTGTAAAAGGCAATTTCGCTGCACGTGTTGCTCCGCCATTAAATAAATACATAATTGATTTTAGCAAAAAACGGGATAACATAAAATTGACATCCCAAAGGAAATTAATTTATTTATTAGCCCAACAATAAAATCGAAGGGGTTTTGCTTTTAATGCTCGTTGTATTGTATTTCGATATTATACGATCTTTTCAAGCCTTTTATTTCGTATAATTCCAATTTATTTTTTGTTTATTTCGCAGTAATCATAGCTTCCATATTATGCCACACTTTTACGCCTCGAAAGTACCTAAAATAAAAGAGTTTACGTTCTGATATGGATCGTAAAGTTTATATGTACCCGTGTGTATGTTACATGCGATATATAGGTATACGTATTATACGCTCGCTTTGTAGGTATATAGACAGAATTTCGCGCGCTTAAGCGAATAAAGCAGAAGAGATAACATAGTCTTATGTACAACTATTATTAAAAAGCTAATGTAGGTGGTATTTTCTATTGCATATATGCGCTAGATACGGGTATAATGCGGTATTAGCTTATGTACGGCATAGCATTAAAATCCTTTAATGCACAGATTACATTCGTAGCAAATATGGTAAACAAAAAGGTTTTCTAGCTTCCTATCTTTGTAATAGTTAAACTTACCTGTTTTCTGTACCACATTGAGCAAGGATGGGTGACGGTTTTTATGGGCGTTTTCTATACTCTGAATATTGAGATGATGTGCACTATCAGAAAGTTTTATATCCTTTACATTTATTAACTTTAACTAAAAAACTTGTTAGGTCTACACAAATAGAATAATGGGTAAAGTAGACAATCTACTCAATTGTTCAATTCTTAGCTTTCACAATTAATTTATTGCTTCGACAGAGGAAACAATTGCGAAAACATGCGAAACAACAAGTACTTATGTATATGTTCAAGACCACTTACATGAGGGCGTCATCGGCATGAATAGTGAATAACGAAACATTGCAATTACAATTAACGCGGTTACATGTTAAAACTTATTAATGTTGTTAAGCCATATTAAACCATATTAAACCGTTAAAATCGAAGAGAAAATGGGAATGGGGAGGCTACGTGGTTACAGTTGGGAACCAAAATGTTAATAGACACAACTATACAACATACAACAGAGTCGCCCAGAAGAAATCACCCAACAGAAAAAAGATCCAAACGAAATTGACGCAGCATAGAATGAACACATTGTGAGCAGGGGGTGAGATATACCACACCAAATTTCAACAAAAGAGATTTACAGATCTTTACGTTTATAAATGGAAATCCGTAATATTTCATATCTGGAGGTACTGGCGATCTTTCTTGAAAATTAAATTACTGCGTTGACAAAGTTGACACTTTCACAACGCTTTCAGTATAATGAGTTATGAAAATAAATGTTATTTAAGCAATATTACAAAGCACACAGAGAAAGACAATAACCTACATGACAGCCCCAGAAGAAATGTAAACAAGCCAAAAAGTCAACACAGCGTGTCATTTTCAGTGCAACAAACGCAATTTAGAATTTACTGTTGGCATTTCCGTGCATTTAACCTTGCGTTTATAGTTACGTTACATAATTTTCTGAAAGTTCTGTTGATGACGGACGCCGCTTCTTTTAGTGAAAATTCCATAGCAAAATATAGAAGGTTTGGAGTAGAATAGTAGCGAAAATTAAACAGTAGCTACTTTAATGTTATTATTTGAAACTTAGGCGATGAACTAGACATTTCTTATGACGTAGATTTGTTGTAATTTATTTTCTACAACGGTCTCTTCGCTCATATGTTTTAGATAGGATTAGAATACTATACGAGGTGGCTCTTGACCTATCCCACTGTAACCTTTTCAGATCTATTGTAGTTCTTCTCTCATCAATTACCTTAGCTTTGCTTCTTCATTAGACCTAGCAGCCTTGTGAGTGATCCCTCTGCGTAGGTTTGTCCAGTTGCTTAGTAGGTCCGCTATAAATGTAGACCTGTATCCAATCAGAAATTGCTTGGCCTCTCTCTGACCTAAAATACTCTTTTACGAGCCTTGAAATTTCTTATCTTTCCATTGTTTAATAGTTGCTTTTACTGCCGCATATGCTATTCCCACATGGTGCCTTCGGTTTTTTTCAGCAGTTGACGAGCGTGCGCGGACCAATTCGCCGACGGTCTTCGTGCCTGATACCCAAACCAGGGTCACCTTAGTTCGTCTTCCCAGCCTATTAAGCGCGTTCATGCAGTCCCACACCAGTTACGATTTCACCTCTGTAGAGTCTACCGCTGTTATCACTGCTTGACTGTCAGAATAGATAGCAACAAATCGATAGTTAACTTCTTGACTGTCTAATTCGCCAATACATCTCAGCACTGTTGCCATTTCGGCTTGAAATGCTGTGGTGCTTTGAATTAGGTTTATTGATTTCGATTTTTCTATGTAATTCCACAAATTCTGACTCTGACTCCAGTTTCTGTCTTTGAGCCATCTATGTACCAGATAGATTCAGCTTTAATAGGCCCATTCTTCTCTATCTGGTATTACCGTTTTATAATTCTTGTCGAGGCTATATTTGAGACGGATTGCATCGCTGGGCCAGCTTATTATCGGCCCCGCTTTGAGTTCCTTTAACAGTTTCTGAATCTGCACCATAGGTTAGCCATTCATTAACCTTCATTAGCCTAGCCTCTCCCTAGATGAGTACATGTAGTGGTTCTAGGTTAAGGACGACTGCCAGAGCAGCTGTTGGCGTAGTTTTCATGGCCCCCATGGCACCAAGTCTGTACAACTACAACGCCTAGCTGCCTTATGTCCTCTACCTGCAATGTCTTCATCCACCATACTACTGAGCCACATATTATCATTGGTCTAATTACCCTCATGCATAACCACAGCATCATTTTTGAGCTTAATCCCCACGTTTTTCCACATAACCATCCACATTCGCCTAGGGCAATAGCAGATTTGTTACCGGTTTTATTCATGTGAAAATGCCATGTAAATCTTCGATCGAACCATATTCCGAAATACTTCGTTTCTTTGACCCACTACCCTTAGCATAATCAGCTCCAAGCTTTGAATTATGCGTTTCTTCGTAGATACAATGATTTGTGCTTTTTTGTCATTGACCGTTTACACTAGTTATTTACTGCACTTAAGGCTCTTTTACGTTCTGATATTACCCCGGCAAATTTGCCTCGTGCTGTTATCGCTGCATCGTTAGCATATCCTTAGGCAATGGCCTTCTTTGGACAGCTTTGTTAATACGTCATCGACAGTAGGTGTCCACAAAAGTGGTGATAATACACCTCGTTCGGGGCACCACATCCTCTCCTCACTTCGATATTAGCCCTCTCGAGAGACGCCACTATTATTCGTTCCTCCAGAGCGGCCTCTATCCAACGGCAGAGCCGCTCACTTGTAAACGATAACATTCGTTGCTCCTCAGAATTGCTTAACTTAATTTGTATAAATTTCCAACTACAGACTGAAATTTTATGCTAGGATTTGCTGTCTAGCGCCACGGAAAGGTCTCATTACTGCGTATCTTGAAATGTACATATATCCTAGTAAACCTGACGACTCGTTTAGTAGTATTTATTCTATGCGTGTTTTGCTGATGAAGTTACCTAATATTTGAAAATTGAAGGCCAAAATAAAACACGGCGATTATGGTCATGCTTCTCTGGTTTATCATTACCTGAAGATATATATTCTGACAGCAATTGTGGAATAGAAGAAGGGGGTCAAAAACAGGGCTAGGTAAAACGATGAAATCTTGCATTCTGTGGCGCACAATAACGTTACTTTAATAATTGTCATATGAGAGCGCATTGAATCCACGTGGTTGAACAGCTCTAATCATACCAGCGTCGTTTTTAATAGTATACACCACAGAGTGCATCTGATTAGCAGATTGAAATTTGCACATGCAGCAACTTCAACACAATCGCAGAAGAATTATTAAAGAAATCCCCGAAATTAACTCCGACTCTGACCGATGGCCTAGCATACTGCCAGATAACGGACGCTACCATGCGGCCCCAGCATTCAGTGATGACGAATCGGTCTGACATTTCGAACACTCCGCTCCACATTCTTAATACGTAGTACAATTTCATTTTATAATTATTTTACTATCATGCTATTATTTTATTATTACTTCATTTCATTACTATTACTTTATTTTATTAGTATTTTATTTTATTGTTATTACTAGCAGAATCATTGTTACAAATTTATTTGTAATTGCTTGAATAAAATTTTATGCTCAAATTAAAAATTATTTCGGTCTCTGTTTTATTTACAAATAACGAAACTGATGTATTTCAACTTTAGATTGTAAATCAGCCCCGTTTTCCTTTCATCCAATGATTCCAATGACTAAGTCGTTGGTATTGATCTTACACTCTCTCATCGAGAAACTATAATATTGTAACATAACCTTTTGAAAAATAAATTCAAAATAAAAATAAACTATAATTATTTACCTGCAAACAATCTCATGCACGATAAATAAACTTCGCCACTTTCCGTACGCTTCACAGGCGTCGGTATGGGAGCGGTCGTTCGGGTAATATATGGGCAAATTTATGCCAATGTAAGCATAGAAGTAGAGAGATTTATTCTATCTCGAAGAATGAAATGTCCATTTGGTTTTCTGCTATTAAAGCAATATGCATAAACATACGAAAAATAAGAATAGTACATATTACAACAGCGTTGTATGCATAAATAAAATCGATGCGTAGGATTAGCGCATTTCTTCCAAAATGAAATAAATGATTCGTTGCTTAACAAAGTAAGTGGCAGATTATACACAACATACCGACGCCTGTGAAGCTCACGGTAAGTGGCGAACTTTAACGATAATAAAGCTTAAAAAGCATATGCACAGGTTCGTAATGATCTTAATTACAAATACATGCTACCACCGAAATGGGACCACTGTATTAAATATTAGTATTATTTACTAATGTTGAAAACTTAATTAAAAGAATACCCCGTGCAAAATTTACGTGTTTCAGCAAACGTTCCATCTAATCTAAGGAATTACAAAATTATGAATTTTCCAAGGGTTTCAAATTATCATTTGTAATTTATTTCGTAGGAGCATGAAAACGTAACGAATTCAAATTAGAATTTCCGCGAGAGATGCTGCAAAATCCAAATTATGTTTAATTAATGAATTTTAATATACATGGCATTTAGAGGGAGACAACTGTAATCTTTATTTAACAGCTTATATCAGAGCACAAATATAAATTGTAATTGCGCCAATTACGATTTGCATTTGTTCTCTGATATAAGTTGTAAAACACTGATAAAGCGGTCATGTCATGCAGCACGAGCGGGTTAACTTTAAACAAGCAAAAATGCTAGGTGATTGGCTTATCCAGATCTTTCTAGATAAACCAATCACTTATTCGATCCAGATATGAAATTGGCGGAATCAAAGGACATATAGCGACATAGTACAGGGTTTCCGTAACACTTATTTGCCCTAGTTTGGATTAATGATCACATTCCTGTAATCATAATTCCGTATACGTTCGAGTATTTTAAGTATTTCAAGAATAGTGAACGAAGTTAGTCGTTTCACTATTAGATGTAATGTAATATGATGCGACTTTCATATCGCAACCAGTACAGTAATATTAATCACTTTAAAATTAAACTTATTACATTTTATCGTATGAGAAATACTGCTACGAAACGTCAATATCTTCAAACAAGAAGCTTCAGCCTGTATGAAGATCTAACGAACGAATTTAGTCTAAAGGTAACGGGTTGCTATACACCAATCAGCCGAATAGAAATTAAGAACTCCTTCAATTTCACGGCCTAAAAAGCATTTCGTTTGAATAAGCTCTTGTCCCAAGGGATGATTTATGAACAAAAGGATTTTCAGAATGGAAAAATTATGTATTTGCCTTCCGAATAAATGCTCAAGGTTTCACTCAATGAAGCCATTTCCTGAAGAATAAAGTAACTGACAATAGAATTAAAATAAATCTCTGCTTTTAGATTGTAGATTAAACTTTCTTTACGTTAAATATTCATTTCTAGTGCTTCATTTTCTATAGTGAATTTTGTATTTGATTATTTAAAAAGAAAGTATTTCTTCTATTATTTTTCAGTTCTGTTACTTATGGAGTTAAAATACACTTCTTCAAAAATCAAAAACTCACAACAGGGGTGATATCTAAGAACCTTATTCAAATCCCTTCATAAGACACAATCGTCTGTGGTTTTAGTTATAAATTGAACTTTAAATATCAAATGGCTTTGCGTTGGAACCATATCTATTTGAATTACACCGTAGAGTGATCTAGAACCATATAGGAGGGTTGTTCAACAATCGTTTGTATCACCCCATGTTAGTGCTTCAATGGTGAATACAATACAACAGTACAATAGAAGAGAATAGAGAAATAGAAATAACAGAAAAAAATCGAATATGAAGCTATCACTAAATGCTTGCATTTGCATTCGTCTATACAAATTAAATCCAAGATGAACGTTGTCTACGGACGTTACAACATCATTTGCCACAGTAATATGTTGGGCAGTTGAATTTAGACGTGATCGCGCCAGCTTGGTTGATGATGGACAACAAAATTTTATGTTGTGTGGAACTTAACTCAATTTTTTTTGTTTCCATGAATTGCTCACGAAGCGGAGTAGGTAGACACACTGTGTGTGTATAATTCTAATTATACCAAGATATTATTTATAGTTAACGGAAATCTTTTTATGGTTAGATATATTTCATCAATTTATTTTTGGAAAATTGCGAGTCTATTAATTCTGACAAAAACACTTGAACACACAAACACAAAAACAACAGAAAGCAAGTGAGTAATGCTTGGTTTTCTCCGTTGGACGGAGAAAAGTGTAGATAATTCCATTCATTTTTAAGAGTGCAATATTTCTGAATATTCCGCAAAAACACCAGAATAATTGAATCTATATTTTATATAAAAGTTCAAAAGTCATGTATCACATCTTTTGTTCGACACGTTCGCTTAGAACATGCATTGTTCGAGCATTCGACTCACACTCGCAGATTAATTTTGGGTTGATAGCAGTGCACACTTAAATAAGTCTAGTATCCTCCTGTACTTGTTAGGAAAGAACTATAAAGCAGATTAATCACTACTCACAATAAAAATTTTAACGTTACGCTTTCTGTCAATCGTTACCCAGAACCCCAAAGATATACAAAACGTATTTGGACAAAACAACTTACAGATTGGAGATTTCCAGCCAAACAGTATGGAATAGAGCGATAATAGGGAACCAAACGTGAGACTAAGGAGACCAGTGTGAATACCTCTTTCAACTGTGAACTACATAAGGTGTCGCTAAAATTTCGCTTGTGAACATGTTGCACAGCAACTTCAACATTGGAAGCTAACTATTTTCACAGGTGACTCGAGTACTTATATACCAACATCCACATAAATATAATTCCGTAGATACTGTAGAAGAGGCCGAGAAATTTGCTCGGAGCACGTTGGGTAGACAGAAACATGTCTATAAGCTAGTATTTTTTCTCTCCTCACCATGATTCCATCAATATCATGATCACTAGAATCATAATATTTCATTCTTGTACCTCTTATTAAAAAATTTGACGATCCCTAGATAATGAAAGGTATAATAAATTATATGAGGTGTATTTTATTACTATACGTTGGGGATACTTTCGCTATCATCATTTGCTCTAGACTCCGCTATTAATTTGGCAGCATACCTACTCTGTATTAACGAAAAGGTTAGGAACTTCGTTATATAAATTCAAGCTTTCCATAATTTATTGTAAATTACGCAACGTGGTAAGGCTGATATTGGCAATTACTTATAATAGATGGATGCAGATTAGATACCGTTCTGAAATTTTCCTTTTAGAAGCTTCTGAAATTCGAAATACAAAATTTATATTTTCTAACTATGTAGTTGTACACAAATGCACAGTATTTCGAGTTTTCTTCTCGAGTATAATTACACGTATACATCCCAGTTAACTTTATGCTAACTAGCTAATATTACGCAATAATTGCGTGATTATGAGAAAAACAAGGTATGATAAAATAAATTGTCCTGGTTTAGAATCACATAGTTGGTTGAAAGCTTTACAACGTCGTAACGGAAGAAATAGGAAATTATGGCATAATAAAAATTTGTATTCACATTTTGCATAAATTCCTATTTGTCTTTGAATTTCCAGAACGTAAAGGTATCGATCAAAAGTCTACGATGAAAGGACATGATATTCCATTATAGCAATGAATCAGTGAAATTGCTTAACAGTGGTTGCAATGGCCACTTACAAAGTAGCCACGATTACAAGCACAAATGGTTCAATTAGTGGCCGCTTGACAGTCTATATACCATTGAGATAGAATAGTAGCTACAATTATAACACACCGCTAATCTATGAAGCTGAGCAATGCAAATTTGTAACTTTTAGAAGCAATTTTTCAGCTACTCCAAATAAATCGATATATGTAAGTACACTATTAAAGCATTTCAATGTTGTTATTATTGTTGAGAAGGGGAATGTTACCATCGCGAGCTAAATAAGTATATCTTGACAGTGTTCTTACGTACGTTAAATTAGTTGGGGACTTCAATTTAGTGTATATTGAGAATAGCCTATTAATGTCGTTCGCGACTATTAGCAACGCATGGGTTCTGCCGTCTCCAGACCTTCTTGACGTCGATAGCAGAATTGATTCCTTCTTGGTTTGTGTAACTCATATTTTAGGGCTGAATGACGTGCCAATAATTTTTCGCGTACTCCAAGATCTTCTTTATTGAAAAATATCACTCTCTTTGCTATCTTTGACAACTCCGATCTTAATCCTTTCTTTGATTTTTTTTCAAAAAAAAGTAAATGCCTTTCAGGGGACCTCACTATATAACAAGGGTTCTTAACCTTAAAGGTGTTTCATTGCATTCTCTATATCAAAATCTTGCTTGTCAGAAGATTTGGATATTGTTATAAATTAAATTTTACAAAAGATCATTTAACATTATTTACTCAGACGCCCTTAGAAATGGGCTCTAAATACAAACATCTGCTTTATCATGAAGAGTTATCGAGAAAATGCCCTTCAATTAGCTGCAGAGCTTCACAAAGAGATTGAAACATTCTTTGTTTGAAAAGAATCGTCCATTGACTTCCCGGTTCTCTAACAATAAATGGATAGTGAACTTAATTTCCCTTTCAGTTATATTTATTGAGCTTAATAAACTGAACATGCAAGGCCACGATCCCACTAGTGATTGGACTAATAGAGCAGTTAAGGGCATACCGGGAAAAGTTGAAGCTGCTTCTGGATGACGAAATGAACAAGCATTGAAAATGGTATGGCTAAATACAACAATCTATTGACAATAAAAAGTTGCTTGAATTTTTCTCAGACGTTCTTGGTTTCCAAGAAGAGTTCATTGAAGTTCATTATGACTTTGCGTCACAGTCTCTAAACCTACATTAAGTTACTATGTTCACTTTCGATAGAACTGAAGCAAAAAACATCTACTTTAAGTAATGAAGTTATGAGAGTATTATTTCCGTTTTCCAATGGTTATTGTTGTAAAACTGGGTTTTCTGAACTTTCTGCTATGAACACTAAGATTGCAATCAGAGCATGACTTGAGATGGTACCTTTCAAAGAAACGGACGCACTAAACAAATAATATAAATTGCTATTCATGTCTTTCCACAATTAGAATTATTGTAATTTATAATTTCTTACATTATTACAACTCTGAATAATAATGATATGTAATACCTGTATTTATTATATCGGCATTGATTGAGTAGTTTGATCTTTTAATAGATTTTCGGTTGCGACTGGAAAAGGCTAAAAACACCTGTTGTATGGGTTGCTTATTTACTAAGCACGGCGATCACATATATACCTGCATATACCTCTACAGATTTGTGCTACCAACTGAAACAATAAACTATTCTGCGTTGTATTTCAGCGTAGGTTTCGGTCTACCTACACGCAGCAATAAATGGAAGGAGCACGGATATGAAAAGGTCTGTGTGATATGTACGTAGACAAACATACAGTGATACCGAGCAAATAATGAAATCGCTTCGTTATATTTATATTGACTGTAAGCAGTGAAATGTTAATTGAACTTCTGCTACACCATGTTTATGTATTATATAGCACAATGTGTTTTAGCTTAGATATAGTAGTGATTTCAACCAATTATTTTGAGTAGTATTTGGTAGTAGAGTTTACTTTGTAATTTAGATGAAATTTAATACAGTAACAGAAAACCAATTTTAATTAAAATATCAGTCAACAATGAAAAATGTTTGAATAACATTCATTTTATCGTTCTGAAGTATAATACACACTCATCTACCTTTTCAAATATCAACTGACTTTATAAGCTACCTACACATATTAAACTTTTTTCAAAACTTTCCCCTGAATAGATATAATGTCGCCAGCTTCTGCAATATATCTCCCAAAACTTATTGAAAGCTTCTTGACAACATTCCCAATATAAAATTATAATATGATTTGAGAGGAAGCACGAACAGGTGGTCGCTTGTGGTTAGATCAATGAAACCGCTTAGAATATGTTCGCGTTACCAAAGTAATATTTACCAAGGTGGTCTCGTGCTTTTAAGCGAGAGGATATTACGAACTTGCAGTTTTGTGAAATAATGTTTTTGACACCTCGCTGCGAAATTGAGTCCGTAAGAAGAAATAGAATTTTCAGCGAAGCGAAAAATGTAGAATGAAATGTATTGTTACGCTGTCAATGTTTCCGGTGTTACGCTGTTAGATTTACTAAAATGAGAATATTTAATGTTCGGAAATAGATGAAATAACAATGCTTTTATTGTAAAAATGTTGCGAATTTTGAATCAGTTCACTTATAGTATTTAATTTTAAATCACGTTTTATCTTAAGCTACAAAGTTTCCTCTCATTTACTTTATTTTATGTAAAAATTGCCAAACAACAAAAGTGGTATCTCTTAAATATCTTACGGATTTTAGCCGAAAAATCAATCAGATACTAATAAAAAATCATGCAATTTATGAAATCGCATGCGGTGACTGATACAGCCTATATTGGACAAACGAAACGAGTTACAGCCGCCAGATTCAAGGAACATATAGCTCATTACCACTACGGATAAACTGAATCCTCAAGTGTATGACAGCATATAAACGAAATAGGGCAAATTAGTTAAGGACGTAGCTTCGCCAACGTCGCGAGAATTACTCGTTTACGAAATTGTCTATTTAAAAACATGCAAATATATCAGACTGGTAAATGATCCACTTACCCACTTAGTTCTGATGAATTTATTCATGTAGAACGGATACATGTTTACGGCCAAGAACCTTTCCTTTTAGTCTCATATATTAGTATATGTAGACAGTAAAAATAGGTACCCGATTTTTTTGGAGTAGAGATAGAATATCAGATTTAAAATCTTTTTCTCGCATCAATTGATCGTACGATTAACAACGGGAATCCATAAATTGCCGAAACAATTAAATTAATCAAATAACTTGTGAGGTGAGGCGTTTGCCGTGGTATCCCACAGTCCTTAGGTACATCTTCTTCTTTTTTTCATTTATTCTCCGAGGTGATGCATAATACTCTCCTCTTATTGTCTTTCGAAAAGATTTACTGACAATCCTAATAAGGGTTGTCACTATTTTGCTTACAAAAAGGTTTAGCATAATCTTCCTGTAAAGACTATATTCCTCCATATAATAGTATAATAGCAAAAGGTAATCATTATAAAATACAGGATGTTTCAGAAGTAACTCGCAGTCCATAAAAGGTAATTACTGCAATTGAGGTTTTTGCAAGATTTACGTTTAACAAATTTTCGATTATGAACTCGTACTCTCTACACACTCGCTAATATTCGAATAACACGCAAGCAGGTGTTGATATTTATTATTATTCCAAAATCTGGCTAACAGATTTAGAAACCAACGTCAAGTAAGAGTGTATCCAGAAACTGTCCGCATTTCACTGAGAAGACAAGGTTACTTATCAAGTAAACCAAAAGAAATCCCTGCAATGACACCTCTAGAAAGGCAACGAAGAATAGATTTTTGCCAACGATTTCGAGACGATAATTTTAGTGATGTTTTTATATCTGACGAAAGTTGTTTTCAGCTTGGTGCAAATCATTTAAAAATCCTATCAAGAGAAAATATTACCGTTCAAATTTCCAAATTTCCCACAAAAATAATGGTTTGGGGAGCGAGGTCTTTCAGCGTGGTGCTACACCTCTCTGTATAATTGATGGCACCGTAAATAGTGCAAAGCATTGTGAAATTCTTAATGGCTTTCTTTTTGAAACGGCTCGCTCGCCGGCTATATATCCCGAAGGGTGGCGTTTTCAACAGGATAATGTAAGATGCCATACTTCTGCCTGCACTAAAGCTTGGATGTTAGAACAAAACTTGGCAACAATTCCATGGCCAGCAGCTTCCCCAGATCTTAGTCCCATCGAAAACATATGGGGACTAATGACAATTGAAGTAGAACGAGCAGCACCGCGAAATAAAGATTTGATTCGGTCAGTTTTACAAGCCTGGACCACTATCACCGAAAAGTATAGCGTTGACCTTGTTTCGGGATTACCTGAACGTTTAGTTAAGTGTTTACAGTTAAATGGAGATTGTATTAGTAAATGAGAATTATTTGTTGTGATTTTATTATTCAAGTAATAAAAATATATACCGTAAAATTAAAGCTGTGCTTTTTGTTTTCCGGATACTTTCTAGACGGACTATATTTTATATTCCATATAAATACCTAATAAATGTAAATTTGGACTTTCCTGGAGTATCAAGTTCACAATGCTGAAATTCATATTCTAACGAAATAAAACGACATTTGGATCTACATAAATGTATGTTTAATTCTCTGAATTTAAGTTAATAATATATTGTAATAATTCGTTTTGCGTTTAAAACAGTACACTACTATAGGTTCCTACTATGGAGTACAAAGCACCCACACTGAGATAATTACATCCCTTACAGTATAAAGGGTTTGGTAATGTTTATAAGCTTCTAGTTAAGCTATAGCCGCACGTCTCTACCGTATCCCACATCGTAAAACATGTAACAATTCCGATGTCATTAACGTTCAGAAAAGCTTTTAATGCTGTCTATCATGGCACTTCACTCCCAAACCTCAAGCTCCCTAGAACACCCCATCTATGAATTTCGGTGTAGTTGTGCATTGAAATACAATATAATCTGTACGTAGAAATTGCAGTTACGTCACCAATTGTGTGAGCTATTATCGTTTATGGAACACCAAAAAGCGGTCCTTTATTTGAAACGCCATCTGTTTTGTTTTTTAAACGAATCGTTACATTTAAAGATCGTTGCCAGAATTAGATGGAAATCTTCTCCATAAACTTTTACATATAAATTCGCTCCTTTGTAGACTATATTTAATAATACATAATTGCTACCCTATTATGCTATATAAGGAATGCTATGCATTAGGTGTCAACTGATTAAGTAAAGAAGTACGCTGAACGTTTACTGTGAACCACTTTCATTTCCCAGAGGAACCAATTGTTGCTTTAAAATATATTTTAATTAAAGGTGTTTGAGTTTACGTTATCATAAAACAATCTTAGTGCCACACTATGATCTTACGGCAACTTAATACCGGAAATGCAATTTGCGCTAGTTATATATCCATATAATCCGACACCTAACAAATGGTTTGCAGGGCGAACGTGAAGTTGGTCGCACAAAAGCAAATACTTGTGTAGAGTTTTATCGTCATCGTATTTTGCGCAGTAAAGTGCTCTATCTCTGTAATATTCTTAAAGGAAAAGCACGCAAGAACCATACCACGTTAAAAATAGACTAACTCGGTATTACATGATTTCACCACAGATGAAGTTATGAATGCTTTCAATTTTATGTCTCGCCTGGTATAACTAGGACACGCTGATCTATATGTGGAGGTAGGTGTGATGTACACGTACAATATATAAAATTCACAGTAACGTTTCAACCTTAGAAAAACGTTTCTTCTTTAGTGTCTATGATACTTTGAAATAAACCACCTATTCCTTTGTAGTCTCCAGCGATTATGTAACCCACAATTTATATTTGGCAAAATTTTTTTATAAACATATTTAGATTGCTTCTTTTACAATAGTAGCTGTGGGTAAAAATTCGATATTGATGAATTGTTTCCACAATATACAGACATTTAAAAGTGTAAGCAAATGGAAATATACCCACATATTGTGCTTATTGTTAGACGTAACAATACAGCCATATTTTGCGTATATATACAGGCTTTGCCACGCAACCCGTTCATAAAGTTTTACACAGTTCAGCATCTTAGCTTAGTATAGCAGTTAGGAAGCGGATCCCTCTGTATATACTATATTAAATTATTTCTGAGCTCGTGTTAGTACTGGTAGTATCTCTGATATGTAATTTTAAAGAGAACATTTTAAAAAAGAAAGAGACAAAAATCAAAATAATTCAAAAGCAGTTGACCTTAGAGGTAAAAGAACTTTAGTACAAATCACTTCATACCAATCCATGGAATCCAAAAAATCGATTAAACAGTGCGTCATTCCATTAAAAATATCAAAGCTGGTTACGATTTCCGGTATAACCGGAAGTAACGCGAGTCTAAAGATTATTTATTATAGTAGAGCGGATGCGCCTATTGTCTGCCACAATTTTTCAAAATCATACTCTCTGGACTTGTATGATTTCTTTCATTTTGCATTTGTGGCTGAACCACCTTAATTGATTTTATCTCCTCTATAAGTTGATGGCTTAATTTGCTCGTGCATCAGATTTAGTTACTATTGCTTGTAAACGACTTTTACTGTGTTTCTCACTACCTGCAATTGTGACTTCCACAAGAGAACTGCTGCACAAAACTGCCTTTTATACTTCGATTTTTTCATTTTGCTTGTATTATGCTACTTAGAGCATAATACAAGTAAAGAGATGAATCAGTCCTTCCACTCATATCCGCTTCTTGTCTTCTAATAGGCTATATCATTGATCTCGGATATTATAATTTTTTTAACTGTTTTCTACTTGCTGCCTTCACATTTATATATTCGTATGCTTGTTTTCAAAGACTCTTGTCATTATTTTAATTTTCATGTAGTGTATTACTTCAGATACTCAAATTTGACTCAGTGTTAAAAATTGGGATGGTATCCGCAAATAGACACTTCGATTTTTCCACTTCTCGCAGACTTATATGCACATATGTTATATACTGTAGAATATTTTATTCCATTTCGAATTGTAGCGGGCTAGGCTCTGTGTCTTTCTACCAAGATGTTTCATACGTTAATTCTTAGTGCTTTATCAAAAGCTTTTCCAAGTCTAAGCGCTTCTGGATTCTATTTTATCGTTTTCGTTGGTATCTATTTAATAGATCAAAAATGTTAAACGGCCAGTCTTTGAACAGCTTCGGTCTAAATATTTATTCAGTTCAACATGGGATGTTTCAACAATAATTTTTATCTTATTAAACTATAAACAATTATGAGTGTTAAAAGCCCGAAAAATTTATACTTCATTAAAGTTTTTCTTACCAATACTATTTATTTAATTTCGGGAACATTGTAAACCACGGCGTCTTTTCTTTCTGGTTAGTTTACATCGTAAGACCCTCTAGAAGACCTTTTCTACGGCACTCAAACAAAAGATTACGCCTAGCTTCTTATAGCCTTCTGATTTTTTTTTTTATTAGTATATTTTAATGAGACTCCTTGTATAAAAATTAAGTTACTTACTCATTGTATAAACTATTTTAAAATGATTTCTTTTGCCAAAAGAAATCTTTCACTTTAAGTTAAGTAAGTCACTGAAGATTTTCAGGAAATTGATGAACTTCGATGTCTGTTCTTGATATTCTGGCTCTAAGTTGCACCCGAGAAGGCTCATTGAATTAGATTCTTATTAACTTGAAGCTTCTTATACCTTTACCAAGGAATTTTTGAATAAGTCTTGTTGTTGAAACTTGTTTTCCCAACTCTTACTGTTTTTTAATCCAGGTCTCCAGTATACTATTTCAATTGAATCAAACAACACTTTCGATGTTTTTGAAATCGATTGAAGGTACCTTTCGCTTCTGTGGAGACGAACTCCTAATTTTAAGTAGGGTAATGTCAGGTACAGTAAATTAGAATGGTTACCATGAAAACCGTTCTAATTTAATGACTGCGATATGCTTGTGCAAATGCGAAGCAATAACAATTTTGAAATGGAGAAATATAATTGAACTTTCCGTTGGTAAATTTCGATTCGCGCACTAAAAGTTGTTTTTAACAAAAATACAGTTTGTCTACATGTGCAATACAAAGGAAAAATACCGATCCGGGAAAATTGGAAGGAAAAGGTTATCGCCTAATAATAAAATGGAACATATCTCAAAAGAAAACACATTCAAACGCGAGTAAATAAACGTCATGACAATATATTGCTGTTCCTACTTCCCAATTGTTTGGTAACGTTGTATATTTCAATAAAAACCTCTATCTCATGCCTTCTTCTACACTGTATTTAAGTTTTCCGAAGAAAAAATTTAGGTTTGTTAGCCATTTTCTATGTATATATATATATATATATATATATATAATATATAAAATATTATATATATATAAAATATTAATTGATGGCTACTGTAATTTAAAAATGTAGTTAATACATCAAACGTATGTTTATTAGCTTTAGAAGCAGTTATATAACCTTAGAAAGTAGGTTCCTTGATAAATCAATAGCAAATTTTATTTTATCTTTACACTGAGACCTAAATAGATAACTAGATTATCTACAAAGCGATCGATAACCTATTTTACTGGTAACAAGGAATACGTGTCCATTACGCTATCCTTTTTTCCGAGGACGGGAAGAACAGGAAGGAATACAAATGTTGAGAAACGACAAATTCTTTGGGTGTGGATTAAGCGTATTGGGAATTTAGAAAGACATACAATTTCTTTGGGTAAGAATCTTTTCTATCAGTGTATCTATTAATCTCTTGCACTAAAATGGATATATGAAAATGCTGCTGATGAAGCTAGGACTAATAATCTAATAGGAATAATAAGTATGACTCCTAGAACTAAAAGTCTTCCGTTGTTTAGCAACCTTGAAATTATAATAATTACGCAACCAAACCTCTAAAAAGTTTTAACACACTCTCTACGTTTTCAATATGTAATGTTCAAAGTGTTCATGCTAAACGACGACACGACAGAAAGGTACGCCCCAACATCACTGCCAACAACATCCACGCACAATAGATCAATATATCCTGAAGCTCTCAAGCGAGAATTTCTATCCTATGCCCCGATATAAAGCTGGAACGTCGGATCAGGCCAGAACAAAATAAGAGCTTGTTTGACTCTCGGATTAAAATTCTTTTCAATCCCGTATAATATTGCGTGTCACTGTGCAAGAAAACGATCAAAAGCTTTCAGCTAAGGCCGTACTCTAACATTCCCTTGTTTGCTCTGGGATCAAGAAAATAATCGCATCGTTCACGAATTAAAATTTCAATTGTTCCGATAATCTGTATATAACGGTGTTGTGCGGGGTGGTATTTTACGAACGATGCTTATATTAAACCTGTTGTCTCTCTTTAGAACACTAGAAAATAAAACTAAATTTTATTCTCTTCCTTTCGCTGTATTAAAAAAATATTTTAACCAAGTTCTTTACTTGTGTTGATACTGATACTTTTTGACATATTTTAAATGTAAACCATATGGTTTCGCATGGAACTGCAACGACCTACTGTAAATATTAGACTGCAAATATGTACCTTTACTACAAAGTAGAAACCACGGTAACTTTCTCAATATACATTCCAGAACACTAGTCCATGAAGCTTTTATATTAGAAATTAATCTATCTTTCAAAATTTTTGCTTTTTGTAAAAATTAGTTATTCAGTTGTTTTTATATTAACTGCATATTAATTAGCAGCGAAAATAATACTAGTTCGGACATCGTAGAACCAATAATAACGAAGATAGCAAAAGTGGTCCGTTAATTTAAATTAGCCTGTATATTAAGTTTCAACATTATACAATTTATCAATTAATTAGTTTAATATGAAAATTGGGATCTCTTTTAGTGACAGAATTGATTATTAATGATTAAAAATCAATGTTGTTAATAATTTTTTTTATAGTGGGTATTTTGTAAAAGAAACGTTAATTTATACTTACTTGTGTTTGTTCATCTTGTTACTTACATTTGTTCAACCTGTCTACATTCGGTTACCTGGGACGCGATTTATGATGGGTTAAAAAACGCGAAATATGTCAGATTTGAACGAATCTTCAGAATTGCATGGATTTCAATATATGTATTAAGTTTTACTATAAACATTTATAAAATAAATTCATGGTTAATGGTATTTCTAATATAAAAATGATAATGTTTGATATAACAAATTTATATTGAAACTGTTTTCTCAGCGTACATCGATATATTTTTCTTTATGAATATACCATCAAACGTTGAACAGACTCAAGGAAAAAAGGTTCAAGCAAACAAGATTATGCTCCCATTATAACTTAATTGTTTCCTTTTTCAATTCTAACAAGCACTTCGTTTCGTACACGTAGTTTACATTCCCGACTGAGTTAGATGATGAAAGGAAATTTTTCATCCAGTTAAGCGACCCATAAACGTATTTTCGTTAGTATTTCTTTCTTTTCAAAATATCGTTTAGCTGTTAGTAGACGACACCTTGTATAAAGGCATTTTAAATAGCAACGGTTCCAGTATTTAAAAACTACTTTCATTCCTTTTCAATTAAGCGTTTACGAATAGAAGACCATCCAAGTAGACCCGTTTTATGGTCTCTTTTTTAAAGTACTTGTTTTCTTTACATTGTTACTGATGCTTCAGATTCCGTTTCCCATTGCTCCAATAATAAAACGATCGCTTTCGTAAACAAAATTGAACTTTATCGCAAAATTTATACGATTTGATGAGCAGATGGAACAGTAAACTCTGCTGTTAGAACACTTTGTAAATCTTTCATGTATCAATGTATGGAACATATGTATATAGTTGCTAAGTTTAAGTAGTTTGCTTATTTCAGCTCCGCTTGCAACTTCTACGTATCGCATATCTTCAAACAAATGGTATTAATGGTCGAAAAGAAAATACACCTAATACTTATATTTTTGATTGAAAATATAAACAGTCAATTTGCATAAGAAACTAAAAATTAGAAAAATATCCGTTGAATTTTAGACACCATTAGGTTGCAGTTGATATTGGTTGCTGATGTTTTAAAAATTCCAGCCTCGGAGAAGAAAGTTCCCAACTCTCATTAATTAAAATTGATATACTTCACTTTTTGAAGTATTGAGATGAATAAGCACTTTTTTAACAGTCAAAGATATCATTTCGTTTGATGCTAGCAAACACAACTGTTTATATTTCCAGTTGGTGTATTAACCTGTGTACGTGCCGCTGTCCTCTCTTACTCTATCATTTCAATATGTAGCTTTCATAGAAAGTTTACGGAGTGTTCTCTTTGTTTTACTACCAACGCCATCTAGGTAGTTTGCCGTGCCTTATTAGTTCGCCTACACCCACTACCTTTGCTAAACCCTTCGCTAAATACACGAAATGCATTACATTACCACACTACGTTTTAACTGATGGAATCCATCTCAACGTGTGATGATATGTACACAAGCCCCATAACCGTATCTGAGGACTTCATGTGCCTTGAAGGTAAAGTATACAGAGGGAAAATGGAACTTTGAAACACCGGATATCTAGCTTTGAATAAATAGAGTACGTATATCGTAAATATAAGTTAAGTAACGTTGCGTCCGTGCTAATTTCTCCGGCACGTGGAATTTTATTTCTACCACAATTATATTCTACCAATAGGTAGAATTTTTTTAACTAACGACAAGAGTCCTTAGTTTAAAAATTGAACAAAGACCAAAAATTATATAAAGCAACTACGTAAAAAAAAATATAATGCTAAGATAGCTTAGCTTCCTCATGGTATTGATGAAATAATTCACGGCAAACGCAACAGAAGAAGAGAAAAAAAATACGGACATTTTTCGCCTACCCGGCATCATCAGCGTGGTTTCGAGAGTGTTTTTTATCTCTACCTTCTACCACTGTTGCCTCACAGTTAATGCCACAACTTTCAAAACGACAAACTCGAACAGCGATAGAAGGTAGAGATAAAAAATACTCTCGAAACCACGCTGATGACGCCGGGTAGACAGAAACATATCCGTGTGAAAGAGTATTTTTTTCTCTCCTTTTGTTGCGTTTGCCGTGAATTATTCCATCAATACCATGAGGAAGCTAGGCTATCTTAGCATTATATTTTTTGGTTATTGTTTCTAGGCATTTTCTGATGTGTTCTGTTTAAAGCAACTACGCTTCGTTTAATGGTCACTGTAATAATTGCCTTGTCAGTCTAATGTACGAGGGTATCCTGAAAGGTTTCCAGCTTAACACAGAAACAAATATCTTTTTGTCAAATTAAGTTTTACTCCTTAACATATCTTTGTATAAAACCTTCTTTTTCTTCAAATGTGTAAGTAAAGATGCGTTGTATGCCCCCGTTATTGCTTTACCGTTTTGAAGATATCGCGGCCGATGGAAAAGACACCTATTTATTTCATTCTTCGCGGTCCACTGTTTCCACCATCCCTTAGCTTCAGGAGTGTGCTGGTGCATCCAAATTTCGTCTACAATCACTAATCGGTGCCAAAACTCCGACCTATTTTGCTTAAACTACTTTAACAGGTACTCGAGATACCTACAGCCTCTACTATCTCTCTAACCATAATTGGGCGGTCGTCTAGTAAGATTTGGTGAACTTTGTTGGCAATCCCGATCGTTCATCGTCAACCAAGCTGATCCAACCACATTTAAATTCAACTATCTAATATTTCACTGTGGTGCAGAGTTCCATTATTTATATTATGGCATCCTTATTATTTAAGATAAACCATAAGCATCCACCTCAGCTGCAATTTGCTCAAGCGTATCGCCTTTTCAAGACCAGAATTTGATGAGATTTGAAACTTTTCAGAATACCCTCGTAAACAGAATTGTTTTTGTACCGGGACGCAACCCTTAATGCTGAACGCTAACAGTAAAATCTCCCGTAATTTATCGCTTCTACGGTTCACTGAACTTTTATTAACACTCGGCCACTTAACAATAACTTGCCCTACAATATATTGAGAGGATAATAAATTTTTCCATCCAATTAAAAACTTAAGGCTGCTTCCCGTGTTATATAAATGAAGCGTGTCACGACTAATACTATATGACCAACGTGGATAAAGAAGCTATAAATTTACCGGAATTTTATAGCTTACAGGAGAAAAATGACAATTCTCAGTTAAGTAGTAGATTTTAACTAAGCTAAAATATATCCGCTAGATCTAGGATATCATTTCCTTGTGTAATAAACGGCGCAAATACAAATTGACTATTTCAACTTTAATAAGTGTTTTTACCATTGACATTTAATTATTTAACTTCTATCAGCTAACAGAAATCTCAAAATATTTAGATACTGTTAAAACTTGTAAGTTAGAATATATTCTATGAATAGCTATTCCAATATCATTACAAATTTCAGCGAACCATGAAGAGTCGTGCAAAATAAAATTCGAGGTAGCTGTACCCCGACATTCTGCTCGCTAGAACGTAACGTAACATCAATAGTATGTAAACGGGTACATATTTGTGAATTTTAAACTATTGTATAGGTTAAAACCGATATTTGCAATTGATACAAACGACATGAATGAAACCAGTGATCTGTATATAAATTGAGCTCTATTTCCAAGAATCTTTAAATTAAAACGGAAAATATACACATAAATTCAGCTTACCTGAATTAGCCCAGTGGATAAAATAAATATATAGAAGGATATTTAATTCAACGTTTACAAAGAATCTATATTTTGCTCACTTAGTTCAAAGCAAAATTTAAAAATATATAATTACAACGCGTGCTAATAAATACATTAAATGTATTACTAGAAATTCGTGGTACTATTTTACCTTAACTTCTTTTGTTATAAAGGCTGTTGTCCGAACAGTATTGCTAAATTTATCTATTTATTGATGTTATGGCGTGGGTTAAATTGCCAAAGATATAGTGCTTTTCCGGATAATGCTGTAGAAGGGAGAAATAATTGGATATCGCATGTCTAGGCTAGCTTATACTATTTATATTCTTTAAGTGGATAAATGTGCATTTTTTTTTCACTTGAACATCTACATTTTGCCTAAAAATCAGGAAAATGACGCAATTTTACGTAACACGTCAGTTTTTTAAATAAGAAGATAAATTGGATTAACTAATTCTTACTACTATATCTACCATATAGAGGTTCGTTTCGTCGTCTGCGACCCTCTTTGTGCAAAGAGAATATCATAATTAAATATTTCTCATGCGCACACGTTAGCAACATATATTAAGAAAAAGGAACCAAAGAATCCTCCCTGAAGAAATCAGTCCACTGAAACTTATATGATTTCCATAAAATATTTTGAATGACATCAGATTAAATTAATTCTAGACCGTCGATGTAATTCGATTTATGTGCTTTAATGTAAATATAAGATACGCTGTCTGAAACGTATTTAGGACCTTGTGGAAATTTGGAATTAACAGTAAAAATGGTGGTTTTTAATTTAAGAGAGTACTCTGATGTGATATACAGTAAATAATAAAAGCTTTTTCAAAATTAAATTTTTTGAATTACTACTGAATATGTTCTAACCTTTACCTGCTTACAAAACGAAAAACTTCGTCTTTTTCACGTAGTACTATTTATGCAATATTTCAATATTTCCACCGGGTAGTCGAGTTCTTCTATGGTTTCCTTCTGAAATAGTTATCAACTTTATTTCGAGGCTTAGTATTATCATACTGCAATTCTTTTAAAGAAATTACTATTTAGCTGTATATTAGACTTTCTAACATTCGCTAATGTGTATGTTTAATTCCGCATACAACTGAAATAATTTTCTTTTTCGGTTGTTTACGCATGTGTGGTGACGGACCATGCGGGTGTATCAGCTTTAAAGTTTATCTTAGTCCTAGGAGCGCCTAGCATATAAATTGTTTGTGCAAAGTGTTTCATAGCTTTGTTGCTACCGCTTCTCGCTATAAAATATGGAACGCAGTTAATTATTCCCCAACATACGAATGGTGGGAAATATGCCGGATCCACCAAAAAAATCTACCACCGACCCTAATGTAATTCAAACGCACAGAACGTAACTCTGCCACTGAC
The DNA here is from genome assembly GCA_902655005.2 of Marronus borbonicus. Lineage (NCBI taxonomy): Eukaryota > Metazoa > Arthropoda > Insecta > Coleoptera > Scarabaeidae > Marronus > Marronus borbonicus. The sequence goes on along the minus strand of LR737385.1, from coordinate 8,422,018 downwards.
AGCAATAGGCTTAATGCTGTATTTAATGATGTGCTTTTTAATAAATCGCTTATGCAAGCTAAATAAAAGCTTGAAAGAAGTAAAACAGAAACTATTCTATTTAACTAATGAACAATTCTTTATTAACATATCGCAATATCAAAAAAAGAAAAGCAAAGGAAGTTACAAATACTGATACCAGTTTTGATTTTAACTTAAAGTAAAATATGAATAGTTACCCCCGACTGCTGTTATTCACGATATTATTAGAAATCTAAATACGAATGTAATTTGCCTTGCCTTTTTCCCAAAGATATGAATTCCAAAAATCTTCTACTCCGGGGTATGCTGTAGATTAAACAACTACATATATTATAAATTAGAAGAGAAATTCCTTTGGTTCTCTCGCTTTACGGTACTTATGCTGTTCCTGGAACATTATAAACTCGAAAACATGCAGATACAAAATTGAACCGTAACGTTTTGGGATTACGGTGAAAACTTTTAACGTAGGCGAAGTATTACAAATATTTTCAATCAATAGCGAATTTCGATATAATTTAAAATAGCTTACAATTTAAAGGCTTTACAATTGATTGAATTAATGTACAATATTTTAAACAAACAATTTTATTCTACACGATAAATTATTGTAACAGCCTCAAACCAATAAATGTAAAGCGTTATTTCATTATCTCGTTACTTGTTTACATTTCTATATTGTAGGTTTCGTTGAATATTTATCAGCAATTGTTTTTGTTTATTCAAAAAATAACAAAATTACGGAGCTATGCTCAAGTATAAAAAAGAGTTTATTGTCACAACCAACAAGTGAAGCTTACAGTTCGCCACTTTCCGTGCGCTTTACAGGCGTCTGTATGGGAGTGGTCGTTCGGGTGTGTGATTCGTAATAATATTTGCGCAAATTTATGCTTCACATGTTAGACTGTGCGATGAGTGGGGACGCGAGACGACCTTGTTACTGATGTAAGTCTGAAGTAGAGAGATTTATTCTATCTGAAAGAATGAAACGTGCGTTTGGTTTTCTGATATTAAAGCAATATGCATAAACATACGTCAAATAATAGTACATATTGTAGCAGCGTTGTATGTATAAATAAAATCGATAATGTAGGATTGGCGAATTTCCTCCAAAATGAAATAAATGATTCGTTGCTTAACAAAGTAAGTGGCAGATTATACACAATCGTAATTACACATAAATCATATATAAACCGCTCCCGATATGTACCCGTTTTATCATTATTATGCTTTGCACTTCCCATGCGATCTTAGCAATGTATTTCTGACCAACACATCAGAAATATGTCGCAAACTAAACATTTTATTGTTGCGCCATCGTATATTAAATCCAGGAAATCTTTAATAAACTCATTTACTTTATCTGACAATGGTCGTTTCCTTGATCCACTTATCGATGATATTTTATTACTTACAACGTATATGCAGCACTTCGCTACGCTCGCGTGCATTCCAACCGGTCACCAAACACATACTCAATGCATTACTACTGCAATAAGGTCGCTTGCGAATATATTACGAATTACACACTCGAACGACCACTACCAACACCTGTGAAGCATGATTCGACTTTAAATATTAAAACCAAAATCCTCAGAAGACATCCATATTTGGAAAATACTTTCCGTCGAAAATCAATACTGTTTTTTTTTCTTGATTAGAGAAAGCATTACGGTGATTATGAATTAATTCAAAATACAAAATTGTGGTTTTTCTCTTCGGTCCTATTTTCTTCTAACAAACCAACCGTTGGATAATAACGACGATACAGCAGAAGTTACGAATTCAATAAATTTACTATTGGGTAGCGTAACTGACGAAATTTCCTAGCAAAGTAGTGCTAAATCTTAATTTTCCCTTCCAGCTATAATAGAAACTAGTATTATACACAACGCGGTAAAATTATGGAATAAATGTATTAAATTCGAAGCAATTTGCTCTTCGAGGAAATGCTCGGGAATATCTATTTTATGTCCTAGAAATAAACACACTGCATCAATTTTAAGATTCCTCCACTCCTGGTTTTCAAGTAATTACGTCATCGACAATTTTTTAAGTGACGACTCTGTTTTTTCTTTTTTTGATGCATCATTGAATTGCCTAAGTAGTACCATCAAAACGTTGATACCTCACATAACAACGTCTTCAAATAAATGTCATTAAAGGAGTGGTAAATGAATAACAAAACGCATTCGTATCTTCTAGAATTTGTGGTCATTTTTAATTTTAAATACCCACGTAAGAAAAAAATCAAGGGGCGTAAGATCTGGTGATCTGGGGAACGACTCTATTAGTCGTCGCCTATCGACGGCCTCCCAGGAAAGCAATTATTTAAAAACTCATTAACAGGCAAACCAAAGTGCAAAGCTGCACCATTTTGTTGAAACCAGCTATCGCCATTTGCTAATTAAACATCGTCTACAATTCGAAAAATTAAAGCACATTGATGTATTTGAATCAAACAATCCGGAACGCTATCACGTGAGAGTTTCGTCAAAGAAGGAAGAACCAATGATTCTATTGTCCGCAATCGCTGCTCACACTTTACGAGGGCGTGGAGTATATATTTCAATTGTATTTCGTAAAGACGATATTTTTCTGTTTTTAATACACTTAATGTTGATCACTGAGAAGCTTCATTGTCTGCTGCAATTGATTGAGATGCACCATGAGGACCCCTCCATTTGAAGTGTGTTTGACATGTCTATTTTCTCCAAATTATCTTTCGATTTTACTCACCGCGGATTGGCTGAAATTTCTGCCTGGATACTTACAATTACTTAACTTTTTTATTTAAAATAAATAGTATTTGGTATGCGACAGCGTATAAAACTGATTATTCGGTATTTTTGATTGATACATAAGTGATCTGTGTTTCTTTTGTTACAGAACAAACTGCTTCTGGAATTTTTCCAATAATAATTAGGTAAGTTCACACCTATTCAAATATTTATTTTCTAATCTCAATTTGAAATTGCACTTTCTGTATGTTTGCTTTAAACTTGTTAAATGTATATCCTAAACGCAAGCAATCTCACTCTCCACGGGTGGTTCACTAATGGTTCCCTATTTGCGTAGAACGAGGCAGGCAAATCGATATTTACAATTTATTCTGCCTTGTATCGTTAATTACGTTGTGTCGAATGTTTAATTGGACACAGACTTACCTTGGGTCTGGTAACAAGTTTAAGCTAAAACCAGAGTTTCCCTTCTAGTTATTCTTTCTAACTACTGGCCTGGCAGAATTTAATGAAAACCCTCAATTTATTAACTATGACCTCAATCTCGTGAATTTTGTTTGTAATGGAAAATGAATATCTACTTAGATGTGAACACATATATACATAGACTTCTAGAAACACTATTTAACCCTTTCGAGCCGGATTTTTTATTATTAAATCCTGATTAGATTGTAATTTTTGTAAACAACAACAAGATGAAGGTAAGTGAAATAAACACCTTAAAATGTTATTCGAAAAAAAAGTTCGCCATTTTGCATGGGACATATATATCCCAGTCAGACTTTTTTAGTGGGAAAAATATAACCCATTAGTCGTCGAAATGCAACTTTATTGAAAAAAAAATCAAATGTAGTATATCATTTTAAATGGAAAGGAGTGAAACATGTTTTGCATAGAGGTATGTTGCTGGGTTACATATGACCCAATAGGCTCGAAAGGGTTAAACCCAATATTATTTCGCCCAACTTAAATGAATGACAAATTTGTTGGGGTATAAACATATTTAACGAATTAGATTTTTGGAAAAATAAGGAATTGTTTTCTTGGTACAAGTAGTTACTTACTTGTTGTAGCAAAGCATCCTTTAACTTAATTTTACAAACATGTGAATAAAATTTAAAATCTTAAAGTACATATAAAGACAGAGTTTACACAAGCGCATATAAAGTCCTCCTTATTGCTTGAATGATGGACAAACAATATCTATTCATACCTTACGCCACAACTAAGTTATTTTAGAAAAAAAATGGTAACGAGATGGCCAAACTTTCAAGGATGATATTGTATGTCAATGATTTCCAGTGTTAGCATTGTCTGGCTATCATGACAACAGTAAACAAAATATGCTGACTCCTGCTCTCAATTATTGATTCAAAACTTTAGGCCTAAGTAACTACTTAAGCAATGAACTTCAAAAAATAATTTATACCTATGATCTATGCATGAAGTTAAGTTATGCATGAAGTTGCGGCACTCCAACACAGAGTGTACTAAGAAAAGTGCAGCACAGCTTTTGCAAACAATCGGAGATGGAAAGAATTTCCAACGTTCACTGTAGATAGATACTATTACTATTCACTATTATTGTTTTAGATTTTTAGTTTTGATTGCAAATTTGTGCTGACATATTTACCTATCACTACATGACTGCACCTCTATTACAATACTATTTTCCCGGCTCTTTTCGTCTAAAAGTTATTTTTTTTTTCCATGCTTACAATTTCTCAGTTTAGATCGTCTTATCACATGTTTGGCTGCTTCTAGTATTCAACGAACTAAGAGTCAAGTTGGATACTCTAAAGATTTGAAAACGCATAATCGCAGCATATTGAAACGTCACAATATGAAGTTAGTTTTCTCTTTTCAAATCAATTCTTGCAGAATTACACGGCATTGATTTCCAATTTAAACTGCCGAAAGAGTATCTAGGGATACTTCCAGGTATGCTGAAATTGATTTAATTGATTTAGAAACATGACAAATCATACATTGTTAAAATGTCGTGTAGCATTTTCCATATAAAAATATTAACTTTTAGGGCACATTTTGATCTCAAAAATGGTTATTTTTGATTTGTATCATCATCGTTGAACTATTTCCATATAATGCCATTTGGTGCAATACTATTTACTTACTCTTACCCAAAATAAATTACAGCGTAATAAACGTTCAACAGGCCAATCTTGTCAACAATATCCCCAATATATATATTTTTACAGTAAAAAATATTGCCCTTTCATCAATTTCCTTTAACAAAGAAATGGACTTCAAAATTATTTCGGTCAAACCTGTAAGCGCTACTGTATTAAAGGAAAGGATAATAAAGTCACTGTTTGATATTTTCGCAGTTTAGTAGGTATTTAAAAAAATATTCCACAAAATAATAGATCCACCAAGTGAAAATGTTAAATTAAAAATTTATTATAAACTGTAATTAATGCTGTAACAATGTTTTTTTTTTGTCTTGATCAAGTGCAGTATCTAACCTAATCAACATCAAAATGTAAATACATATGCGTAATTTATTGACGTAATTTATTTTTGTGGTGTGCATGCGTACTTCATTATGTAATGATGACTACGTGTAATGAACCATTCGTAACCGGTATTTGAATATCGATGTGGCTTGGAAAATTATTAATACTTTGTGGACGAATGAGTGAATATGGTTTTATTGGTACGTTTGCGCAAATGGGTGCACGGATGTGTTAGAATTGCAAAAATATAACGCACAAACGCATTTAATATGAAAATACGCCGTGTAACCAAATAAATAGTTCAGTTCAATTAGTAAATATAAATGTATGTAGGTTAAGAGCAAAAAAAAATTGTTTCGCTTTATTTATTATTTAAATTATTTACTCAACAGTGAAATTTACTTGATATTTCAAGAAATTTATCATAATTATGAAACAATTCAATAATTCACCTACGTACGCTATTTTTTAAATTGCATCTTTTAATAAAAATATAAAACAGATGATCATCATATTGAGGCCATCATTATTCTTTCTAACAGATAGATGTATGTATATTTGATTCTAAGCTACGTTACCTGCATCGCGACAATAGAGGAAACTACATGCATGAATGGGACTCTGGATGTTTTGACAAATTTGAGGATTTTCTAAAACTACTCCCGATACTGTAGGAAGAACATTTTAACTGTAGCATCTTCAAGAACCGTACATCTACAAAATTATTGACTACATCTTCAGGTAGAAGAGGATAATGATGAAGAATTTTGAAACCGATAAATCTTTAGAATTCATTCCATTCAATTTAATAACAACTAAAAACTATACACTATGAGTCGCTATGATCAGAGTCTTAAAGATAAGCAAGTATCAAGAGGCCGCATTAAGTATTTGAGTCTACATGATTTATATCTATATATCTGGTTGTTACTCCGGAATCTACAACGGAAAAATATCTATAAAATATATGCAAAAAAGCGTCACGGCACTTATCAAAGCGACATAATGATATTTGCTCTCCGCAATGAAATTCAAATATAATTTTAATTTACATTTCCCTACGTACTTCCTAATAATTGCATGCGTTAGTAAGTGTGATTCCGGTGTACTATTTCTCCTACAGTTGAAGCGTCTGCTTGCTAAACCTAATTGCAATTATAGAAACAATTCCCGCAAGTGCATACTAAACTCATTCCCTACCGCTAAATGCACATTTATAACTGAATTTTGTAGGTTCTCGGCGAAACACAACCGCATATTCAGCGATGTAAACGTATTATTTCAATTATATACGCTACACGTACGAAGAATATTGCATCTCATCAAATATATTTACTCGCGTTAGAAACATACAACAGTGACAAAAATCGATCGCTTGGTCGTAGATAATGGGATTAATTTAAGAAATTTGGCTTACATCGTCTGAAATTGGGCTATTATTTTCGACGAATGAACCTCTATTTCGTGGCCGGATACACAATGAGAATATCAATAAGGATCTTTCGCGATAATCTTTTTTTTTATTATGATAGTTGCACGTCAAATTTTCACAGTAGTGCGCCAGCTTTTGATAAATTACTTATTACCATATTCAATGAAATGTTGTTATTCATCGCTACTAATTGGGGGGTTTGTTCTATTAAAGAAAAAAGAGATATAGAAAAATACATCTCTAAATATGTTTTGCTTAGAAAGCTGTGATGTTATAAACTGAGCTTTCGCTAAACTATACAAACTAATCTAACAAGTCGGAAAGTATATCCCTCTAAAAACTGCAAGTGCTTCTTCTGGAAGTTGATAAAAACCACCCATTAATATTGCTTTAAATTAGCGGATTAATTTTCATTTTCAGAGTAACCCTAAAAGTGACACCAAGTAAAAATCCATTATTATATGGCTCCTGGTAATATTACAGCAGAATCACTTTGTGGAATAGGCCTAAAGAATAGTTAAATCTAATGTAGATTATTTGCCAAAAACTGTACTTCCAATCTATAATTGTTGGCATTAGCTACGAATAAGTTCTTCTCGCTGTCGTTTTTCTCTAAAGTAATGAAAAATACTGATACTGATGTGTCTAGTTAGTTCTATAAATGTACAACCTTTTCATCGTGTATGATCACTTGTTAAAAATGCGAACGTGTTATTAAAAATCATTTCTTCTTGGTTTCTCGGACGTAAGTAAATTTAATGTTTATACAGTTATTCTTAATTAATTGACTAGTACTTTGTTGAAGTGCGCACAGATGTATGTATTAATAATCTCCGGGTATATTTGATTGTAAGTATAAATTTGTTCTCTCTTCTATTCACCATGCGTACTAATTTTAACTGTAGTATCCAAAAAGAAGAAAAATAAACTTAAATATTAATCCATTTATAATTAAAATAAATAAAAAGATCCCTTAAATATTTACATTAATAAAAAAAAATGTTTACTACATTCTAACATAAAAATATCTCATTAGTACATTTGCCCTTATCTTTAATTACTTACATTAGGTTTTTCCATTAACGACAACGAAAAAGCGAATCTCGTTATCATAAAAAAACTAAAAAATACTCATTCGAATAAAATTTGAATTACCACCATGTGTAAATGCGCTGATATGATGCCGCTAGTCGAACCCTGCTATCCTCGCGGATCATGGGGCATTACCAACAGCTCACTTCTGTAGAGGTCGATAAAGCTATTATTTTCGACATTTTCAGTGTTAGTGTCTTTGATTGGATCCTTTTACATGTAAATATGTGAAAAATCAAATTACTTAAAGGTAACGGAGGTAGGTAAAGAGGTAATGAATTATTCCATAGAATTTTCGTAAACTACTTGGAGCAGGCAAAACAAAGCATTATTTCCAATGCAGAGCACGTAAGAATTTCGTTCTGTTTTAAACCTAGAAATATATAGTTTATTGCTTTACCTATAGAAATGCCACTGAGGTTTATACACCGAAATTGTTCCGCTGGCGAAGTATGTTTATGTGTTTATACGCTCCTACATGGGTGCATATATCTGTATGCATATTATTTCTGTTTCGTCTTCTTTATTGTTATGTAACATAAACGTGTAACGCTTACGTATTATTAAAGAATTGCTAACGGTTCAATATAGTATGGCAGCAAGAGAAGTAAGCTACAAGATGCTGACGACATAACCTAAGGGAATGTAAATACAAGTATATTAAGAAGTCGTGGAAATAAAGTTTAGGAAATATTGTCTAACATTATCGAAGTTAACCGAGAAGAAATTTATAAGTTAGGAAATAAATCCGTCTTAATGGAGCACAACGATAACAATTACGAGGAATTTCTTTAGATTGGAGGTCAGATATTTATAATTAATTCTTGCTTTAATGGCAAAGAATTGTTCGAGTAGTAGGGATAAAGCGAAATGATTCTACGGAAATGTTTTTGATGAAAATATTTCTGAGGAATAGTTCGTAGGTTAAAGAAATCATTACGTTGAGTTATTTAAATAGTACGGTAATACTAATGTGATCATAGAAAAACCTTATCGAAATTAATTGAATTTGTTTTATTTTGTAATAATGTATTGTGATTTATATTTGGTGCGTTACTAAATTTTCTGACACTGGTGTACAGTAAGTAGCAAACCCGGCAGTGGTACACTCAAGAAAAGAACTGCTAAAATTATTACAGATTTGAAAATGTGGTACTTATCAGCGTATTATTAACAAAGGTCTAAAAAATCTATATAAAATTCGTGATACGCAAGAACTCAAGCACATTGATCAAGTTGCGAAATTGAAATACATGCGTATGTAATCCATATCCGTTATATCATTGCGTTCTGATAAGATTGGTGTTCGGATACCAGCGTCACGGACAAGAATTATTGATCGATTATTTTTTCATGAAACGATAAAGACAAAAAGATATCGTAATAAACAAACTGGGTAAAGCTATGAGACCAATAGTTTCAGGCATAGATTCATAGTCGTACAAATTGTCCAGATGGGTAGTAAACGAATACAAAAATTTACTCGCCAAAGTTGATAGTCTAGAAGTAGAAGATTCACTAGATTTTGTAAATGAGGTGAATACTATTGAATTAAAAGATAGAGAAATTTTAATATTGCCTGATGCACACTTGCAACTGCCGTTGCTGGATAGTTTAGTACTTAGAAGCAACAAAAAACCTGGAAACAGGCATCTATAGAAAAGAAACAAACACCAGTTGAGTGTAGGCTTCCACGACCGTAATTTATAGTAGAAATGTCTTTCGGATGTTGTCACGTACTTGATGTTTGACTTTACGTTTGGCTGATCTTCAGGAGATTTATAAAGACTGGTGTTGTTGTCTTGTTCCTCGTTATATACCTCATGCTGATCCATAACCGTTCCGCTTCGTTGATCCATGACCGTTCTGCTCCGATGAACCGCGTCATTCCCTGTATGACGACTCCCCAGTGCTAACTTGCATGTGTTCCTGATTTTGTATCCGTCTTCGAGATTGAAGTTGTTGGTGTTCTTCATTATTTCTACCGATTCGCGTATTATCCTTGGGTAGTGGTGGCTGGTCCTGGCTAATATCTTAACGTCGCTGTAGGTTATGCGGTAGTCTCCTTGTTGGTGCAGGTGTCCAATGTGCTTAAGGTGTGCATCTCTCTCATGTTCTTTCACTCTGCACTGAATACTCCGTCCTGTTTGACCGATGTAGCTTTTTCCACACCCCGCGTTGTTAAGAAGAGCGGAGAAAATCAACGACAAACATCATAAAGATAGTGAAATACAACACGTCAAAAACGCTTTGCAGAATAACGGCTGCAGTAGGAAAGATATAAGGAAACCACGACAGCAGAAAAAGGACGTAGACAGACAACAACCAGCAAGATACACATACCTTCCGTACATAGCTGGAGTCACCGACAGGCTGAAAAAGACCCTAGGAGAAAAGAATATCACCACACGATACCCAAATCGACCGATATTAAAAATACAACATGTATAAGCACTGTCATTAGCGCCACGATGAAAAGCGTTCAGCCAAGCACGATCTGGCAACTTATGTCAGAGTGATCCTTTTTCTGACACATTTTCAATTCTCCGGCGGTCTTCATAATTGCCAAGTTCCTTTCTCTCTCCCTCTGGGTCTGAGGCTTAATTAGGTAAATATATCTCCAGCCGACGATAATCTCCGAGTAATGACTATATTACCCGTTTCCGTTCTCATTTCCTGAGGCCTTTAATGTTCGTTTTTAATGTAATTTTCTCATACAATACACATACATCAGATTCTATTGCATCTTTACAATCTATTCACAAATTAAATATTACTTTATAATAAGTAGCCAAGTGCAGTAGGAGATTTCCATGTTTAATGGTTGCCGATATTTACCAATCTCTCTCGGTTCATTAAACATTTAATCAACAGGCTATAATATATTATTAAATTGAAAATTTCAATTGCAAAAATATAAGATGTATATGACACATGTATCCTAATTGACGGCGATTTATATTTGACAAATGCTTTGTTACAACAAAGGAGCGAAAAGGCGCTAAAAAGAATGTAAATTAAATAATTAATTTTCAAAGCAGTTTCAAGTGTTGAGGCGTTATAAAATTGTGTATTTAATGTTTATTTGATTTACTTTGAATATCTTCTTTTCTTTCCATTAAGAAACATGTAAAATATTTATGACTTCGACTCCTGTTAGAACGACAGTCAAAAATCCTTGTAAAATGGCGGCATATCTAATTTTTGAGAAACATTCTTCCATTAAATAAATAGATATTCATCGGTGCGCTGCACCCAGGGTAAAGAATTAATAAAAAATTGATGTTAAAATAAATGCGGATATTAACATGAGAAACGAAAATAAAATAAATATTATAAATGTGAATCTAAAACAATAAATTCATGTTTAAAAATGACATATAGTGCATTTATTGAAATTTATAAAATATCAACGTGTTACTAGCAAGTTGTACAAAAAAATCGTTCCCTTTCCATTAATTTTTGTATTATTTATTTCAAGTAGTGAACTGACGAACTGCTAGATACTAGGTTTCACTACAACGCAAATTCAATAATAATTTCTATCTTAACGTTACGACTTACTCCAATGGGAAATGTAATCTTCTTCAATTATTCCTCCTTTCTTAGTACTGTGGAATCATTTGCGAACAATAGGATCTGTCCTACCGCAGGCACTGTTAGATATGTTCCATACTTTAATAATAAATAACGAATGAATTATAAAGGATATGCTAACAGACTGTAAGTTCTCTTCTCCCGTTAAATATGTATAAAATCTCTAAATTTAATTGTGCCAGAACTAAGAACAAAAACGCAGAATTAAACCTTTTAAGAAGTTTAATTACAATATCCGTGCCGGATGCAGTCTATCGGCGGCGGGTGGATGCATTTTCATCAACTTTAACTCGTATTAAATCACCCGTAAAAATTAATTTAATTAGGTTACATTTGCGATAAACGAATTTATAAAACTTCTGACGAATTTTCTGCAGCTAATTAAGAGAACTAAAACTTTATATTATTCACTACGGGACATTTAAATTCTTAGATAGGGTAACCAAAGACTTAAATAAACATTCTACAGTATTTGGTAATAAAGATTGCAAGATGATTCTTCTATTCTCAGGAACCATTTTAAAGAGGTATATATTTGTTACCATTGAACCATATGCGGTGTAATCCTTTTCCTAATTGAAAAATATTCGTTAGTAAATGCTGAACAATCTGTAGGTTATCACGTTTTTGGATACCTTTCTTTAATTTTTCATATAATTTACAAAATTTAATATTTTTGCTGCCGTTGCTTTAACGGTTGATTTCTTAAACACCTTACACGCTAAAGTGCTAATTCTAATATTGTTGGATTGAATGTTTCTTGAAGTTCTAATCAAAGATACTCGAATCACTGAAAATGTCAAAATTAATTGCTATACTGATCCTCTTCTGTAGAGGTCGATATAGCAATTAATTTCGACATTTCCAGTGATTAGAGTATCTTTGATTAGATACTCTCGTCCATGTCGCGCATGGGTGTACTTAGTGTAGAATAGTGCAGAATCAATGGCACTTCTTAGTGTTAAATATAATCTAAGCTATACACTTCAGATGGATCACTTTTAATGTAAGAAAAGTAATACACTGTCGTATACACAGTTACTAATTGATTATATTTGGTATCAACTCGGCGACAAGCAGCTCATTATATATTGGTAACGAGTGGTAATCTGTAATTAGGTACTCGAATGAGCAACCATTTTACTTGTCGGCGAGTGTACACAATATTTGCATTAAAGCCTATCATATATAGAGGTAGCTGTAGAAAGTTATCAGTTACCCACTATTTTCATTCAAAATGTTTTCCTTAGCATTCGACTTACATTTTACATATTTCTATGTTTTTACGAATTCTAAATACTGTGGACGCCAGCGGTTGCTCCTTACGAATGCCATTACGCAAGAATGAACGCAATGTTCTTTGAAGAAGCGTTTTAGATTATTTTATGGCCCTCTGCACACCAAAGATTCCTACAACGTGCTGTTCGTACCGCAAATGTGGTACTCATAGCGAGCTTATTTATTTCAATAGACACATGCAGATGTCACCAAATGTTTTTTTACAACGTATACGTTAAATTGAAACGCAAGCATCCGGTAAATAAGCCAATGCAATCTTTGCGTCTGCACGTCAACAAACCCTACATGAATTATAACGATATAATTACAGTAACACAAACATATCGGAGCGGGTATCCACCGATATTATGAGCCAATTTACTAAATTGTTAAGTATATAGGCATATTTATATATTTTTCTTTAAATTCATCGAGTATATTGGTAAGGTACAAGTAAGGTTTAAAAATAACTACATAAATATTCCTTTATATCAATGATTCCGTTTGCTTGCCTTCCATGATTGAATGGCGTTGTTTGAAGCGATATAGCTGTGCGCATAACTGTATATACCTTGGTATATGTTATTTTATAAAATTATGCAGTACACAAGCGCTCTTAACTATACTTTTAGCTTTGTTAACTGAACATAGGTTTCCAAATACACCAAATTTGGGCGCCAACATTACAAAAGTGCACTCAACTATTTTTCATCCTCGAGACAGTCGATAGATAAAAATTCAGTGATTATTGTTCAAGCCTCCTTAATTATTTGGTCTTATTATGGTCGAACGAAAAGGAAATGGTTCACCTACTGAGAATTATTAAGGAATGGCACGCCGAACTCCTTTTCACCTGGTAGGGTGGTATTGGCTGGAAAATATGAATTGGTATTCCTCCCATCGTCACCGACGTTGATAGTGATAAAAAAACTCTCTGCATCTGAATATACCATTAAAACAATCGAGAAGTATTGTTTATAATTAAAAAAGTCGATCTAGAATTTGTAGGTTTTCTTATAGGATGGAAAGCACATTCCATCAATCGCTCTAATACAATTCGCCAAAAATTGGCGGTTTCATGGACAATTTTGTTAAGGCAATTTAGATTCTTCTGCAAACTTCATTTACAATTTTCCTAATAATGAATTCTCTAAAAATGAAATAAATAATGAATTTACAAATCGGAAGCCAAATATCTGTAGTTAAAATTCAATATAAAATATTGAACGGCAAACTCGAAAAAAAAAACTTCTTAACGCCATATTTGCGATTTCTGAACACATGCCAAGTTACAGCAGTTTGAATGCAAGCTCCCGGAAACGACGAACAAAAGAAAATAAACAATGAAATTGATACAAATATTATTTCCAACGGACCACAACACAAAGATATATATTAATCGATCTCATGAATCTTTTGCTTATACAGAAGAAACAAATCAGTACACGGTATTAAATGAGAAATTATCTCAACACGACGACATCTTCCCATCCACATGGTTTAACTGCATCGACTCCGCTATGTTAAAAACAGCTACAACCAACGCATGCGAGGGACTAGAATCAAGCACAAAATAATTTTCATGAATGTGCTGCTGAATATTTTATTACGGAGAAGCAAGGGATGAACTCCAGAGGCACACTAGCAAAGGATGCGTGTGCAGTGTGTCGAGAATGAGAATTCAACACCAGGCATTATACTAAAATAGTGTTCAATTCTTCCGACAAATACTAGTGTTATTTTAGTGTTGTGTAATCTTAAAGTTTCTTGCTATGTATAAATAAATATTTTGTAAAATGTACATCCTTTTTCACACATGGCAATACATACTGGTTTAAATCAGAGATTCTCTTGCATCGACCCCTTTTTTTTAAAAGGGGGGGATGGGTTTCCTCATCGATCCTCTTGCGTTTTCCTATGTAGTAGACAGTATAGTACATAATCCTCCAACAATAACCGTACATAAATAACTTAAAATAACAATTGGACTAAAAATATAAACAAAAGTTTAGAAGAAAAATAGTTTATTAGGTTTACTATTTCACAAAAGTTTTGTGCATTTTTTAAATAATCTGTTAGCTACGCTTCTTTATATTTGGCCTAAAATTGCCAAAGAACATTCAACTTGTTTCTTGGTTTTCGTAGTAAGTTATTTACTTGACTAAACTTGCTTTCGGTCGCTAATGATCCCGCTTTTATACATCGTACAGTGTAATGTTGAATGCCGGTCAATGACTGGTACCTATTCAGATGTAGACCCCTTCATTATCATTGACACCTTCTAAAGCTTCACCGACCTCCAAGGGCGAAATGCCGACTCCCAAGAGACCAATACCGACCCCATTAGGAATCCTTGATCTAAAATATAGAGCTTTCTGTTGTATACATTCACATAATAGACGCATGCGATACTTACCGACTCATACACGCATACAGACATAAGACCACTGCACTACACTAACGCATTGTTCTTTTGCTGTAATTATTATGAATCAATAAAATAATTAAACCAAACAACCTACATTCGACCAGCTTTGGAAAGCAACACATAGTATGAAAAAGCCGACAAAGTCGTTGCTTTATTGTTTCTTATTTCAGTACGAAAAGAATGAATTTGAGTTTATTAAATTTAAATTTCGTAAAAACCTTGAAGTATTTCATTTTATAAGAGAAATGTATTTCGAAAATGTTAGTAATTAGTTCATATTCGCGAATCGGCCTTTATTAAATCTACTACTCAATATCATACAATCCAGAGGACCTTTCAATCTCACTCGTGCAAAAATTACCGCACTCGAGAAGGAATTCATAATCGTAAATTTGGCAAGGTCTCAACATTAAAATTAGCTCGCTCGCATTTACGAGCTTTGAAATCGTATAAATCACTGCTACGTTAACATGAATTTCTCTTTGACACCGACACACTTTTCGCGAACTTTCAAATTGCCCATTTAACTTTTCCGGCGCAAGGATGCAGAAACGACTTTTCCATTTATTATTCTCTGCCGAAATGATTCTCGCAAATATGGACCAATGAGCACATCCATTCTAGATGCGCGTTTTGTGCATTGTCTCGGCGAAATTCACGCTTGTGTTGTTTAGAGCAAATAGAACAATATATTGTGCTTATGGCGGGTATAGCGTTTTGTCTTCTTGAAATAAGCGTTTCTCGTTTGATATCTAGTAAACCTTTATTAATGTCGTAACATGCATAGTTGATATAAAAATACACTGTAATAAGTTAGTAAAATAGATATATGTAATATATAGAATATCATTATGTATGATACCTCATTTACCAAACATCAACTAATTAAACACCAAAATGTTGAAGGTGATCTACATAACCGATATACTAAACTATTTCTATTAGGTGTGATCTAGGGTTCTGGCGGACATGAATATTTAACGGGATGGTTTCTGGGAAAGGGAATTTAATGGCAAATTAGGCCTCAAATCTCCTAATAAGCCAAGTTGAACACTTCCCAATATCTGGCATCCATTGACGAGAACGAATACCATCTCACGCTGTAAACTATTTTGGGACGTAACAGAAATTCCGTAAATGTAATTATGTGATACCTAGTAAGAATTTTAAATGAAAAAGCGATGTCGCAGCACTTACAACTAGCGTTATAATCGACTAGAAGGACACCCATACATACAAACACGTATTATGATAAACGAGCATTTTAACATACTGAAATCGACTCACTGAAATATATAGGCCGATTCAAATTAACGAGCTAGTATTACCATCCCTATTATTATTGGTTCTACGAAATCGGGTAAGGAAACTAACAGAACTTTAACCATTGATTAATATGCATTTAATATAAAAACAAAAATGAATAATAAAAAAATTACTGTGATTTACACATGGTTCCTGTTAGAGGTGCATCTATGTTGTCTAATAGGTATTTATACAGGATCCGGCAATAGAATTGAATACTTTTTAATAGGTCACTGTGAAGAAACAAAAAATATATTTCGATCAATTATTATTAAAGTTAAAAGCATAACCCCAGAAATTTTTAGTTTTTAAAAATAACATCGTTAAGATGACCACCGCCTCCATTTACGCATTGCTACAATCTGTTCCTAAAACTAAACATAACGCGTCTAGATTAAGAATTTATCTCTTTGCGAATTCTCTCTTTGCTTTGGAAGAGTGTTTGGAGACGAGTCGAATGCACGTTAGACTTTAGGAATCCCCACACAAAAAGGTCCGGAACGGTGAGGTCGAACGATCTTTCTGGATATACAATGGTCTACCTGAACGAAAATGCAAACTGCATTTTGATCCATCCTTTGGAGCTCCACTATCACAAATGTTTTAAACATTTCGAAATATCGAATTCAATTGGCTGCAACGGTGTGGTTGTTTTCTTCAAAAAAATATGGTTCTCATCATGATCACACCGTTAATCACACCGTTATCTTCTGCTTATTAACGTATGTACCTACTGAGGTGAAAGTGCATAGTTGTTTCCAAAAATTGCCTGAAGAAATTTAACCGACTTACTCTATGAATGGGATTCAATCTTTGAACTATATGTATCTTATACGGACGAAATCTCACATGGAAGAGACGTCGCAAGCTTCGCTCTGAAATTTGCAGTGCAATCGAATGCTGTATTGCAGAAGGTTATGGACTACGTTCAACTGCAATTTTGATATTTTCGATCTTCTCCTGTGTACGAATTGTACGAGTACGGCCGAGAAATGTTGAACGTACACTATTTCATTGAAATCTCATTCGCACCTCATAATAGAGCTTCTTGATGGGACATCGGCCCGTTACTCGCAAATTAAATTCATTACGAAAACGCCTTTAAGTTTGCACGATGTACAAAGTCAGAATAAGCAATTTTACTACAAAGGCCCGTTGATTGGCAGGCCAATTTGCCATCGCAAAAAAAACTTTCAGCACTAAGATATAATATTATTTGTCATTTGTCAAAAGAAACAATATTACCTTTTCAAGCTCACTCAGTTCTATTGCCGGATCTTGTACCATAGGCTACCGTAATTTTGGATTGCAACTGTCGGATTGTAACAGATGTTCTTGCAAAAATATGTGCAGAAAATCTAGGCTCTTATAAATGCCGAACAACAAACTTGACTAATGCACTATGATAAACAATCGTTCAAGTTGACCTTCAGAAATACGTTTAAAAAAATTTAACGGAATACTCCAACAATTTATGGGTGGTACATTTTCAATTGCAGGCAGTGTATTAATGAGCAATACAAACACTACTAACTCGTCAATTGAACTGATTTCGTAAGATCAACAATAACGAAGAATCTCACTGTATATCCTTTATTTTATTGTAAGAATCTTAAATGCTGTTACAATGAAAAGTGTATCGTACTTGGGCATGGTTGAGAATTCACAATAGGTTTCTTAGCTTGAGTTGTATTCTAAAGAAAACATTCTAACTTATATGTTTTTCTTCGAAGTAATGCGCAGTATTAATAACATTCAATTGATACATTAGTTCATCATTCTAGAAGTTTTATTTATTACAAATCATAACATTCCATTTTTGGACAATGGAAAGCTGAAAATGCCACTAGTTAAAAAAGAAAAAACTACATCCACTAGACATACATTAATGTAAGACATAAAACTGGCTAATGGCACTGTAAGCAATTCCTTAATTCAAGTTGGTTGTAAACCTTTAACAGTGGTATTTTATAGCATGAAATTTTAGTGCACTAACAGTAATTCAAGAACTTTAATGGATAATCATTTTATGTCTATTGATTTTCTTCCTTTTTTTTCGAAAAAATGAACAAAACGATATGCATTACGCGCTTACGTGATTCTACGCTATTCGATTTGAATTGCATTGGGCAAGGATGGTATGATAATTACCTTTGTCGAGAAAGACAACGCAATTGTTTTGCATTTAATAAATTTATTTCTCGACATATTCTGCTTGTAACTTTATACACTGAGTCCGGCAATATTCCCGATTTTAAACCCTGCAAATAAGAAGATTTGTCTCCGCAATGATTCCTTTGTTTGACATAAACTGTTTTCCTCCCAATATTTTTTTCAATTGGAAAAGTAAATAAGGCCCAGGAACCCAAATCTGGCGAATGTGGGGGATGAGGCATCGATCCGTGCCATAATTGGATTAGTCTTGCTGTCGCAATTGCCGATAAGTGGACCGGGGTGTTATCATGATAGTACAGAATTTTGTCCGTAGGTGCTGCCTAACGTAATCCGTCCATTAAGTCAGTGTGATTATCCTTCCTTTCAATCAATTAAAATTGTGTCTTGATCAATTAAGATTATGTCCTACGAATCCCAAGAAATCGTCGCAATTCCGGCGCTTTTCCGGCCGATGCCTTCTTTGGTGCAGATTCGCCGGGAGAAAAAAACATTTTACCAGCTGATCTTTGGTTTCTTACGTGTAATAGTGTATCCATATCTCACCTGCAATTGCTCGTATTGCGGTTAACGTTGTCCAAACATTGCTTTGAAGTTATAACGTGATAGCCTCACCTATAGCTTTCTCATACTCAATTTTTGGATGTTTTGCACACTTTCATTTGAGATGTTCACCATATTAACAATCTCCATAAACTTCATCTGGCAGTATACTAACAGGATATCATGAACTTTTTTAATTATATCGTAATCACTTCAATGGGGCGACCTAGCCTCCTGCTCATAAATTTATTAAACCTATATCTGATGGTAGTAACATGCTTACTTTCAACACCTCTTAAAAATAGTACTGGATGCATCTCTCCGAAATTTTGACAAACGCCGACTAAAGAATATTAGTAGTTAGTAATGCAAATTTCAATTCGCCATCTGTCTTCAAACACGTACTTCTCATACCATCCTCGTATGTAACCGGTTTTTCACTTTATTTTGGCCGCTACTTATTTCTATTTCTGTTGCAGGTACAAAAAGAGATTTCAACAAGAAGTTGTAGTATTTTCTCTAATAAAAATGTAATAAGTATCACAAATGTGTGTAGAGGGCGCAATCAATGAAATATATATTTGCGTTTTTCAATGGGACAGACTGTATATATTTTTAGTCAGGTTTACATAACAGCAAAAGCAGAAGCTTCCTTGCTGCATTTCATGATATTTCTTAAACCAAACTATAAACATAACGGGCACCACTGGATTCATCATTGTATTCCAAAACTGCCGATAGTCCCAAAAGTTATATCACAAAAAATTGATTTGATTGACCTATTTTTTCTCAAAGCGCTAGGCTTCTGTCTTGCAAAAGTTAGTAGTGAGAGGGACACTTTAGGAACGCCCTATATATAGTGTACAGTAAAGATTATAGTGTAAACAACTCTAATATCGGAGAATGACAAATTGGCTGTTGCAAGTATAGTTAATATGCGACTATGAAAACAGTGCTAGCTCTAGAAAAAGATGTAAAACGTATACCAAATTAATTAATGTATTTTACGGGAGTCCGGTCAACAAGATCATTAGTTCCCACTTATACGCGAACGTTGCGTGCGAAGGGTAGTAATTTATGGATTTGCCATTTCGAAATATACATTTCAGGCGTTGCAGATAATGTTAAATTTCATTTCAATAATTTGTTACAGTAAATGTCTATAAAATAATGGACGCAACACATTAATACCAACGCGCGTAATGAATTATCAAAGGTATTCGAGTTGGTTCCACAATTCATTTCATTTTTAATTGACACAAATTCTAAATTTACTTCATATGGACATTATTACTTAATAAATTAATATCTTTTGCTCAGCTTAAACTAAATAAATAAATGGAAAATCAACTACTTACATCTAGCAAGAGTCTGTACTGCTTATTATTACATTTGAGACAAGAAATCAAAAGCTTTTATAGAATTAAATGAAAACAGGCTCATGTATGGTGTATAGAATCAGATATATTTCTTTGAGCCAGCCATAATCCTATGTGTGCATCTATCACTCGTAAATATAAGAGTCAAATCGCTTACTTCCTAAAATTGCATATGGGAGATCAAAGAAATATTATGCTTTGGAAATGGGCTGAGATACGTAGGACACTCGTTTACAAAACGACCGTACACGCCGCTATGATGAAATCTAAAGAATATTAATTTCTATTTACAACTTAAGGCCATGTAAATATCATGGTTGACTGATTGTAAGACCTAATGTAACGTGAGAAAGTACTCTGATAATTAACATTCCCAAAGCCGGTTCTAGAACCAGGTATCTGAAATCGGATGCCCGGAACCGGATACCCAAAATCGGGCACATAAAAGACAAACAATAGACAAAGAACTTAAAACAAGCCATTTTGTTTTAAAAAATCTGTTTCTATTTATTAGTATTCTGTAAACTGACTTGTTATTAATTTAATTTCAAATCGCTGAACCAAAAATCATCCTCATAAAGCAGCTATAAGGATTATTGTTTGTATCTAGGTGTTTCTAATATTGTAAACGATTCAAATAAACTCTATAAATTTAAATCTATCTTGCTTCTAACGATGCTGTTATATTCAGTTAGCTCACAACAATTTGAATGACACCGATTTTTCTTTAATGCTTTTCACAACACTTCACTGATACTGAACGCACGTTTTGAAAGCTAATGTAAGCTAAACGAGATTTGCAAAAGGTCAACGCTTGCCTACTTTGATTTACATCTTTCAACGGGAAATTTATTAAATCCTGTTTCATTTTGGGCCCTTAGCGATATAATTTATTTGAAATGTAATTCTCTATCGATTTATAGATATAAAGATATACAGCATGTTTAATAAAAAGAGCGGGTTTTTGAACAAAAAGATGAAATACGATGCACATCTTTTTCTGATCGTACCAATCAGTTGAGAGAAATAAATTACATATTTTTCATATTTCGCCTCTCTCAATATATAGCTGCTCTAATAACGATGTTATTACAGTTTCAGTTATCCAATGTAAATTTCCTCGATTTCTTTTGTTTCTCATTTTAGTACTAGGAGGATATTTTACACAGTTTCATTCGTCTGTTTATTAAAAAATTATCAACTGCATAAAATTAAAAAGTAACTTTATGTTTCGACAACGAATTTATTTTCTTTTCCCATATTTCTTTTAATTTGTTACATTAATAAAATCTGGAAAAACTGATGGCATGTTAATTATTTAGTAAACAAGAAAAAAAACATATCAATTAAGATATCATTACCAAATCTTATTAACGTAACAAATTAAAAGAAATACGAAAAAAGAAAACATTCATGTTCTGAAGAGGACAATAAAAATAAAATACAATTTGCTACATCTATCTCCAATTTTAAAAAGAATTTCTCTCGTCTATTACTCTCAAGGCAACAGGGACACTGTACAATTAGTTAAGTATGGTTCATAGGAATGCTGTGTATGTGCATATGTGCAAATCAATAAATTGTATAACTTGTGTTGGCATTGTATATATTATTTGTATCCCTATAATTTGATATGGAAAATGAAAGGCATTATTATTATTATTATTTATTATTATATATTATTATCAAAACACAAAGTTGCCGTTTAATTCTATGTTGTTGAAAATTTTAAAAACGAAAAAATAAACAAAGCAGCTACCAGCAAGAAAACAAATTTCAAAATTCGTCCGAGAACGGCAAAGAAACATTCATCAATTGAAGCTCAGTATCTACCTGCCGTTATTTTCATATTTCGAAAATAAATACAACAATTAGCATAAGCATCAGATATATTCTATCTCTTTAAAACCTCTTTATAATCTGTATGCCAATGGTGTAATAAAAAGAAAAGCTTTAGCTTTAGTTTGCAACATTTCCAGTGCTTTCCATACAATTCTTATTTAACCTCTAGGAAAGACAATCGTCTTGATAATGGCTGTTACGCGGTAAGTATTTAATTGTAGTGACATTCCAAAAAAGAATTATCCCAAAACTTACTAACACCACAAGATAGAAGCGGAAACGAACGACTAAATTTAGTTAGTTTGCTTCGAGATCGAAGCGCTTCTTTAGAATTCTCGAGAAAGGGTATCCGCAAAATGAAAAAAGTTTATCTGATGCGGCTTTAATTTCTTTGTGAGAACATAATACCAAGGAGAACTATACCATGTCGACAACCAAGTAGGACAAACAACAATTACTTGAACTCCATAGGGAGTTAACAATTTGTTTGTGTTGAATAGTAACTAATGATGCTCTTTGTCCTTTTAATAACTTTAACGAGTTTGGTTATACAAAGCAAGTATGTTGAATTTTTATTCTCAATTATATGTGCATATACTATGACATTTCTATGCTCTCATCAGGATTATTACACGTATATACATCGAAATGAAAAAGCGCGAGACAGAAAAGCCATATTTTCGATCAAAAAACCGTATATAATTATACACGCTTCCTATATTTGGTAGTAATAAAGTTTCCATGAGTTGGTAACAAGGTTTTTCCTATTTAGCTGCACGCGCATATCCAATAATTCTGGACACTGGACTATTTTTGTTTTCCTGAATTTTACGCAACATTTCATTGATTTTCAATATAAACAATTTTAAATACAGTGCGATTCGAATGTACAGCGTATCCATCTAGTGCGTGCATGGAAGGTATTTCCTTACGTAAGTAACTTTCAAATAAAAAATATTCGTAGACAAGTGCTGTACCGCATAAAGGTTACATTCAAGTATTCACGCTGTTTAGTTTTCGAAGTGGCGACGCATAAATATCTTTAATTTAACGGTCGTGTATCACCATTTGGTGAACTTTTCCATGTAGTAATTGCAGTTTTTAGACATCCCAAACGTTCATCGTCAACCAAGCAGCTACGGCCACATATAAATTCAGTTGTCCAAAATTTCGCAGTGACAAATGATGGAGCAGAATCTCCGAACAGCATCATTGTTTCAAATATAAGAATGAAAGTTCTAAAAGAAAAAAAATACTAACATCCACTGACACAAACGACACTTAAACAACAACCGAATATCCAAAATGTCCGAAATTTTTAAGAGCATCTTTCAATTATATTACTAGAATGTTTTTTTACAAATAACATCATCATTTTGTTGGGGCTTGCAACTTCTTATATATCTACCTAGCTTAGTTTTTGAGATAACTGAGATGAGTTCAAACTTTTGTAAAATGTTGTTCCTTTATTTCTTCAAGTTTTAATTTAATTCACTGAAGAACAATATATCTTAAGCGGAAGAAAACGTTTATCAAAAATTTTACAATTACCTTAAAACTAAGATAAAGAGGTACATGTTGTACATGAATTGAAGAGAGGCATCCAGCAGACTTGTGTCTGAGTATTTTTTTATTTGAATGCTTTTTCATTTGGGAGGGGTATCTCCCACACACATACTTGGAAAACACGCTATATACACCTTCCAAGAATCATTGATACCTAGAAAAGTGCACATTGGAGAAATCTGGAAATTTGGCAGCCTGAGAACACCATTTTTAGTGGATAATAATTTGGTGATTTCTCATATTTCTAAATACCCCTTCCAAAATTTTGTAATACAGGCTTCGGTGTGTCATTATTAGAGTGGCGACGTTGCGCGCAGTTTGTCATTGGCGTTACGTTCGGTGGCAGGTTAAGTCTCGCATGTGTGTAACTCGCCATGTAGGAGATAGGCAGAGAGCGACAGCAATACTGGCCGATGAACAATTTAGAAAAATATATCATAGTTAATTCCTATTAGAATCGTATCGAAAACGTACTTGACGATTAACAAAATATAACAATTTATTTACGCTACTGCATATACCCGATCGACGCTAAAGAACGTTTCTTCAAGTGACCGTATTTGGCTCAAACCTGAAATTAAATTTAAACACTATTAGCAGTGGAAATTACTTTGAAGATACAACATACAGCTAAACACCTCTCTTACCGATCGAATTTCCCTATAATCAGTTGGAACCCCAGCGGTAGAAGAAAAGGAACCAAGAAGAGGTGTCGGCTATATAAGCTGCTCAAGAGTCAAAAAAGCCGTCGAGGAAAGAGAAATGCAGTAATACCAAGTAAAATAAACAAGGAAGTATTGACTTCCAGTAGAATTGGAAACAATAAATGTGCCAAGCTATTTTCGTCCAAATTTTCAACTTTCAATACTATCTCTGATATCGATAGTTATAACTTCCGAAGGACATTCTTCACAAAGTTTCCTAGAAGTTAGAAAATTAAACCCTTTTGTAGGCAGTAATAAACAGTTTGCTTATGAAACGGTACAACTTTTGAAATAAATACCGTCACAGCTTTCATAAATTTCGAAATATATGTAATACCTAACTTTACTAAAACAATCACGAGTTTAGGAACATAAACAACAACGTTTAAAAATACGTTTAATGTATTACTATTACCTTCAGACACCTTGCTTTACAAGCGCTATACAGTTCCATTCTCGACATATAGGACAGTTAGAGATTGATTGGCTTGGGTAGGGACCTTTCTATGTGAACGGAAGTGGGGTCGTCCCCAAGTGACCATATTTCTTCAGAGCAATACCGTGTCGCATACAAACTAGCTTCCAGATCCTCCCCTGTGCTTAAACCATCTACATAAAAATTTATGTCATGCTTGTCGAGATTGGTTTTTGATATTGAGATCTTGATATCTTCGGATTACAAGACTACTTCATAGTGTAAATCTAGGACAAGGTCTGTAGTTATATTTGTGTAGTCCATCTGAGATTGTAGTAGGAGATAAATCCCTTCTTTCGAATAGAATTGTTACTCAAAATTACGTTTTACTATTAGATATTATTTTTTGTTGAATTGGGTTATACAACACGATTCTACGATGCTGCCTTTTTAACACTACTGCTCTATTCACAAGATACGCAATTTCTAAAAACGTTGTATTATAAGCGTTAAGTGTTACAATATTCGTCGTTGTATCTTATACCAGAAGCTTCTAAAATAATGCATTGCAGAGATGAGATAAAATTTTCAAATTCTGTAATAAAAATCATTTTTATCTTATTTAATTTTATTGGGAATAGGATCGGCTTATTTTTTTTTAAACCATACGTCCCATAAACCATTTAGATATTTCATACCTTAATCTCCTTAAGTACCTCCTAGATAGAGCTTAAGTATCCATTTAGGCGTATTTGCCCTTGCATTCTTAAGCTTCCTAAAAGGGCTTACGCTGAATGTACTGGTACATCTTTAGACGTGGGTGTACCTAGGAAATGTGTGCATATTTGCATTCTGATTGTTCTGCTAATTTAATTAAATGATTTCTGAACATTTTTTCAAATTTGGAAAAAGGCAGCAGCCACATGGGGTTAAACCTAGCGAATATGGTAGATCACCAATTTGTACCGTGTATTTTGCGAGGCCGAAACGGCAGAGAATATTTTTTTACTCCAGATGTGGCCTTCTTCTCTTTAGCTCAGCGTCGAATCGGTCCAAGAAATCCTCTATCCTGTGATTGTCCTTCCTTTCTCCAAATAATCAATTATGGTTATGCTTTGCGAATCCCAAAAAAATGGTCGTCAGAGCTTCTTCCGCCGATGGAATCGTCTTCGTCTTCTTTGGTGCAGGTTTCGGGAAAACACATTTGCTAGTTTCTGGAGTGTAGTGATGTACCCATGTCTAATCGACAGTCAACATAACGCCACAGAAACTAATTCGTATCATGGTTACCCTACCGCGGCCTGCAATCTGATCGTATAGAACGTACCCACGTTCATTTGATATGATTACCATATCAGTAATCCTTTTAATCTTGACCCGATGGTCTACTAACCCGATACCAAGGATGTTATTGACCATACCGTGCGTAGCCACCTCATGAAAGATATTCGGCCACGCTTGAATTCATCAAACCAGTATCTGATAGCAGCCATCAAAATTGGATCATCTTTATTAACTGCTTCCAAGTTCTCTTTGATTTTTGTACACGTTTTCCCATCCAAAAAAAAATCGAATCACGCACCGGTATTGCACCTTTTCCATGATATCACAAACACACAAACTTGCTCACTTTCAACAGCTCTCAAAACAACACTACTCAATACTTCTTTCCGAAATGTTGTGAGTCGTCGACTAAAGCATAGCACTCACAATCGGCAATGCAGGTCTTTACATTAAGCGCCATGTCTTCAAACGCGGGCACTTCTCATACCACCTCGTATGTATTTATTAGAATACATTAAAAAATTACAATTGTTCAGTTGAAAACAGAAACTATGCAAATTACATTGAAATTGAAAGTTTCCACTCTATTCCTCGAGGATAAAACACCATTTTATACGGTACTGGCTGATTCTTTCAACATGAAACTTTCAAATATCTCGAAAAATAATCACTTCACGAAAAAAAACGGTCATAATTAAAATTTAATCATTCTGCGGAGGAAATACAGTAGTGCTAATATTAGTCCCCATCTCTTCCTTCTTGTAGGTGAGGTGGAGGGTTACTTCGAAATCTTGAGTATGAATCCCTATATTTTATAGCAAATTCAGATTCAATTTTAGATATTAACCGTTGTTTATTACCTTGTTGCGTAATTTTCAGTGCAAACGAAAAGGTGCAATGCAAATTTTCGGAAACGTATATCGCTGGGCACTCACTCCTGCTTAAAACGTGTCAGAATCAGAGAGTTTAACTAGCTCGACAAATTCTCTAAACTTCCTTAACAGTGACGTCTCGCTTTAGGGCAATGTTAAGTATAATCTATCGTAGTTTAGTAGTTACGGTCAGGTCAACTTCCAAACCGACGTAAATTGCACTTTAATCTTCGGAAATTAGGCCAGCACGCGATATCTCCGATGTTTCCATTCAATCGCTGCTTCAGTTTGGTTCTGCGTGCATGTTAAAAGTGCATTTTCTACGAGAGCTTTCGTACGTACATGTGAGGTTTTAAAAGAACATCTTCTTAGGTACATAAAACATCGTTGCAGAATATGAGCGCATTATTACGTATGATACCTGATCTAACTAGATTTGCTTATCTTGTCGCTCACCCAGTGATGTGATCCCTGGGATAGTGATGACAGCCGATGGAGAAATATAATGCATAGACCATTGCCCATGGAAGTCGCCATTTTGATGTAGTTGTGTTAACAGGTTAACAGTCGTCCACTATTATTTGTGGTTATATTTATGATTTGTACATCCTATTTTGTTTTGTCTATGATAAAATTTGTTTGGATATCATTTTAATTCAGTGATTTTTAGTTAACGCGAAGGATGTGTAAAATGGAGTTATTAATTTAAAGTTGTAGGTTAATTATTTGGATTTCACTTAGTAGATTTATTACCTTGTTATCCAACCAAATATAACTTAGGAAACGGAGTAAACACTAAGTGGGGTTTGCAGAATTATTGAACGTATAGCTTCGAATTACACGCTTTTGTTTTTAGGATAACTTGCGTGTGAATGGGAGTTAAAATGTTCGAAGACTATTGCCTGCAGGCTACATCAACTTCCATTAGTAAGAAAAAAAATATACTCTTACTAAAGTTTTACGTACCTCACTAATAAGTTTCAGCGAATCAATTTCAAAAATATTTAAATATTTTAGTGAAAGAAATTGTTGAATGGAAACGTTGATTCTTAAAATATTTTAAACAATTCAAAGTTGGAGATATTATAAAAGGACTATAGCTTCCGACAGTGATTGAGGATACGTTTTACTTATTACTAAAGTTAATTAAAAATTTTCTTATATCATTTTTAGCCCATTGAATATACCTGTCCAAGTTATTATACAGGTACAATGAAATATGGTGGCGTGAGTAAAATTCGCACTCCATCACCTAGAACTGCAGCGACAAGTTCAAAGTTCAAAGAACAAGTTGTAAAAATATCTCACGTTTTAGAAAGGAGATAAACTAGAATCAATAGAAAGCATGTTATTTTTTTTACTTTGTACATTATGAATTATATACTTAAATAATATTATATTAATTCACCTAGTATAAAAGGTTTTGTAATTACAATTAACTTTGTAAATTAAATTACGGAATAAGCAATAAATTTGCTTGTATGTTTGTAATCTTACACGAATCTACAAAGTTAAAATAAATGTTCAACTACGTAGGCGAATTGATGGGAAAAGACTAAATAACATTACATTATTTGACCATCAATAAAGAAATATGATCTGACGTAGCACCCCCCAACACATTCAAAATCTTATTAATTTATTGGTGACATCCAGATAGTTAATTTATTTAAAACGGTGTATTAAATTATATTCAAAAATAACTTTTCATTTGCAGAAACAGTACGATATAATATTCTACATACTGTATTATTAAAGAAAAATACGAGTACTTTATTAATTTTGGATCATTATATTAGCGTTACGTCTCTGTCTTAAGTCCAATTTATTTTATTACGGGCCTGTACTATATCAAAATGGAGTCCCATATACAATCCGAAGTTCAAGCGGCTTTATGCTCCATCTATAGTCGCAGTAATATGGATTCCGATCCATACTACAGTGCGGATGAATTTTACATATATGTGCTGTAATATTGGAATTCGCAACATAGAGGTTACTTCTTATTAGCGCCACACATACATACATCACGCATAGTGAATCCAGTTTGTCCACGCGCTCAAAATTAAGATCCCTCTGGCAACTGTGAGCTTGTTTCCAAAAGCTGAGACTCTTTCTATCTCCTATTGGATATAAAGGGAGTTAGGAGAGTATTGTAACTCAAGCTAACGACGGTAGTGGTGGAACAGAGTAATAACTTCGCTTATTTTCTATTTCCACGCCTTCTAAAACATTCAATTTAATATAAAGTTTCCCTAGGGCAATCTTCAGAATAATTCGCACGCGTATGTCAGTGTAATTTTGTAAATTAATTATCGTTCGCCAGATAGTCGTCTTACTTGTCAGTAACATTTAAATTTGTACAGTTGTTTGTGGTATAAAAGTCATAGAATAGCATAGAATCAGTGCTTGAGTTTCGTTCCTGCATCGCACAATGTAATAACTTAATAATAACAAAAATTTACTACCTAATTTTTCTGTCGATTGCAACAAATAGCTGACTGTCCTAAAAACATACAACATTTTTTTATAGTATGATGTGATTTACAATGATGAATTTTTTACTAACATTCAACAGTGTCAAAGTTACTCGTTTGCGTCTGTCTGGTATATATGAAACATAAGATTTATTTTTAAATCACACTTCGAATCCGAAGCACGCTCGATATAAGGCGTTATAATCTAATATTAGTAAGTATATAATGGTTATATACCAGTCATTTTGCTTCTAAATCAAGCATGGAAAAGGTCACGCAATATAGTAAAACAAGCAGTGTATATACTCGAAGGTAGCTTTATAGCTTTATAGAGCAAGAAGCTTCTACTTCAGTGTAAAGTAAACTGCTTCTGAATTTATGTGCACCCCGAATGGACATAGGTTGAAATTTATGCCGTTACTTAAACTCATCTGCAAGACAATCTGAAGAAGGCGTTATGTCTTCATTAAAAATGCTCCTTTCACAACGAGCAGTGCTTTCAGTTATCTCTCCGGAAATAGGTACCGCTAGTATATGTAAATAATATAATGTAACTGCTGAGTTGCACTATACATACCGCGCTTTAGTTTATCATTTATGATTAGCTATCACGTTATTGGTGTAAGTGTAGGAGGAGGTAGGAAGAGAAATATGGCTAGCACCGTACAGGCATACTTTAATTTATTCATTTCAGAACTGCATTAAACTTGTTTGAACGTGTGGTATAATTATTAAAATGTAGTACTTTAAAAGGTTCGAATTTATACCGTGAAATTTTTAATTTTGAAATGTAATAGGAAACGGGGTGCAACGAGCTCCACTCTCAGGGAACACCACATGTCACAAACTTTATTTTTCTTAAGTTTAAAGACCTGATGTATATAAGAGGTTCGCATGGGTGTTAAAAAGAAAGAAGATACTATAAAATTTAATGGTAAACTTTAAACAATCCAACAATTTCTGTTTCAGTCAATGACTGCAACTTTATGTTGATTTCAATCATTTTTAATATACTTCTGGCTTCATTTCAAAAATTCCAATGAAAACCTTTACGTAAAATTTTCGTTTTATTGCTTTTTTAACGCTTACTATAAATAAACTACACAGCCGATTTCTATGCTGTCACTCCTCCAATAATAACCAATATCAAATTTTACGAAAATAGTAATGTAAAATCTCAGTAGCACCATCTGGTGATCGATTGTAAAAACTTAAGATGCTACCCTCGTAATTAACTTCTTTATTAAGAATAAATACATTATAAAAATTAAAGGTATGGCGTGTGTTTGTTGTACGTTTTTCTCTAAATAAATATTAAAATAGCTATAATGCTATTTTAATATTTATGACCTTCTACTCAATCGCTTAATGTTGTAAAGCTTGTTACATGTGCACCCGATTTGCAATTCTTACATAGAGCTTGTTTATTTATTGATATTCTGTTTTTTAACATGCAAAATGCAAATTATCCTCTAGTAAACACTAGCGGCAACATTTAAGAACGTTTACAAGTTATGCGTAGCTATTTCTGAAGATTTTAAAACGTGACCAAATGTGAAGAAGACAAGTGTCGCAACATGAATCTAAATTTAATTTTATCGCTATAACCTAGAATCAAACTTTAAATTATTCAAAACGGCCGAGCAACTTTCACTGTTTTCACAATTTGATTTTATTGAGTTAAAAAGAAGAATTTGAGGAAGGTAACAAAGCTGTAGCCATTTTTATGTACATCTATAAAAAAGGACATCCACACAATGACTGCTATGAAAACTTAACTCATTAGAATACAGAGGATTCGTGGCGGAGTGACTAGTGCGCTTTCTTATCAAACCCGGTTCGAACCCTAGACTCGCAACTTTCAGAATAAGATTAGTAGTTTTCCTTACTCCAAATTAATTGTTTCACTAAACGCTTAAGTCATTTATACATGACAAGATCACGTCAAGTCACCATTAAACAGAATAACACTCAACTTTCAAAGAATAAGTTAAGAGCAACAAAAAACTAGATATAAAGCACGTACAATTCATTTTGAAGAAGGTTGAATTTGCCTACGCAGGATATTTAACGTCAATCTAGATTCTTAATTTTTACAAATGAGAATACAGGAACAGATATTACTAACTTTAAAACAATTCAGTTAGGAACACAATGTTATTGTTGAATGTAATACAGAGTAAACAATGAAATATAATTTAGTTTATTAGCAAATTCCGACAAATTATTTACACTTTCCAAGTTTCAATTGCACGATGAACAGCGCAGAACGCATTAAATAGATATTAAATTTCAAGGGGTTATTTTCCGGTTATTTATGTTGCTGTGATTCGATTCGTCATGTGCCATAAACATAATGCGCAGCAGACGAACAAACAAGAGGAAATTATTTTTATAGGCCACGTGTAGACGATTTTCTCAAAATACGTCAATAGGTCAGACCGCTTAGGGATTCTCGATAACTTCATTATTTGCATGCAACACTCTGAAGGGGCAATGTTTCGTTTACGATCCGAATATCGACCCCAAAGTTGCGCTATTATCTTATTGGGCTGTGTTTTCTTTTCAATGTTAGGAAACTAGCATCAGACTCGCTTTCGTTTTCCGAAGAGAGGATATGAGTTACATCTTTCTGGAATGCAAAGCCTCTGAGTTTGAATTGTTTGTGTAAAAGTTTGTAGTGAAAATGGTCTGTGACCGAACGATATAAGATTATTTGAGCAAAGGGTCCATTCACGAATACTTACTTACACAGCCACGATTTATAACCCACACTCGAAAAACAATAGATAATAGATCATAGATAATAGAAGTGTTAATAAGCTTTATTACAATTACGTTAGCTTTTCATGTATGGTAGGCGCTTTTTAATATCCTTGCACCTGTTACTAGAAAATCTAGCCATCCCTAGATAATGAAAAGAATAATAAATTATATTAATTTCTGCCGAAATTAATATAATTTATTTTATATATATATTAATTTCGAAAGTAATGTTGTTAGGGGTCAACATATGTTTCAGTTCACGAAATGCACTCAAGAACGTTCTGGACAATCCCAAATATATACCAGACCAAATTCAATGTCTATGTTAAGTGCTACAGATACGGGAGAATAGAATTGTTAACTATAGTCAACGAAACTGGACATAATATAAGTTAGAAAACTTGAAATTGATTAGTAACCTCGCCGCGACTCTTACGAAACTATACAATATATGCTATAAAAAGGGGCACAAATTTTACCAATATGAATGAGAAAAGACTCTTTCATCTATTTTTCGATATTTTTCGCACGTCTTAGTTTTTCGGGTGTATAGGCGGCAAAAGCAAATGCTTGTAAATATTTTTTTTCATGAGAGTAATAACGGAACAAGCATGCAAAAATTCACCTTCTTTCTCACATCATTCGGTTAATAATGGGAATCCACACACCCTCCAAACGGCTGTTCCAGACTAATTAATGAAACTTGTGTGGTGCGTTGTATGCCGACTTTATTGTTGTTTGCTATTTTGAAAAGTATGATATTTACCATACCTGATAATGTATATTTTTTTTGAGCGTAAGAAATAATTCTTAATATAGGACGTGCTTATAAAATGCTGTTGAAATCAATTTGATGAGATCTAAATTAGCAATGTTTATTATATTGTGATTCAAAACTAAGCGTATGCGTTTCTGTAAGAGACCAAGAATAGGCGATTGTAACAAGAGATCAATTTTCTCCGAAAATACCTATACATTAATCTATAATTAAACGTTTTCAATGCTGATTCAATGTAATATTTGCTTCAATGTTACAGCATCCTCAAAGCAGAAATATCGTTCCTTTATTGTTTCACGTTTAGCTGCAGGGAAAAACAACTTGAAATGAATATATAAAAATAAACAAATAAATAATGCACAATAACAGATCGGTCTATTATTGGCTCAGCGGCTATTGGAAAACAGGCACTCATCTATTGACACCTGACCTCATTCCTCCTATCTTGCCCAACAGTGGATGCTACTTGATATAAGAAAAAGAGTATCGATGTATTGTTGAAAATTCCAAGAAATATTCAACTGAATAAAATTTGAATCATCGTGCCAACGTGTAATGAATTCAAGATATCGACCGTTAAAGAAGCAAGTTATATCAGTTATCTAAGAAATATGACACCTAACATTGAAGAGGGATAAACTGGCATTCAAAAACAATATACAGCGAGTTCTATATAATAAACTGAATTTGTATCGTTTGTAGAAGAAACCGGACACTCTGTAGACTTAACCATCATTGAATTACATTGCTCAGCAAGGCAATTATTTTCCGCTCACGCACTAAGTGGTCACGCTATATAATAATGTTAAAGGCAAGATTACACGGCTTTTTAAATAAATCTCTAGAGAGCACCATGCCCATAATAATTTTTTTCGATGTACTAAATACATTTGATGCAGCGTTGACAACCTCCAGAAAATAATGGGACACAATTGTTGAGTGAATATTAATATGGGTTATAAATTCAGTTATCTTGCTTGATCTGTATTAAATAGTTCGGCATTGGTACTGGATGTATTTCCTAAAGCTCGCATATGTATTTACTAACATGTATCTTTAAATATTAAGTAAGTTTGCTTCAAAATTCAGAATCTATAAACATAGTGGCAATAATTTAGGATATGATTTTTAAATGATTTGTTCCATATGTCGCTGTTACACTCATCTCTAAGAAGCAAAGGCGATATATCATTGAAATATACACACAGAAGGTAAGATGCCAAAACAGCAAATAGATTATTGGAACACAACTAATTTATTTTGAATATCTATTGACATATTGCGGTCAGCGCTTGTATAAATAAATATGCTCTCGTCCCAGTAAGGAGAATCCATTTATTTATGTGTTTTTCCTCTCAGATAAAAGGAATGATCTTGCAAAATTATGCATTGGCTGTTATTATTGCATCTTAATAAAGTTAATAAGATGTTATTAATTGAGAAACTTTCCAATATTAGTTACTTTTAACAAAGCAAATTTTCTTTTAAAGTTTCGAACAGTAACAAGGACCTGAAACTTTCAAACTACAGAAGTTTTAATGAACCTTATTCGTTAAACATTTTAAAATTTCCTTCTAAGAGTTCTTCCATTTTGCACATTTGCAAATTTTTGCAAACGTAACAACATCACTTGGACAACGGAATTGAATATCTATGAATCTATACGAGGAACATTGATCTTATTAACATCTGATTTTACATGAACGCTCCTCATATGCTTTACATTGCCAGAAAAAAGAAGGATTGTCTCACGCGTAAAAACCAAGTGGCGTAGGAATGTCAAATCCATTCATCTATGTCGATTAACAAGCTTTATCGTAGGGGCCAGCATTGTAATTTTAGAATTCGTCGAATTTCACAAGAAGATATTTTCTTCAGACTTTCAGGTGTTACGAATGCCTCGGCGCTCCTCCTGTTGAGTGAGTTCCATTTTACGTAGGTGTCACCTTAATCAAGCATGGTCGGTAAGAATTGCGATTAGAGCCTTGACAAATTTTCTATCAAGTTCTATAAGCTTCTTGGTTCTATCTCTATCGGGCAATATAGATGCCCTCGCACGAGGTTGACCTATAGGCTTACCCTTGGTTCGAGTTACTTCTATTTCGGCCCAATGGGTAATGCCAAAACATGCATTTTAGCATAGTGAAAAATATGTCAGTTAGAGGTTTTAGGCCCAACGTAGCGTGCTCAGGTCCCTTCCTAGCAAGGGCATTTGCCACATCATTGCCGTCCAGAACCTTGGGGTTCCTGCCCAGAATATTAATGTTATTTCTGCGATCAGCTACGAGCCTGGAGAGTATTTTTCTCCTCAAGAACTCGCAATGCAGCCCGGCTATCAGAAAAAATTCTTGTCAACCTGTGTTTGACATTTCTACTCAAGAAATCCTCCATATCAACAAAAAATGTTTCTATTTTAAAAACTGTCGCATATCTACCCCGATTGCGGCATAAGATTCCTGCAGTGACTCCTCAGCAATAAAAGCTATAAAAGGGGACCTTTTTAAAATGGACATGTCTTCCGCCAACCTCGAGTTTGATTGCCGTCGTGAAATGTATGTCCTGAAAATTTTCTGGCAAATGCTGCCCACCCTTTCAATATTGTATTATCTTTATGTCAGTACTTCTAAAAAAAGTCATAAAGCATTTCATTCTTATACCATACTATAGACTTGAACGAAATTTCAGAACATATTTTTCTCTGACAGTTTCCGTTTTTAGTTCTTTTTTTTTTCTAAACAACACGTACAACAAATTTTGAAGTGAAAAGTTAAAAGATAAAGAAAAATTAGGGCATGCATTCAAGAATTGAAGGTCGCGCTAATGCATATTCTATGCATCAGTATCATGGAATAAATGATTTATTATTCTGGAAGGCAATATAATTGACCGCGTTCCATTTTATGATCTGTTTACGTTATGAGTTCAGTAGAAGTAATAAATATGAAAACTAGTTAATAAGGATAAGGTGTTTTTACCATTACTGTGGAGTAAACGAAAAATCGACATCTTAAATATGTACAAGTCGTGTAATCCAAAAAAATTTTCTAATGCTGAACCAATAAATAAATATGCGCTCGATAACGAGCTTTGCGCCAAGCTTGTCTCGGCAGATAATTTCGTGTTGAAAGACCTTTACGTGCCTTCCGCTCAATCTTCTGTATTGGTGTAAAAGTCTAAAACGTGAACTGTGTCGAGGCATATATCGTCAGAAGCACATGTTAGCTTAAATCCCAATACATAATCCTTCGGGATTCTGCCCTATCTTGTTCCAGACGGTGTAATCAGAAGCGACAGGAGAGCGCACCGTTGCCACTAGAGACGTCAACCTGAAGCCCAATAATTAGTGCCTTAACATGCTACGCTCTTAAACTAAATTTAACGCAGTTTTACCATCGATTTATTTCATGTATTTAAATTAGTTCGAATAGTTAGGATCTTAGCGGACAGAGGGTTTAGCTAGGGGATCTGATAACTGTAAATATCAATATATTGTACATTGGAAGCGTACTTCACTGTTTTCTAGTTATTGAAAATTCCAATATTTCACAAAGGCGCTACGAATATTTTTGAATGTCTTCAACTTCTACAAATATTGCAAGAAAGTTACGTAGATCGTGGAGAAAATGGAACGCTGCAAAAGAGGTGAAAGGATAAAAAATATACAGTATACAAACACCTTTTCGTAATAATATAGAACGAATTTTAAAATATGAGTGTATCGGCAGAAGTACACTGAAGTAATCCATATCATTATAAACATTCAGACAATATTATTTATGCTTAAAGACATTCAAACTATTGAGTGTATAAAGTGGTGCATTTAAGGCGGCCCACCTCACTGGCGTACACAAAAGATTACTGAAATTGATTTAAAAAAGTGAATAACATACAAGATGTACATACACCGCCGTTCTGAGTTCGGTCGGTTGGTAAAAAACATGAAAAGGTTACAGAAACAAACGAAACTAAAAACAAAATGCAATTTTATTGTATGTACAGGTAAAAAAGACAAAAATAAATAAATAAAAAGTTATTCTGGCCTAATATAACATACTGAACATTATTTTTTTTTTCATCGAAAAAACCTCCTTTGTTGTTAATCACCGCTCGAACTATTCTAGGCATTCTTTCGATAAGTTTTGTTAAAGTAGATTGTGGAATATTAATCCATTCATGTTGCAGAATATTCCGTAAATGTTCTTGTAAAGTTGGGCATATTTTTCGGATCCTCCTGTCCAGTTCATCCCACAACTCTATAGGGTTCAAATCTGGGCTTTGTGGGGGCGATGTCATTACTTTCAGGGTGTGCTGTTCTTCTTTCTCCTTTAGATAGTTCTTACACACTAACGCAGTGTGTTTTGGGTCGTTATTATACATGAATGTAAAGTTACGGCCTATTATACGCAATCCTGATAGCACTGCATGATTCTGGAGTATTGCAAAATAATTTTCCTTCATATGATGAAATTTTGTTCATATGATATTTTTTTAAATATTGATGGGTACTTGTTTTGAGATATAGGTCGTTGGTTAAAGGAGGAAACAATATAAGCTTTTTGCGCTTCTTTATTTTTTCTTTCTGTGACGTTTCATTGCACGTAATGTCAAATATATCTGCGAAAGCGTCTTTATAATCACATGTAAACTTCTTCTTTTTGTTTTCTCTGTTTTCTTACTTCTTTATCTTCATTTTGTTTTGTAAGATGCAGGCAGTAGGCTGTTATATTAAGTTATTATTATATTACGCTTACGGCGTTGATATCTTCCCTATTGTGGCCCACAAACCATATAAAGATAATAATAGATTTTTTACCGGAACCAAACAAAAGATGGAACCCACACACAAAACACACATTATTTACAAAACAAATTGCAATAACTGCGAAGGTACATATATAGGACAAACCCAACAACACCTACACAAAGGAATTTACACTCACAAGTGTAACAAAACCAAAAACAAAACTGCAAACCCTTTACCACCATCATAACATTGGTCACTCTTTTAACTTTGACAATGCAATGATTTTGGAAACAGAAGTTAATTACTAAAAAAGAATGACATAATACAAAAGAGACGAGAATTCTAGTAACCATAGGGAGGATATCACCTACGAACCGAGATGTTGTTCGGCTTAGACGCTCTGCGGTGTAGTGTAATCCATGGTGGTATATGTAAGAAACAATAATAAAATAAAGCAACTGCGAGTTGGTTTTCAACTCTGGCGTAGTTTATACGTTGAGTTACCGTGCTAAATATTGCTTATCACCTTCCCTTCTTCTGAAGAAACCCCCATATGTTTGTAGGGAAAACATCGAGTTTTCGTTTAACTACGACAGAGCGCGAACCCGGAAACCAATTAGTTTTAATACTGTCTCCACTTTACCAATATGGTGCTAACATTGTAAGAGGCACTTTAATAACACCACAAATTTCAACACAATGTCATTTGAATACTAAGTCTCCAATTATTGTTGTTTGTACAGAAATACCAACCTTCGCTCGCTTCCTTCTTAGAGTACCCAATTACTTCCGTAGCAGAAAAACTTTAATACATTAGGTGCCTTCCATTGAAATGTTCAACGTTATTTTGCTTGAAACGAAAATTGATTTTCAGTTTAATATCAGCGGGTCACTTAGAATGCAAGTATTTTTATTAAATTAAGGTAGCAGCGAGCAGCTCATTTTGTTCTTATACCTTGAAAGTCTTCCCATTCAACGGTAACTTTTGAACATTCTAGAATACAGCGGTACAAAAGTTCCATGCTGAATTTGAATGGAAGCTTTATAACACAGCAATTGTGATGCGGTTACAAGGAAAGGAAAACGCTGGAAAATTAAATACTCCACTAATCCGATTACATTTATCTTTCATGTTTTTTTCTTTTTCGAATACTTATTGTAATAACTTTAAACAGAAATAATGTACGGTTAATACTTTGCAAAATGGTTACTCCCTGCTGTATTGCATTGTTAAGCTTTGGTATATGAAAATTAGTGTTCGTACTAATTTCATAGCAAAAGGAAAAGAAGATCCAGGTTTAACCAATACGAAGACCTAATTTTCTAACTTCATCTTTTTTCCCTTCAATATTCATTTATGAGAACTAGACGTTTTCAGTTGAAACAGAACAAAAGTTGAATATGACCTACCTGACATCTCCTTTATAACAATCTTTCGGAATACCGGATACGTACCCAATCCAGTCAATAGCAGTACTACCATTTACATTTCCTTCTTTTGCCATCGTAGCTTGAAGAACAGCTGTTTCTAACACAAAAACTTTGTAACAAGCCATTATCTTCAATAAAACTGTCTTTGCGTAACTCTCTTG
Source organism: Marronus borbonicus (assembly GCA_902655005.2). Classification (NCBI taxonomy): domain Eukaryota; kingdom Metazoa; phylum Arthropoda; class Insecta; order Coleoptera; family Scarabaeidae; genus Marronus; species Marronus borbonicus. The sequence goes on along the minus strand of LR737385.1, from coordinate 8,382,513 downwards.
GGGCTTTTAGTTATAAAATTGGGATCTTTTATGTACACATACTTTGTGTGTGTTGTTTCAAAGTACACTGAAGTCAATTTATAAACCTCTATACAACGTTGGAATGTGCTTTCCTTGCGTAAAACATATCCAATTTGATTTGATATTGCTTTTTTTATTATTTTGCTTTATGAATATGTTATTGGTATCAATTCGTATTAAATTGATTTTAGCAACTAAAAATTTGCAATCTAATGTGCTCTGCAAATAGGATCATTCAAAAGTTTTACAGCAACTAATGAATAATTATTTTAAAATTGAAGCTATATAAAAACACTTTTACTTACTTTTAATTGAACTTAATATGAAATGCAATCAATGGTATTTCTAATTTCAGATGAGATGCAATTCAATCAGATTTCATTGAAATCGACATTTGTTATTGATGAAGCACTAATAGTACAGAAGTCGGTCGGGTAGTTTGTTTACAGAGAGTGTTTAAAAAAGCAATTTTGTGAAAAAAAAATGGAAAGGTCCAATGACTTCTTAGGAACGACAATTTTCTCTGTTGACGAACTACATAATCGCTTATTGGGTACTGCCAAATTTCAATATTAACCTTCACTATATAGACTAAAGCAAACAGATATAAAAATAGGAAGAAATGTATTTTGCGAAGACAATTGGGTAAGTGTATTCGGCTAGTAAGAATGCATCTACTTCTAACAATGCATCACTACCCGGATATTGCTCTGGTAAAAACATCCTAGGTACCGACTGTTCGGTTCCAACTGTATGAAACATCATTTACTCTGGGAGAGTAAAGTCTTCCAGTAGTATGTCGTATTCTTCATGCCGCATTAGTGAATAGGCGATGATTGAGCACCTTAATATGCCCTGTAAGCGTAGGCGTAATATTCTCATAGCTGGCAAATGCTGGTTGTAAATATCGAAAGTCACTTGACATGGATTAATTTATTATTTCATTTACTCGTTTTTTAAGCTATTATTATATATTGTATAATACTGCATAAAGGGGTAGTTGTTAATATAAAATGCTTTAATTATACAAATAAGTAAGCCCTAAATATTACCGTATTAATACGACTCGAACGAAGAATGTAGTACACTAAGGTAGCATTCGCATAGGGTAGCGTGAAATTTTCGGTAGGATTAGGGTGGAATTATTTGCAGTATTCTGCGGTAATTCTAAAAATAATTTCGAATCACAATCTTATCTGTTAATAGCGTGTTCTGTAATGATCAAATGACACAGAAACGTTATATACAGTTTCTAGTCTCTTCTAAAGAGAGACGGTGGCGAATATGTTCCATTAACATTCAAAAGAAACAACGAAGGGATTACTTCAATCTAATTCGGGAAATCTTAAATTATGGTCCTGATTTCTTGTATACAGGAATGAATTTTGGTTTGTTTGAAGATTTACTGAAAATAGAAGCAAATTAATGGTCTGTCAAATATTTCGAGAAATATTTGAAGCGCTGTGGATCATACTACAGCTTATCTACTTCATACTAACATGAGACAGTATAGACACAATAGAAGGCATGCGCATTCATACAAAACAATTCTGGCTATTTATATTACAGTTATAAGAAAACCTTTAGTAGTTTATTTGCTGTATGCGACACAAATTATAAATTTGTATGTGTGGCTAAGGGAGTGTATTATGAATCTTAAAGCGATACAGGTATGAGTAATAGCAAAAAAAGATCAAAGAAATTTGAATCGAGCCACATAAATAGTGTAAGGAAAATTCAACGAGTAAACACGCACAAAACTAACTGAGCGGGGAGCAGTTGATCGCGGTAACTCAGCATGTGAACCATATCAGAGCCAACCTGAAGAAACCCCATATGATTGTGGGCGAAACGTCGAGTTTTCGTTTAACAAAAGACTACATGACACGGTCCAAACCCGGAACACATTTAGCTTTAACTGCCTCTGGCCGTGGAAGGCTACGTTTTTTGTTTAAAATTTATTCTATTTCCCCTCATCGTAAAAGTACAAATAGAAGTTGCAATAGAAACAACTAATATTTATCAAAAATGTACATAATTAGAAAATTAAATCAAGAAGATGTCGAGGAATTATAACATTTAAGAAAATGATATAAGTAGCTGCTCTTACTTCGATTCAGTTCCTTTCTAAAATGCATAATATACTAAAAAAACTAAGGTTATTATTATGTGTAAATATGCTTGGAACTATTTTATATGGTATTTAGACCAGATTTAAAGCAAATACCTAACAATGGTAATTCACTAATTTACCAGGAACACTTGCGCCAATTTTTAATTCAGTGAACGATCGTCTTTAAATACATTGTGCCAACTTTCTGAATTCCTACCCTACTTTCGCGCTGCCCTATGTGAACGCTTCTGTAATATAGTAACTGTTAGAGTTCGTTAAATTAGCACTTCAATAAGGTACGATACATATACTTGCACAATTACACCCTCTTTTTAAATTTAATTTATGGTTTCAATGTCAGAATCATTTGTTGTTCTCATTTTATTGTTTTTCCTGCTTTTATTACATATGTATTGGCATCTCTCGACCACACAGATTTTCTTCTTTTTAGTTGTCTAACTTTGTAGAAAGACATTATTTTTCCTTTTGAGCTGGCAAGCTCTTACCTTGATATTTCCGATCTTTTTGCGGACGCCTTTCCTTTGTTCCGAGTTTGTTTTGAGTTACCTTTTCTGTAGATATTCAGTATATATTCTTGATATACATTCATTTTTAGCGATCTTAATACTTTATTGATAATTTCTTTGGCATCTTCTTCTTTCCTTGCTTTATTACAGACTGCTCTTTCCATTAAATTCTTCAGTTTGTTTCCACTTCCCTTGGGCTTTAAATTTTGTTTACAAGTGTATTTTAAGTTTTTTTAATTCCTTGTTTTCCGATTAGGTTACATCGAATTTATTCCTTTAAGTTTCGTCACTTCAGAATTTATGATTTACTGTCTTTTTCGATTTCGGTAATCTTCATCTTCTTTGTTCGTCTACAACAACAACAAAGGTCTAACAACATTTCCCTGGTTTCTCATCAATTTTTTAAACATATAAATATCTTACAATACTATTTGGTTTGTAGCGGGGATAGTTTTCACACTAGCCGGACTGTTAACTGGTATTAACACAACGCAAGAGAGCCGCAACTAGAAATAGGATTAGAGTCTATGTTTGGAGTGTTAAATAGATTAAATAACAAATGCAAGAACACGCATGATAGAGATTCCCAACTGTAACCTGAGGTGTGCAAATGTCGAATTTGAAATTTTTTTGTACAGTTAGTTTTGAATAATTGGTAACCATCTATCAGGTCGACTGATGTGGATTGCAATAAAAAAGTTTTAACTAACTTACAGAGAAATGATGTTTTTCCAGGCACATCATTCATAATGTTCTTCTTCTTCTCACTTTTTTTTATAATGTATTAGATGGGAAGTAATTTGACCAGGTTTTATTTTTTATAAAGAATTAAACGAGGGCAGTAAGCGATGGCAGTGTTGTGAAAATATTATATGTTCTCGACAAAATGGTTACGCAGGAAATGATTAACGACTTGACGCCTGAGAAAAGTTTAAAATACGGCAAACGACCAATGAATTCTGTATTGTAGCCCCTTATGGGTGTTATTGTCTTATCACAAGTATAAGAAAGTGTTTTAGATGTACAAGGATGGTATGAAAAATGTCAAGCTCCAACATGAAAATTGCATTAATCGTCAAAAATATTCTGATAATACTTTTGAAAATGTCAGCCTTATTGGACGCGCAGTCACTATTTGTGAGTCAATGTTAGTATTTCTGTAAAAATGGAAAAAACCGAATATCATTAAATTTTTGGAATCTGAAAGGCAATACGCCTACATACAGAAAAGTGTTTGCGTGATCCAAGAATATATATTTTCTTAGCTTGATAAAACCTGGATACGCCAGTACACTCCTGGAGCCAATGCACAATCGTAACAGTTGGTTGCGAAGAGTAAACTGGAAAAGTGATGGCAACTGTCACGAGATTGTGCTAATTCAGTATCTTAAAAAGGAAAAACAATAGCAATCCTGCTCACCATATCTGGTCTAAATTTTCGACGAATGAAGAAATTTTCACATTCGTAGACATCTATTTTCTATTTTGTAGAAGAAGATACCAACTACTACTTGAACAGATTAAGCGGATGGAAGCATCCCTGGAGAAAATGTAGTCTTACAACGATACTATGTTGACAAATTTTTGACAAAAAATCCTTGTCTCTGTTTTAGACTGGAACTTTTCGTATGTGCAGTGTTTTTACTGTACTGTACTTCTGCACATACTAATTTTGTAAATTTACTAATTAAAATGAGCCACTAAACACGCGAGCTATAAATCTCAGATTTTAAATTGAAAGCTATTCTTAGGCAAATAAAAAATTCCTCTCAGCTTCACGGACAATTAAATTAAAAGAGAATGTAGGCTTTTTATAGCAAAAAGGCGGTATAATTTATTCATGAATAACCTGGGTTCTACTGCCATTTCAACGCATTTCCCTAGTGCCTATTATCCTTATCCTCAACCGTATGTAAAATCTAGGATTTCTCATCTCACTAAAAATAATTTCGATTACTTTCACCTTCACCTAAAAATACGTGAAAATTTTGCATAGGTCGTCTTAAAGCTAACTGTTCACTTCTTTTTTATCATAATTGTTTTAATTTTTACTCTTCTTAAACGGGGATACAATTGTAATCTATACATGTTGAACAAATTTGAAAACGTACTTTGATTGTAATAGCGAATAGGACAACTACACTATGTAAAACACAATTAGGTTAAAAAAATATAGATTTTTCTACAAAATACTTTTCAAATAGATACAAATGATAGAAAGTAAAAGAAAAAAAGAGCAACATCTTTCCGGTAAGCTCAAGGAGAAATGTTTTGTAATTTATGTTAGGCATGTAATCTTTAAAGCTGTAAAAATGATTAAAATTGATTTTAATGGTATTTACTTTGCCGAACTTAAAATTTTAAACCACGGTTGTAAAATCGTTAAAATCGTACACTTAAACTCAAATCTTCTATCAAGCCATTTTTATCCAATAAATTAACATTAAACAAGTAACTAATTGTATTAATCATCTTCATTTGCGTTGATGTCGTACATAGTCATCTGCTTTTCCATTGAAGAAACACTTTTTGCATAATTCAAGTCCAATATCTCAAAGCTGTAACAAATAAACATGTGTTCGTAATCAGAGAAATAGCGTCCACTTGAAGATATCCTAATATACCTATAACCTATTAAAAACAAATTAATTCTTATCCGTGACAATAAAAAAAATAATGGGAGAGGAGGAACTAAAAATCTATACGTCTTCTCAATTGAGCTTGAACCAACGAAAAAGAATTTCATAAAATTGAGTAAGCACTGCTGACGTTGAAATAAGACAAACGGATAAAAGCCGATCTAAAAAAACAAGAAATTCAGCTAATGGACTTTGCTTCTAGACGGGAAACACGATTCGACAAAATTAATTACCCAGAAAACGATACGACTCAGATACGAACTGTCGTGCCTTTTTTTCGTAAGAAACAAATAATGACCTGTTGGGTTGTTTACAAATGGCTTCTAATCGCAGCTCATTAGGAGCAGCATTTCTTTTAAGTATATTTCAATTAGGCACTTACTAAAAGTACAATTTTAATTTATTTATGATGTTACAAATCCCAATTTTACAAAAATGTTTTCTTGTTTGATGCGAATATAAGATTGTATAAGATATTAGCTTTTTTAATTGCTTTTCATAAGTAATATTTATTTATTTTCTTTTGTTTCAGATTGTATCCAATCCACTCAAGACCAGTTGACCAGTTGGCAAGATTCCCAAGCATAAGTTTTGTTGATTGCTTAAATATAAGCAATCCAATAATTAAAAATGATTTTGGCCTACTCATCCCTTAATGTTATTATATGTAAAATAAAATAAAGTACGCTTATTGTTTTTAAGATAGTCGTAAGTATTAAATAGAGAAAGTATTATTACTTTACTTGCTTTTACGAAAAATATTATAAAATGTATATAATCAAATTATGTATTATTAGTGAGTGTTATTACTGTTTATTACTTCTACAACTATCGTCGTAATAATTGTAAAACTGAATGTGTCAATATATAACATCAATGTCTGACCATATAACTACTATCAATTATTAGTTAATACTTATTGTACAGTATTAGCATATAGCGAGCGTACATGGTACTAAATGGTATAGGCGATATTCAATGTAAGAAACGTAAATGTTTATTCTATAAATGTGAATATGTTCGAATATTAGCGCAACTAATGGAACGTAGTAAGGAGATGTCATGAGCCCCATAAACTGTAATATTAGAAGATTTACAGTAGCAGTTTAAGTCTCCTTAGTTCGTTTTCTAGTTTCTATTAATTTTTTGCTTCAACATAAGCTCCCTCATTATTGTGTAAGTTTAGCGGAAGACAAATAGCTAGATGAATATTAAAAAGTCGTATTACTCGTGATTGCATCTACGTACGTAAGGATACTACATGTAACTGTCAAGTAAATAAAGTGTAAAATGTAAAATATTTGCATTTTTATTTTTGTAGCTTTTCTTTAGGATGAATGGTGGATGAATCTGTGGTTCACAGCATATTCAATAAGATTTAACAAGTTTTAAGACGTTAGAATCCTTAAACTTAAAAAAGGATAAAGACAATTTTAGTTAATCTGTCTTTCTTTTTTATATTAGTAAACTTTATCTAATGTACACTATTTAATTAAAATCAATCGTTTTATGTGATATTAGCAATAAAATAAAAATTACCAATGTGAAAAATCAAAAATATTCACCTCCTCCATTGAGCAACTTCTAACGTTTAATAAGAATAAAAGAAAATGTTCAAGCTGCTTGCCAGAGACCGTTAAATAGTGACCCAGTTTTTCCTGAAAATGTCTTTTTACATTTTGCAACTGACTGACACTAATTGAAGTATTCCGGTTTTCAGTTCCTCTAAATTTCGAAACCTACCTCTAATATTATCAAACACATTAGTAGCTACATAACCCCAGCAAAAAAAATTGCAAGAGGGTCTTCTAGCTATCCAGTCATTTTACAGGTCCAAACCACTCAATTCGTTTATGAAAGAAACGAGTGTCTAAAAATGCTATAATTAAATATAATAATTAAAAATTATTTCGCCATTTAACAACTGGAGGTATTTTTAACTATTTAATAACCCCACATGTTCTCTTTTTGGGGTAATGCGTGTGCGTTTCTTAAACTTAAACGTCAAATCCAATTCTGTGAGTACCAGAACCCTTTAGCTCTATTGATTTTGATGTATACAGTGAAAGTCCTCTTTATGGACAATTCTCACAAAAGGACAGCCCTCACGACTGGACAATATTTCTGGTTGTGCATTTCTATGTAAAACTCGGACGGACGCGGACAGGATAATTTTCCTCGACGGAAGAAAACGACCCCAGGAGTAGAGATGAAGGTTCGAAAACGAACTAGCAGAAGATTAAAAACAGGTTAAAAAAGCGTAGCTTGTTCGCTAGCCCATGTTCGGGGGATTCCTATTTCTATATTTGTGGTTTCTTCGCTAGCCGCGGTATTTCACCAAAGATGGAGTCAGACCAAGTTCTTCCTGCTTTTGTTTTGGTTTAAACGTCAGTTGGTGTGTGAAAGTCCTACAAGCTGCATGAAACAAAAACATGGCGCCTAAAAAAAATCCGTTTGTCTTTAAGGCAAAAAATAGAAGTGATTAATATTGCCAAGCAAGAACAGTTGAATGTTCGCCGGTAGGGTCAAAGGTATGTTAAGAATTAGTTACTTCTTGAAACTAAGGATGCATTGCTACCCGTTTCACAAATCGCAAATCGCTGGGATACACAGAAAAGTTACAGGTCGTGTTCGTTAGTTACAGAAAAGTTACAGCTTGTAAGATAATTCGTTTCGTCTAAATAGGATACATCAATGCAAAATATGTAATTTCATTCACCAGTCGATTTTAAATTTTTCTATCCTATCCTGGAAAGTATGTTTTGAACACAATGCCAGAACGTCTATAAAACCCATGATTGTTCACAACTAAATTTATTGGAAAAACATTCATGGCTTTGATATAATAAAAAGAGTTCAATTCACGTACAAAAAGCGTTCGCTCTGTTTATACTGGGAAGATTTCCCTTTAATTCCATGCCAAATGAACCCCAGATCTTTTTCCGACATGTATGAAACTTTCCACACGACTTTGATAAATTTCATTTTGTAAAATGTAGCTATAAAGAATGTCGAATAAAGAAAAATACATAATAAAACAAAACAAATGCATATACCAACTGAAGCAACTTGCAAAACGTCTTTATTAGCAAGCGTCGTTGGGAATTTGATTACACAACGTTCATAGCTATTAACGTTAATTAAAGGTTATACTTGTTAGCCTAGATAATCGTATAACTAAACACAGCATATTTATGTACTGAATCGTGCTACTGCTCGAATATTTCGGAAAATGTACGTTTAAATAGAAATGTGATAAGATACAAGATAATTTTAAAGGAGGTATCTTCGAAATTTCAACTAGGAACCTCAATTTTTCTTACGGATTCGAATTTCACGCAACAAAATACAAGACCTCTCTTCGAATTTTCCTTAATGGAAATCGGCGAATGTCAAACGTGGCACAAGTCCCCGGTGATTTCCACAAAAATACATAAAAATGACAAATTGTTAAGAAACCGACAATAATATTTTTCAAGCCACTGACATTGTAACATATTCAAGATTTTTAACATAGAATCCGAATTTTTAATAAATATTGGAAATTGAACTTCACTCTGCTTTCAATCATTATAGCGCGATTTACCAACCGAATAAAAGGTGCTTTTTAGGGAAAATGGGGAGGGGCGATAATTGAATGACTCCTTTTAAAATACTGTATGTACCCTTTGCCTCCTGCCAAATTTCCATTTCAGGGTTTATTTTACAAAGTATTTGAACATTCCTAAGCTTCCTGGACACGAAATAGTTGTTTTAAATCTGAGCTGTATTGCCTTAGATGTATTTGACACACAACTATTCCCAATAGCAAATTTTATTACCGTAATAAAAATCCATATACAAAATAGACTAACTATGTATACCAAAAAAGGCTGAATTACTTTTGAAGCTCAAAATGTGAAACAATCTACCTTTAGCACTATACCTTTCATACATATACGAGGTCTTTATGTTCCACATTAACCTTTGAACGACGAATATCAGCTTCCTAACATGTTTGGATGAGAGTATCTAATTAAAGACACTCTAATCACCGAAAATGTCGAATTATATTGCTACATCGACGTCTACAGAAATATACAGTCTTTGCCGCAGGATCTGCGAGGATAGTACAGTTCGACTTCGTGGCTAGGCACACTAAGAGCAATTAATATAAATGAATATATTTAATGAACCAGCTACCACCAACCACTATGTGTACACGTGTTTCGTTGTATCACGTCTCATCAGTACACCTATGAAGCAACTATAATTCAAGTTTTCGTATGTATACAATGTTCATCCTAACATGTGAATGAAAGTATCTAATTAAAGATATTCTAATCACTGAAAATGTCGAATTACATTGTTACGTGGACCTCTACAGAAATAAACTATTAATTTTTGGTGTTATTCCTTGTTCAATTGCATTTCCCAAGTCACTGGAAATGTTGCAAACTAAATCGAATACTTATGCATGAATTTTGTGTTTTTTAGAAAAAAATATCCTCAACATATAAATTATTGAAAATAACTTATAACTGATTACCCCCACAAATTAATAGTAATTGAGTCTTTTTTCAACAAAGAATTAGTAATGTAAATTATCAAAGTGCCAAATTCCGAATAATAGCTAAGTAATTCGAATTCTGCAAATATTAAATGAAATTTTTACCATTAATGAATATTTAAATTAAAATAATAAAAATGAGCGGAGTGTCATCTCTATGACCAACTATAGTATATACTTGACAAATAGTAATAATAATAATAAGTAATATGTCAGGTAAAAATAGAAGCAGAAATAATAAGCTTTACATCGATTGCACTGGAAATGCCAATAACACCAAAAGTTAGTTTATAAGAAACATAAATCGACTTATTTTTCTAGAAACGTTCCAAAGTTAGTATGGAAGGGGACGATACGTTAGGGCCTCCCTGTACAACGTTCACAACCCCAGGAAACAAAGTTACCAATAACATAACTAATTCCGTACATCAATTATTTTTTCGTTCAAGCCAAGTCTCTCGTTTCCCAAAAAGTTATTAACTAGCACAAGGATACGAAAATCTCTCGAGAACAATTCTAGACTATGAGAATAGAGTTGAACAAGAGAGCCATTCACTCAAATAAAGCTAATGTACAGGAGTTGTTAATTATCCTATCAGAAAATCGTTGTCTAGCGGAAGAATAGTCGTGAGATGATTTTAACCTAAGTTGCTCTGTAAATGAATATAGGAATTGCATACAGGAAAACACTTGAATCTTCTTAATACTTAGTAATTGATAGATCTTAATTTTGTAACCCTTAAATGTAGTACGGAGGCAATTCCCAAGATACATTTCAGCAATTTATTTCAATTATCCTTACTGATACTATATTATACTTCCCGTTTAATTTTCTCCCGACATTCACAACGTAATATTAATTGTTTCTGTAGCAAAGTATGGCATTACATTTTAAATAAAGTGATAATATCTGCAGAGCATTAATGTTGGTGTATTATGCAACAACTACAATGTTTCAGGATTATTTTGTAATTTATTAATACAGATTATTTATTTTAGTAATCAGAAGCAGGTACAAAATATACATGTAATAACCGATTGTTATAAAGTTCTAATTGCTTCGAGATTTAGATATGCAACGTTGAAAGAAGGATTCTGATAAAAATTTGTAGGTTTGTACACTTCCTCGGGGATTGCTCAACGTTGTGGTAGATGCACACATCTGAGGGGATAAAATTCGTTCCAAATTTCTTTTCTTCAAAATAAACTCTCAGGGATTAAATTAATACGAGAAAAAAGTTTCAACGACCGACTTACACCATTTGAGGCGCTTATTCGGCTGGTGTGAGTTTCCACCTTCAGGGTGTTACAATATTAACAAAGCAACGTGTGTTACGTTTATTTGTTCGAATTTAGTTGTGTATGCAAAGGTAATTCTGATAATTGCACGGGTTGTCCACAAAATTGTGAGTTTTGGCACTTTCCTATTTAAATAATAATAATTCCTATTTAAATAATAATAATAATGGTAATAATGAAGTTAGACTATCACCTAACCACCATATACAGACGAACGCTTCGCCGTATTACGACTCTTCAGTGCACATGGTTGGAAGTTCGTAATCAATCGACTAATTAACGTAGAAACATTATGGATGAGGAAATTCAATTAAAGATACCCTAATCACATAATTTGACGAAGTATTTACAAGTATCCTCTACAGTTCCGACTAGGGATTGATAGCATCACGCTCCCTGAAGACTGCAAGAATCGAGTAACAGCTTAATTTGCCAAATAATTAATAAAAGTAACAATGAAGCTACCACTTAACTACAGACGAGCGTTTTACCTTCCATCGATGCAGATTTCTATAATAATAACTAAAGTTTGCCACTTTCCGTGCGCGTCACGAAATTAGTAAAGACTAGACAGACTCATGTTTTGTCGACTCTCGGGGAAACCAGTAGGCAATACGAACCCATTCTCACGAGACGAATAAACACGAGTATATCTAGTCTTTGCTAATTTCGTGAAGCGCACGGAAAGTGGCGAACTTTAAAATAACACAATAAGCTATTCCTGTTTCACCATAAGTTCCAGGCTTCTTCTTGCTGCTAACTCTCTACGAAAGTACGCCATATCCTTCTGTCCCTTGCAATCATTTTAGCTTCTTTTCAAGTTCCCTTTCTCCTTAGAATGTCCACAACACTACCATCAATAATAATAATAACATTTAAATAATCTATGTTGAGTCTTTACCAGTAATTCATAACAAGGTAAATGGAAAAAATATGACCCAAATCTCACAAGACTCTTTACTAAATAGTCACCAGTTTAGAGCTATGCTTAGTTCATCCTCGGTAGCGCTAAGTAGATTCCTTATCGAATAATTTTTTTTTTTCATCGCGCATTTTTCTTTACTTATTACCTATTTGTTCACTAAGCAGAATTACGAGGGAACCGATAATATTTGGTTCATTCGGTATATGTATTTACAAAATAACAAATTATTAAAAAACAATATTCAGTTAATCTAGTTGTCGATGCACAATTATGAAAAATTGAAGCTGTACTTTGTAATGCGGAAGGGTCTTGGTGTAGGTTTTACGAAACACACTATATCAAAGATTTTTAAAAAATCCTGCCTCATAACGAAAGAAAGAATTGAACAACTCTACTTTATCTAAGTTATACTTAAGCGTGGAGTGTTAGGTGCGGCAAACTTTAATCATTAGAGAGATTTTTACTTCGCAAACTTCTTAGTTACACTCCTGAATATTGAAAAGAAGAAATTAATTTAACTTCTTGTACTTAAATTGCATTATTAGCACGTAATATACCGCGCAAACAAAATTTACTCGGAAAGTAGCTAATTATTAATATTAATTAATTAAAAAGCGTATCATCTATATTTCATTTGCGAAGTTATTTATTTGTATTCCGATGTTAAAATTAAAATTTGATGAATGATATATACTTTTCAGCGCTCCTCGTTCGAACAGATTGTTTTTGCATTTTCAAATAAGCAAACATTAAAGCTAATATATCTAGACACAAATTAAATCTATTGAAAACAAATGAAGGAAGGCATTTAATAAATTTCTTAATATAATTGAATGTTTACAAAGACGTATTGATAATTTAGGAAGAAATAATTGTCCAAATAGTAGTAATAAAGGTAACGCCTTGTTGAAAGTTGAAAAACATGATTCCATGTAGGGTGAAGGTATGTCCGGTGGTGATTTAATTAACTTAAAATTCAAAATTTGCTTTTACTACTTTTTTCTACTTTTCTACTTTTTTCATCATTCTGTAATGAATCGTTCTAAGGAACAATATTTCACTATAAAATATTCAATTTTTCAATTCACGTCCCCAACACACAATGCACAATCTTCTAACAAATTCCAACATAGCAACCAACATTTTCAAAACTCCTAATATCATGTACTATATATATAATAACAATAACAGGACAACTCCACAGGCTTACGGTGAAAATGTGAACAGAACTACTTTACACCAAATAAATAGCCCGCGATACGATTTAGGCCGTTAAGGCTCCGATCCATAAGCCTCACGGTGACCACTTTCTGGAACTGTCAGTTCAGCCAACTGCAGTAATACATATGTGGTATGTATTAGCAGGATAAAATGGAGAAATGTACAACTGATGTTTTACTAATCTCCGCTCAATTAATTTGTTGTACTTCTTACATTGTCATAATTTACCATTGTTTTAAAAGGTAGGTTTAACACAGAAATATTAAAACTTTAAGGAAGTACTTACAGAAAGCACATCTAGGTAGCCTTAAGCGTTTTCCTTCGGATATTTCCAGATTCACTCAGGCGATTATAAAATAATGATGTGATTGGTTTGTTTTTGTTTTTTATACTCATAATAAACAGATATATTAAAAGCCGTTTATGAAACTCGTGTAAATCGCCTTGATTATATATCGTAAATGAAGGGGAAATATTTAAGAATACAAGTTTTCGGTCAGAAACCCCTAAGGTCAAGTACTTTCGTTTATCTTTGAAATAAAATTGTGATTATTAGCTAGAGACAGGTTTAATAATTATAAAAAGGTTGATTATTTGAATTTTACAATATTGCTCAAAATATATATATTTTTTTACCTGTTATACCGCTTGTATCGTGTTCCACCTTTTATTCGTTCTTTAGATATGTACTAAATACATTTGGTGAAAAAAAGCGCAACATATATAAAAAAATTAAAGTATTTACTTATTGCTTTGATTTGCTCGGGGCACGTCTAGGATCGTCAAGAAATTATAAGTAATCACCATCGGCAACTACTGCAACATACTACGAACTCAAAAAAATATAACACATACACTAGCCAAAAGGTTTTCTTTTGATTTCTTTTCGATAATTATTTACTGAAAGACTTTGAACTTTCCACAGTTGAAACTTAGCAATGTTTCATATTTTTTTCTGAAGTAGCTTAAAACAATATATATCTTTAGCTACTTCAGAAAAAAAATCCGATTCCACTAATATTTTTCTGATGTATTTCAAACACGTTTATTAGCTTTATTTAGTCATTTATTCCCTGCACATACAGTTTTCTAATTACCACCAATTTACTTTTCACTAACACCATCGATTTCGTTTTAAAATAGCCGAAAGCTAACTCCTGGTATTGAAGTATTTAATTAAATAAAATAAATTAGTAGTTTGTTGTTCTCGGTAAGACGAAATTCGTTTAAAGAATATTGCATATAAGTTCTTCTGAGAAATCCATAGAAAGAATTTCCATCTACCTTAGATTACATTTTTACATTCTGTTGATTTAACAAAAGCTTGCAGATAAATGGAGATGCACATCCGCAAATGTTCTCAATGTTGTTTTTGTGGTACCAATTCCGCTTCTGCTCGGTTGCTTTATCGTTATAGTAAGGACTTAATTTCCTGGACGAGATTGCAAGTAGCATTTGAAACAGGTAGTATTCATTGATCACCAACTTCACTCTATCTAAGGTCAATTTCCACTGGAGCAAACTTCTACGTAATAATCGCACGAATACGATATCGATTCTCTAGTTCACTTCCCAACCATAATTGTCTTGTAAACTGTAGACAAATCGTCAGTCGTATAACCTCGTTATGTAAGAAAATTTATCTCCAAGGTACCTTCAGAACTGAATAACGATAGATGAATTTACCGTCGAATGAATGGAACGTGAATAACTCATGTTCTTGCTACATATATTTTTGTTATTTCTGATTTATCAACTTCACCTGAAATCGTTCTAAAGTTAGAAATGCATGTTTTAATATGGGTGATTGATTTCACCCCGAAAATCAAAGGAATGTTTTAGGTAGAAGGACCCGAAAAATCAGATAATGTCAAAGAAACAAATAAGTCATTTGCAATAGTACATTCAGATGTAAAAGTGAGGACATTTCTATTATTTGGGAAGGAATTTTATGGATATTCATAAATATGTTTTGAAGCAACTTAGTAAACAAAAAAAAAATGTCCAAAAACAATAACTAGAGAATACTAATATAACTCATGGAATATTAGCATTAGTATTATGAGGAGAGAAAGCACTGGCAAATAGGCATGTTTCTGCCTACCCGTCAGCGTTACTGCGAGCTTCTCTACCCTCTTCTCTATTTGCCGCTCGCCCTATATCGTCAATGTTCAGACTAGCAAGCACTGTATCCCGGCATCGCCTAGTGCCAAGAGGCAAGAGCAGCTACGAGAGTCGGGTGCAGATCTTGAGCAGCTCCTGGTTGGCTAGTCTCAAGATGACAGCACGGTCTCTTTGATTATTCAACTTAGAAGCTCCAATTATCAACCAAAGGATTTATGACTTGAAATTCAAAAAAATCTTAAAAGTTCTTCTTCACCATTGCGAATGTCAAGAAAGTTGAATTGAGTTATCACGGTGTCTTACTCAATCACTCATGTTTCTCTACGTGCTCCGTTCTGAGTCTAACTAAATAATCGAATTATCATAGTTACGCTCCTATTATCATTCTCATTGTCTTATTTATTTTTCTTTAACTAACGCTTCATTCTTCTGAGATATCTCCTATCAACACTTCGTATCTAGTTCATTTTATTGCTTTTGTATTAACTTGTAAACCTATGAAATATCCTTCTTAGTACTGTCGCTCTGGCCATTGGTGTGACCTTCAGCGCTTGTTTCTCTAGTTACTCAATACTACTTACTCATAACCTCCTACATTCTGGTATTCTCTAAGCTCTATGTTATTATATTTTCACATTTTCGTTCATCTTCCTTGCGTAATAATAGTTTAATACCGTATCATCTACATGCAGATGTTGAATATCTTTATTTACATTATGTTCCTAGTTGCACTATTGTATTGGCTCCAACAAGCCGCGTTTCATGCCTTACACTTGTTCTTTCCACCAAATTTTGTTCCCATTATAACAAATCAACCTATACCCAGAAACGCCTCTAATTTCCTTTGATACTAATGCATCCGTTTCGAAACTCGATCGATACTAGTAGTCATTACATTCGCCTATCCAATCCAGTGCGCTTAGAGATAATGACTGCGTTGCATGCATCAGTTAACGGATCCCCACAAATCACCTACATTGATATTCTTGACGGTATTCGTTCTTGTTTAGAGCATCAATTATGTTTTGCATTTATTAAAGGAAACAAGATATCTTTAGATTTGCAAATTGTTTGTATAGTGCTTAGATATTATCATTTTTTTATTAGAAGGAAACGAAAACGATATATTGCTTACTTGTTAGTACTAGGTTATATAATTTTTTCATACTTTTTGCACAATTATTATGGATTTAAAGAAATTAATTTATACTATACGAAATGATTCAGAAACCAACCTTTGTGGGGACTCCAATCAGAAAATCACGAATAATTACACAACAAAGGTCTAATATTCAGCGGGGTGTTTCACAAGGATCTGTGCTTGAAACTTCTAAAAATTACAGACTGAAAGTCTGCAGCTATACAAAAAGGATGGTTTTCTTCAACCCGACGACTAAAATTAAGAACAAAACACAACCATGAAAAAAGGTGATGAAATAAACAATATAGAACTTTTAGTTTTACATATAGATAATAAATTAAATTGGAAGATAGGCATAGATGAAATAGCAAACAAACTGTAAATGCATCCGAAAAATCATGAGCATTTTTACTTATCATGCGGCCCGTTCCACCTACTTCGCGAACTTTTATGGTGTGGCCGTCTTATGGTATTGAACATTGGAAAACTTCCACAAATAGATAATAATTCCATAAATTACATGTCACCAATACCTTCTCCAATTATGGTAAATCACAATATCATTAGTGGAAAAAAATGGGGTTGGCAACCTTTAATATCGAAATTATTTTTCTCCGGAACTATGGAGGAAGGAACCAAACGGGAAAGGTTATACACAATAATACCAATACGTACTGCATCGTTTGGCATAGTCACATGCTTAGCGCATCACTATTCTAAGCTTATGCTCATCAACATTAGATAAAGAATACAATCAAGACAGTAATAATAACAACAATTGTTCCATAGTGAAACCAACTATACGATGATTTGAAGATAGATATAATGAAATCACTCCTGGATTTAAAATATAAATTTTGTATTTTACATGATAAAAATCCAAAATAATAGGTTGACTTAACGCTAGCTTACAAGTTAGAGTGAATGTTCTTTTGCTTTCTTCTCGCAAGGAATCCCTGCTTTGCGGTCAAGGTAGTATCTATTCTAAAGGGACTGGCGCCTTTGGTTTTATACGTACGTCTTACGGAAATAACCTGTTTATAAGTATAACGTTTAGCATTCAGTTTATTAGTTATTAGTTGTGCGAACGTAACTATATGTATTCAGAGCTTACCAAGCAACCCCTCGGTAAGAATATTCGCAGATAGCATCTTAGTCTACTTCTGAAAATTTATAGTAAATATTTAAGCCTAAAATAGTTACATATTATATTTCTCTTGCACTCCACGCACTAGCACGATTACAATGTGGTTTCTTTATGTATCTGGTAATTATTATATTAATTAGAAGCAATGAGAGAAACGTTTTTGATGCGGCGAGACGCAGGTCAAGGTGAGAGACAAAACTTAAACAAAAATGGAACAAGAACCCCAATCTCTTACTTTTAATATGATGTGTACTACGTATTGGCTACTTAATATCACATTTTCTGGAGGAGAACATCCCACCGTCTAGAAATAATTCACTGGTAAATATACGACGACGGTATGATATGCATGTGTTGAAGAAGATAATGCAATTGTTTTACATCAACATAATCACCTTGTTGCTCTATACACTTAGATTACTCCAGCAATACTCCTTTTTTAAGCCACCCAAAAATAGGATTTGTCGAACTTAAAATAAGCCTTTGTTTCGGCAATGACCTCCTCATTTGACGTGGACTGCTTTTCGTTACCCAAACCCTTTATTCAAGTTTGGAAAAAGAAAGAAGTTACAAGGTGCCAAATCTAGTGAATATTATGAACCGGACACAGATTCATACCGTAACTATACTAATTTAGCTGTCCCAATTGTCAGAGAACTTTTTCTTCACTAGCTTCACTAGCACTTTTCTCTTTAGTTCGGCGTCGAATAGGCCTAATAAATCTGACCCTAGTCTCTGGCGTGTAGTAATGTATCTTATTCATAGTCACATAACGCCGCAGAAACTTGCGTGTACTGCGCTTGAACATTGCTTTAAAGTTATCACACGATTCCGTTTTTGAATAATCCAGGCACCTATCTCGCCGATACCTTTGTCATACTCAATTTCTCATAAAGGATGTTTTACAAACGTTCAATTAAGATGTTTGGTACATTAGCAATCTCTCTAATCTTCACTTGGAGGCCTGCTAACATGATATATATGTTCGACTACGCTTAATTTCATTAAACCCCCGAAAGAGCTTGGTTCTTATAAATTGCATCCAACTATCCAACTTCTTTCTGCACACGTTTTCCCATCCACCGGTATTGTTCTTTTAACATAATTCCACAAATACATATGTACACTTGCTCACTTTCAACACAAATTACACCACCACCATTAAAGACAGGGCTTAATTTTACAAATCTCCACTGAATAAGAAATTCGCAGGTTTTAATTGCTTCTTTAATGGGTAATATCGGGTTCATCACCAATGCGGATCTAGCGCCATATAAAAGAAAATTAGATATTAAACCATCATCACCAGTTTTGAATTGAAAGATGAAGATTTTGGATACCTTTTCCCTGAAGCAATGTAAGTTTCAAACTCCGTAATAAAATTACTCGACAATCTACGTATAAAGTTACCTCTATAGCTTCTTCAAGCAAATTTTCGTGTGATTATTAATTTCCTATGTACTTCTATTGTGATGGATCTTTGAACGGTACAGGTAGCGTAATGCTCGAAAATATTTCAACAGTAGCGTTTTCACTGCCATCCTTCATTAACGTTTCATCTAATATTAAATCGATTTTTCGGTCTAGACGGAAGATTTCGTACTTTGCGTCAGGTTTAATTATCTATCTAAAAGTAAATTGGGATATTATTATTTAAAATGCAGAGCATTGAGCAAATTAATAAAATATTTGAAATATAAAGTTTCTGTATTAAAAAAACTACATCTATACTCGGTAAGTTACATAAAAGTAGTTATATACCTTCATTCCTGTTCCATCCTTGGAACCACTATCGAAATGTTTCTTGTAAGTCGTTTTGTAACAATGCCAACTGTCTATAAACCTGCTCACACTTTGGAAATAACATTTTCTTTAGGATGGCTTGCAACTTAGAAAACGGGAAATGTCTCCGAGGGCCAAATAGAGAGAATATTGAGAGTGATTTTGTCAGGAGCTAGAAACTGATCGAGAAACAGAAACGAATTGATTTCGTGTTTCCATACCTCAGACCCTCATCATTTAATTTCGGGAAGCGAGGATTGTGTTCATTTCAATAGCTCCAGTGTGTTGAGTGTTAAGAATAGTTCGAAGAACCAAACACCGTCTTGTTAATGAAGGATGGGGCTAAGTGTCATAACTTCCAAAGATACAAAAAGAAAAGCAGTTTACACCCAATTGAGGAATTTATTTTAAGTCTTGTAATATTTGCGTGTTTTACAATAAATAAGAACCTTTGTAAAGACTATTTTTTTTATAAATTCATAATAAGAATTTCCCGTGGTTAAATAAATAACGACACACATGCTCTTCCCAGAGCACTATTGATGGTTGGAATTTGAATATCTCTAATCTAAAGCTTTGAGAATTATGTTTTCAAGGACTAGCAGAAAAACACATTTAAGATTATAATGGATCCTTATGTATAAATCTTCCCTCTCTTCCTACATAATCTGTTCTGGCAAAGCGTATTAAGCTAACCTAAGAATTAGTTACATAATTTACATGATTTAAGAAGCTACTCACTGGATTATTGCTCTACATTCAGAAAATTCAATGTGTAAAACTAAACAAAGAAACGTTGTAATATACAAAATAATATGAACAATTTTCAATTGCAAACCATTTAAAAATTAGAAATTATTACAATCAATATAACCCAAGTCTATGGCTAACGTTATTTACAATAACTCAATTTTAGATTAAATTCTCGGTTAGCGATCCGCGATATCCGTAGTGATTCCCGTAAAAATACCGTAGCCGTATTGAAAAGTTTATCCGGAGCAAATCCAATTCTTTTCTTCATCTCTTGAACAAAATATATACAACCTACTTCAGGGATATCTAAAGGGATAATACTGTTCGGAGAAAAATCCTTGAATTCTCTCTCACAAAACAATATAGAAGATTACCAGTTTTATATATTTCTCTTATTAAACGAGGATAACGTACATAAATGCTAGTTGTAGGAACTAAATATTGATCATACTTCATTCTATATACTGTTCAAATTAGTCAAGTATGCTTTGATTAAGTACGCTTCGTACCTTCCTCTAGCTTTTCTCTTCAAAGCCGTGATAGGGATACTACATAGGCACATATAATTTTTCTTAAACGTAGGGAAACAGAGAAATGTAGTTGTACCACAAATTTGTTTTTTATGGCCAAAATAAACTTTATATAAATTCATAGCAGGTTTATACTGAAAATCTCTAAACGGAAACATTTCAATAAAATAATCCAAACCATAAGCTATCTTGCAAAAATATTTCGGATATTCAAGAAAGATCTACTTTTCTTATTTTTAATAGAACTCTTGTATTTTACCAACTAACCAATTTAGTATTTAAACCAACGCTACATGGGTTTCTTATGCCTGTTTCTAGCAGCTTTTGAGATATTTATAATTTCAGTAATCAGTAGATTTAGTGTGACCCATTTGAAACGGAAGCACCCTTGTAAAACCTATATTTTATGTTAAAATGTAAAATCAACTTTGTTTGGGTACAACACTTCTATATTTTCAAGACACACTATGATTTTTCTTTGTGGTTCAAAAATACCAAAATTTTATTACCGATTTTTTTTAATGAAAATTTAAGTACATCACTGAATTCACAAGGTAGGACTTTCTATTCAAATACGTTTATTAATAAAGCAGTTATGACAGAAACATTTTCCAAATATTGCGGCGTTTCATAAACCTATTTCCCTGAACGTGTTCTGAGCAAAATAGATCACAATTTATACAAAAGAAACCTAACAATTACCCAAACATTACTAAATACCTCGACATTGTAAATAACCATTAAAAATTAAGAAATTACAAATTTTAGCAATTCCTACTAATTATATTGTAATCTCGTTTTCTTTTTATTTAATGCATTTTTGATTTGCAATATCTTTAAAAGAACATTTCAGTTATTAATAGTAGTTATTATTTCATCCAAAAAAATATATTGGTCGTTACATCCCTTGCCGGATAAAGCCGCCCCTGAATAAGCTGTAATAAATACCATACACCTTCCACAACAATACAAATAAAATCAAATATTTTACTTTAGTACGACTCGCGCTATTCGTTCGAATCCCATCTAAGGAACAAGTGGAAGATTTTTGAAGAGAATTCGGTACAATCCCGAATCGTCATTCACATGTTGGATAACAATTAGTTGCGCTTCGCCCTTTACAAGAAGACAATGGCAGTAACTATGTCAAGGGACACTTTACACGTAGCTTTGACATATTAGCTTTTACAGCTTGCGTAGAAGAATCATTAAATAACATTTTAGAATATTCTTTACTCTAATATTTAAGGACTCGAAACGCCTTTGGATAACCATCAATGAAGATATGTTAGCTTTCAATTATAAATTTGTTTTGTAGTATTTCCAAAAGACAATCCTTTAGCTTGCTTATCTGTAAGAAGCTATTTGAAATTAAATTAGAAATTACTAGAAAAAGGCGATTACCTCCGAATTAAATTTACTAATACATCTTATTCAAATTCAAATTTAAACAACAAAAAGCGGAAAAGTTTATCTCAAAGACGGAATCCGTTGAAATGGCAACGAAACAGAAAGAATAATTCTTTCCAGTCGAATTTATGAGTAAATTACGCCCGCATACACATAAAAGGAAGAAACCAGCGCACGGCGTGCCTTTTCGAATAAAAATTACGAAATATTTTAAATTCTGTTGCGCACTGGGTGATTCGAATTTACGACTCATGAAAATTCAAATTGTAATTTACATTAATATAACCATATTTTAAATAATCTCTTGGTTAGAATATTTTTTCGCATATCGAATAAGAAAGATATCCCGCTCGTGTACAGTTATATTAAACTTACATGAAAGAAGCCCGAATCAAGTTTTAGAAATCACTGCACTCAGCTGACTTCAATATTAAATATCTAGGAAGCGACATAAAACTTTATAAGCACGAGCAAGGCGAGATCCTTTTAGATTTTTTATTCCTAAGGAACATTATTGCGTTTAAAAGTAGGTAACGCTTTTACATCGAAAGTCTCTATTGGAAAATGCGAAATGATTGCTCTTCGTTTTAATAGCATTTAATAAAATATTTACCTTTATCGTTTTACAAATCCTTATTAGTACCAACATGCTTCACGTTTATAATTGTAAGTTTAGCAAGGTTTTTTTTTTTTTTGAAAAGTACTAATTTTCGCAAAGACTTGATTTTATAATTTAAAAAGAACAATAAATACCTTGAAATATTCGGCAACTAATCTAATGGATTTCAAACAAAACAACCATAGCTGGAAAAAACAAAAATAATACTGAGGACGTGTTCCATCTAATTAAAAATCAATACCTTCGTTGAAATCAATTTTTTTAAATAGACACGTCCTGGACGAAACGACTAGACATTTGCTATGCGATGCTTTCGTGTGATTTCACATTTTTACTATAATATCTACAATGTTTGTATGACCCAAGCTGAGGAAAAAAATTCAAATAGTGCAAAGTTGCAGCCACACGGTTAACGTCTGGCGTGGTCTTAGTTATGAACTGCTTTCTAAGACCCTAAACATGCAAAATCGTGTATATTATATATCCCATTACAGTTAATTCACTTTAATGGATTTTACAATGAGTTAGTTTACGAACGTTGCAACGAAATCTCAACCAGCTGCATTCCCATTCATTCTTGCGACACCAAACTTTTCTTATACAGAATGCGCAAAAAGTAGTACATTACAAGGATGGTGTGAAAAATTTCCAGCCTAACATGGAAACAAGTATTTTTTCTGTCAAATTCAGTTTTATATCCCAACATTGTCCCCGACTATGTTTATACACTTTCTCAGAGATTCTCCTACCCGACCAAACAGTACGAACTAATCGAGTTTTATTCATTTTCAGACATCTTGTTCCACAAAATAGGCGCTTGCGAATGTGATGGCCTCCTCATTCGATGACAATCTTTGTCGTCCGACCAAATCCGGAGTAGATAGACCTATCAATTCGAACCCCAACTGGTGAGTTTTTATCACAATGACCACCGAAGTGAGAAACGGGGTGTTGTCTTGGTGGGACAAAACTTTCTTTTTTCTTTAAATCTCTCCTTTCAACTTGCCAAATAATCATCATTAGTATGCCTCCGTCATTGTTTTACCTTCTTCAAGATAATAGATTAACGTAACTCCCCGTGATCATTTTCCCGTCTGATAGAACAGTCTCTTC
The DNA here is from genome assembly GCA_902655005.2 of Marronus borbonicus. Lineage (NCBI taxonomy): Eukaryota > Metazoa > Arthropoda > Insecta > Coleoptera > Scarabaeidae > Marronus > Marronus borbonicus. Next base: position 8,358,600 of record LR737385.1, on the reverse strand, counting down.
TTTTCTGGTAGTCCGCTATTTCGACTGTGCCTTGGTTTTAGGAATTATAGTTATTAATTGTCACCAAAACTCCGGCTTTCGCTGAAACTGCTTCAACAACGCTTTGGAAATGTTCATTCGAACATTAGTCCTAAGCGAACATGAGCGGTACCCAACGCGCAATTAGGATTTTTCTACCCAAATCTTTAGTTAGTATATGACAAATACGTCATTTCGAGATGCACAGAACCTCTGCTATTTCTCTAACCCTAACTTGATGATTGTCTAGCACTGTTTGGTGAATTATTCCGATATTATGGTGGTATTCTGTGCATCTTTCATCCAACCACCTTGAACGATTTATGCAACTGAATCCTTCTTGGTTTTTATATACTCTCCTCTGCATCCAACGCAGCTCTCATTTTCATCTCTGCAGTCAGTTGAGTCGTCATAGAATGTATTATCCTCAAGTCAATTCTCTTATTTCCAGCTTAACTTTCTTTTGTCGGCGTTTTGTTGGAGATTTATTTAAAGTGACTTGTTTCTTAGCCTGTTCCTTAATCTGCCTTTTGGTCGCCTTCATAGCCTTCGCCATTTTTTCAGTTATGTTTTCCGGATCTGTAAAACTGGTGTTGGTAATATGTTCCCCAGCAATTTTCCCGGAGTAATATTGTCTGACGTTGACTTCTTCCTTGGTATAAATTGCTTCGTACAACCTGGTACTGGGTTGATATACGGATCTTTGGTTTGAGAAGATGTAAGTGCCTACAAATTTGCTGGAACTGAAACTTCCATAGTCGTCAAATCCATCGGACAACATGGTAGTGGGTTACAATGCAGGTTATCAGGAGGTTACAACCCAGTTTCGCATTTTTCAGTTCCTCTGTTTCCCGCATTCTTATTTTTATCATGATTCAAATATGCATACTCAGGTATTACCAAAAAGAGCACAGTGCCTCGGAAGACGATACATCATTCTGAACAGTAGCAGATTTTTCTTAGGCCCATGTAAAAGTTTAACTCTGTGATGCGTTGACCAGGATTCGATGGCAGCAATGCATTACATTGACCGTAGTAAAATGCCTTCAATGTCCTGAAGAAGCTTGTATCAAAGGGTTGCAAAAACTGAGTCGTATGTTTGGTAAACAGAAAAGAATAATATTGTTTTCAGACCAATCACAGAGTATGCACGTATGTTATAGAAATAATGCCGTTTCAGAGTTTATTTCCTAGTTAGACATAAACAATATATTTGAATTCTTTTTAGAAGCAAATAAGGGGAAGTAGGATTTCAACGTATTGGTTATAAAAAAATAAAAATGTTCCGACTTTCGGATTTATATATTAGAAATTGTTTCCGTCTTTGAAATACATTGTTGAACGAAAGTTAGATGTCTTTTAACCCCAAAACATTATTTACAACAAAAGTATTACACAGCCTGCAACGGATTTTTTTTCCATCGAGCACAAATCACAGCAGAAACAGGTGTTTTAAGTTCCTCGTCTAACGACAAAGCCGACGAAATAGGGAGCCTTTTATTGGTTTGACATTCAATTTCGGCGGCATCGGGTGACGACCATTAAGAATTACTTACCGTGGAATCGACAGTTTTTCTGCCCACAGTGCATTGCAGTACCCGCCGCCTTTCCGAGAAGAAAAATCATAACGATATTGAAATATTCAATGTGACTCCCTGGTTTTATGGATGTATCCATTCAATACGGACCGGAGATACCCTTTATGGATGATAAGCGGAAGTCGGGTTGATAATCTTGTCGTATCACAAAAAGTCCCACAGGAAATCGATTTCTCAATTATTAGAGCAATAAGGAGCTTATGAAGCAAAAAAAAGATTACTAAAAATTATTAATAGAAAAAAAATAGTAAATCCAATAAACGCTAAACAATCTCTTTCCCCAAACTATCCCAAATAAATTTCGTTGAGTCTAGTGTTAAGAGGGCAAAATGAATTCTTTTTTAATTGTGAGTCGCAACTAATGAAAGTTAACTTTTAAAGTAAGTTCTGGTGATTACTGACCATCATATAAATGTGTTTCTGGAAAGAAATGAATTACTATACACAATATTTATTAAGATACTTTGCTGAGAAGTTGTTGCCTGTGTGTAGGTCAACTTTATACAAAGAGACGATATTTTAGGGTTGCCCTGTCAGTAAACCGGCCTTCAGACTTTTGAGATCATTTTTGTTAAAAAATAATACAATTTCTGTTGCTCTTGCAAAGTTGCTACATACATCGCCTTTCCTCAACATTATCCTTGTATATTTTGCCACTAGGAGGACTTTCAGTTTTGCACCCATCTCCTAATGCTATTTCAGACGCCTTTCCTATGTATTATAACAGCGGTGCCCTCCGGTTACTCGTATTCTAATACGCTTTTGGTTCGCCAAAATTTAGATTTTGGGCACGCATGATTTCTTCCTTCAAGATACGAGAGATTACATCGACGAATTTACTGAACATGTGTGAAATGAGCATAGAACAAAGATATTAGAAAAAAAAGGGTCCTGCACTGATAGCAAATTGCAACTGAATCATAAGACGACAAGTAATAGATATTAATTATAAAAGACAAAGCAATTAATTCATAAATTCTGAGTGCTATTCTTTCCATATGGTAGCTAAACTACCTGCCTCTATTAAAATGTAGAATATTCCACCTTTTAACGCACCCCACTTGTGTTTAGAAAAATATCCTTTAAAATTCCATAAAAACAGTTATAATTTCTCTAAATATTCACAAACGCTTCAACACAGAACATTTTTTTTAAGCGAGATGAGGAATTCAGAAAAAAAATATTTACTTGCCACCACATTTAAAGCCTACTGGGATTTTCTCTCTTAAGGGATTTGTCTGATATAAAACGACAAATTCCATAAAGCGTTTGGTAATTTTTTTGGAGAAGCATTTAAGTAATCCTAAGTAAATCTATTCCGTATTCTGCTTTGTGTTAAAGAGACCGTTGCCTTTGAAACGAAAGAATGTTTAACTAAAGAATGGATTTTGTGCAGATTATTCTAGGTTTAACAATAGAAAATCGTTTTGCGTATCTTGATTTGTAAATTTTATGTTAGTTAATTTTGTATTTGAAAATTTTAAACTGGGATGTCTATATAGAAACAGCTACAAGAAATATTTAACAGGAGTATTTGCATAATTAGATTGTTTAAACAATCAGTGAGAAATAGCACGTAAATTTACAACGTGTTTATAATATTAGCGAAAATATACACTGGATAATCCAAGTTAAGTGCATTTGAATATATTAAAAACATGAGCACTTTGCTAATGTAACATGCCTCACCACACTGACAATAATAGAAACAGCAATGTTATTCACAATTGAAATCATGGGATAATAAATTCCAGACGAAGTATATTGTTTTGCAAAGATAATCTCTTAGAGCACTTGAAGAATTGGCGTACGGAAAATAGGATTTGCACCGAAGACCATAGATAAATACTAGAAGTAACCTATTTTTATTGAAAATAGAGTATGAATACAGAGCGAGAAAAATTATGCCATGTTTACAAACTGGCACGCTGAAGTTATTTGTCAGACTGGGGTTGATTATCATTTACAACAGCCAACCCCAGTCGAAGTATAATGTTATATGTACTTTTCTCTATTTCTTTCAGAAAATCATAGTTCCCAACTTCAAAAAGAAATGAAACAAACCGAACACCTAATATAATGTTGACAGCGATTAGAAATGTGTTGTTAAACTGGATAACAATTAGTGGAACTGCGAATGAATATAAAATTAATTATAACTTTAGCCCGTTACTGCAAAAAAAATATACAGGAGAAAATACATGATGAAACTGTTTCAAGAAATCCTGACTATATTAAAAATCGACAAGTTATCGAAAACAGTGAATTAATTCAGTATATTTTAAAAGCTTCGCACTGTGCAGGTTGATTTTCTTTCTTTATTAAAAGAAATTTAATCTTGTCTATTAGAAGGCCAGAAGCAATCAGTTTGGCACGTGTCAGTAGTTTCAATTTTACGGATATGGAATAGTTTTTCACAAATTTGTTATAAAAACGCTACAAACGAAATCTGAAACATAGATGAAACGGGGGGTTACATCCGTACAGAAACCCAATAGAGTTGTTGCCATTAAAGGGAGTAAGCCAGTTGGTGCCATTGTGAACGTGGAACACTTGTAACTACTGTTGTTTCTGCGGTGAAAAATCATTTTTCATCGTTCGTTGCATTCCCAAGAGTGAACTGGTATTTTTCTTTTAGGATCTGCTGTCAGTGCTAACCGTAGTAGTTGCATGCAAAAAAAACATTTTGTGCAATTTTTAGAATATTTTCATTCTATTGTAAAAAACTCCAAAGATAAAGCTATCTTACCACAGCTTGATAATTGTGGCTCCCATCTAAGCATTGCTGGTTTAAATTTTGTGAAAAAGAACGGAATCGTTATGCTATTATGTCGTCTCCAGGAGAGTATTTGATCCAATAAAAATATATATATTCAAGCAGGATGATTACCATTTACCACAGCTGTGGTTAAAGAAGCCTACAGTTTAGTGATCACAAAATGACATTGTGCTAACTATGAGCAGCCATGATGACAAAGATATTATTCATCGTACTGCCAATCAAATTTTTGAGGATTCGCCAAACCAAGCATCTGTTCTCAATACACCTCCTTCACCATCCGTAAACGTTGTAAGTTCGTTTGCTTCAACTACCACCACTTCTATAAATAACACCGTAAAGCATCATTCGGTTCTTGAAAAAAAAACTGTAAATCAACAGCTCACGCATCCTTTCAAATTAGTTCATATTTAGTGTGACGTCTACTAAGAGCAGGCGAAAGGAAGACCATAAAAAACAGAAGTCGACAACATAGCAGTTCAATCCTCACAAATAGGTCAGTGACAAATAAATTAAAACAAGAAAAAATACTTGAAAATAAAGAGTAAGTCACTACAAGTATTTTTGGGAAACAAAATAAGAGTTCTAAAGGAAGGAGCGGTGCAGAATACAAAAACTCAAAAAATTGTATCCAAATCGGTGTAAAAGAAGAAAAATAACTGAAACTTACAAATATGAAAATGAAGAAAACAACGAAGAAAACACTTTCCGTTTGGTCTGCGTAAAACCGGAAAAACAGTTGTTTTACATGTCTGGTATAAGAATGGAAAAAGAATTAGAGAGGAACACCAAAATGCGGTAGGATGCAGATTTGCAAACAATGGGCTTATTCAGAGTGCACTCCAAATCTTGAAGATACAGTCTATGTTTGCCATAATTGCATCTAGGAAGTGTCTAATTAATGTTTCTAAAATCATATTAGTTACTTTGGATGTAATTACTCAGCCTTATTCTATTTTACTTTTAGTTTATTTTAACAATTTTGGTTTGCTGTACTTACATGTTACCTAACGGTGTTTTCTTTTACTTACTGAATACTTTTAAATATATAAACGAATCTGCTATTTCACAATGTTAATTTTTGCTTTTCTGCAGTAAGAGACCTAATTATTTACAACCCGTTTTATCACATACAATATACGTGGCAATCATCCCATCGATGGGGTTGATTATCTCGTTTATCGCGCAAAAGTAATTTGAAAAAATATGATTCTAATCAATTTAGGCTAAGAATAATGTTAATTTTAATGTAGAAATAGTGAAGCTATCATATAATAGAACCAAAAGTTTAATACCTTCTCTTAAGAAATTATTAAAATTCACAACGTGAAAGTTGCGGCAATCAGGCCCGATCTCCCCTTTCTATAGGTTTTAATAGATAATACTTATATTTATGCACTATGAAGAATTTCTATCATAAAGGTGGTGTTTATAAGTTTCGGTACACATTATTTCCTACTGATTTAACTTAGAGAATCAGGGAGCTTCCGTATCTGTATCTTACCAAAATGTAATCATCAGAATATAGGGCCGATCATACTCTGGAATAGAGAGCAGTAGTATAAGTTGACAACGTGCAATAGACAGTCCTTTTTCTCTTTCTGCAAGACAAACTGGTTCTACTTCCATTGACGTATTATGTACAAATAAAGATATTATTAGTATCTACTAGCCCTTGTGCAATTTAATACAATCGGATGAAGTGGAGAAAGAAACAAATTTACGCGATACATGAAATATTTTGTATAATTGATGATAAAATATTACTGAAATCACTATATACATGTACTTATATGTAAAATAAATTTTATTCGTAGAGCAAGAAAACACATTTTTGAAATATTCTCGAATATTAGACAACTATATACTTATATGTTTTTATGAATGAAAGCTCTAAAAAAAAGAAACGAATTCACAAAAAGGACATACGTTTTTACACTAAAATGAATAAATCTAAATCTCATAACAAAATCCACAATGCGCAGCTTTCATTCGCATGTAGGCATAATAAATTACAAGGCACTACATATTAAAAAATGTATATATTTCTTCTCCCGACACCGTAGCAATTTATTATTAAACCCCTACGTTCTGAGCGTAACCCCAAAGCGTTTACCTAGTTATACGGTGTGCACGCTAATGGAGCCGCAGAGCTACCAATGTTTAAATCTTCTCGTACTTCAGATGCTCTAGTATCTGCGAGATGGGTAGAGCTCTCAAAATGAAGCGGCATTATGTAGTGAAATAGAATGTTTGCATAGTCAATTCGTTGGATATTATGAATGGAGTGAGATTTTCTTTCAGAAATGCAAACAATTTTTTACGTTTTCTTTTTCTGGCTGTAAAGAATACGAGCACGTATACAATTTTTGGAAAAAAGCCGTCCATGGTACAATATTTTACGTATATAATGTATACAGTCACTGGTATTCAGAATACATAAGCATAAAACAAAAGAAAAGAAGACATTGTATTCAAATGTTTGGCGGGTATTGTAAAAAATTAAATTAAAAATTAAAGTCAACTGTACAATAAATTTTAAAAAGAAACAAAAACGACGAAATCAAATACTAAGTGTAAGCTACTAAAATACTTTCCAGTGTTAACGATGTTCTTTTTCTATTTTATGGACAACTATTTGGTGTCATAAGTTTCTTTGTTTCATCGTCCAAATGTTCTCAATGCAATTTTCCTCCATGGTTAATCGTGATACCAAAAACAACCTGAAATCAAAGAATTTTGTAAATTGACAATCGATGCACTTCCAAACGTCCTTATTTATGACGCCGCCCTACTATTACATGAACTTTTTTGATTTGTACTATGTCCATTATAGATTAATTTCATTTCAAACTATCGTTACCTGTGACTCCACCATAGATGTATTCCCATTCAGCATTTATTTAAATGATCTTCCATTTTCATTGATCTATACGGCTTGTTTGATTAAAACGTCCATCATACTTCCAAAAATTACCTTTTTTTAGAATTTTGGATTCCCACCAGTCATTTCTTCCACATGTTAGTGCTATACTTCCGCCGCATTTAAATTATTTGCGTTTTGTTGAGAAACCGCGAAGCTTTTACAACAGCAGCGGTTTGATGTTTGTATACTATTCGCTTGTCCACTTCAAATTGGAATATGCATCTATTTTTTGATGCCCCAACTGGACAAATCCGTATCTTATCAATTTACTTCGTAGACATAACTTCTACTCATTACCACAATGTGAACAGATTGCTTCTGATTCTATTGCACCTACCGGAATTGTATTGAAAGCCCGACTACCAAACGTCCAAAAATGATAAGATGCACAAAATGCACAAAATGTTCAGATGATATAATAGACACCGTAAGGTATCTTTCAAAAATGAATCCGCATACACAGAATGATCGATAAGTACCGAACCTAGCTTACTTTGTTATTTTAAATTAATACTTATACGTTATACGTATTTGATTTTTCCATCTAGAAATAGCCCAATTTAAATAAAATAAAGTGGAGCTCATACACCTATTTCCAATATATTTCAAGATATTTACGATTCTGTCCTTAAAGAAAACATTTTAGCGTAAAAATATACAAGTTGTTCAGTGTTGAACACCAAAGAGTAGAAACGTAATTTTTCCAAATAGGACCGCATATTTTTTTCTAAATCAACCGTATAGGAGATTTATATCTTTAAGATTTTTATGTAAAAATGCATAAGTCTAACATTTTAAGTTAAACCCAAGTCCTGCAACCTGGTTTAACTGTCGATTCAACTTTAAACGTAAATAGCTAGTTACGAAGTTAATATCATGAATAAAGATGACAAAGGCAGGTGAATTATTACTGTTCTTCAGCGACTAGACAGATTCGTGTTTTGTCAACTCTCGGGGAAACCAGTAGGCAAGACGAACCCTTTCTTATGAGACGAATAGACACGAGTCTGTCTAGTCGCTGCAAAAAAGTAATAATTTCACCTTGGTCACTTGGTTCACTTGGTCATCTCTAGTCAAGAATAAAGTTAAGCATAACCCAAACATTTCGGAGTGTAACACGTACGTGAAGAAATGTGCGCGACAGCTTTTCCAAACAATTGTGCAAATCTATCGAGGTGAAAAGAACAAACTTCAAGCAAGTTCAAGTGTAGATACAAAAGTAACTAGATAACAATTAATTAATGCAATAATGACAATAAACACTATTTACACAATCGGCACAATTTTACAATTCCAGAAGGTCAACATCTGTATACTAATCATTTTTTCGTTCATAAGTGGTTTTTACTTTATATTACACCTAAAATTAGTTTTAGGATATTGTATATTGCACTAAATTTATATATTTTTACATGATTGGGCGAACTCTTGCATGTAACTGCGGACGAACAAATGACCTTGTTATATAACGTTAGAAATATATATAGAAAAATTACTTTATAATCCAAAGCGATTACTTTGTTGAATAAGCAAATTACATTTGTTTAATTAACTTTGCGTGGCTAGAAGTGCTGTAGGAGTACCAAACCGATTACGCAAACTAATCGTAACTCCGCACAAAAATAGACAATACAACAAATTCCCAGTGGTAGCAAACTAAAATGAGTCTATCTATTTCGGAAGATACAATGAAAAAAATAATATAAGTTTAGAAGGAAACTTTTGTATTAAGAGGGTCAATGTAGCTGCGCTAATCCATTAAACTATGCTTTGCCAAACGAGATGGACTTTCCAAGAGTTAGATTTATCCAGCGGCTGTGTCTGATGACGCAAACGGAGAGGCGTGGACAGCGATTCGATTCCCTCGTGTATTTTCCCTGCATATTGTGTATAATGTACTATGCGACGAGAATACACGAGAAAGTCGAATATTTGTGCGCGCTCGCCCGTTTATGTCATCACCCACCGCCGCTGGGTTCATCCCAATATTAAGTTTAACTAGGGTAATAAAAACCAAATGAAATGTTATACTGGAGGATTCTAAACATATGCGACAAGCTGTAAGGACTGACTCCTTCAATTATTCTGATCACCAAAAACAATAGATGTTTTATAATCATTTGTTTTAAATTTATATAATTTGTACATTATAATACAAAGTAGGTTACAAACAAAACGAACCAGGTTTCTATCCTCCACAGTGATTGGCAAGTACGCCCCAAACCACCGGGAATATTTCGAACTGTCGAAAATGCTGCAATAATGCAATTTCCAGGTTCGTCAAAATTTTCAATGGAAGTCGTGTAAACTATTTATTTAAGGTGACTCCAGACCAACAAATTTTAAAATGTACTAGGGCAACATCATGCATAAAATGCAATTTGGAATCTTAATTAGGAGACTTCTTCCAACATAGTGGTAACTCCTTTTCTAGAAAGTGGCTGTGTACTGGTCCATTCAACCTCATTGGCAAAAAATTTGAACCTATCAATTGATCTCCAATATTCCGTGCGTCCATATGGTAATCAATCTTTGTACCGTAATTTCTGGAGAAAGAATCCTCATCGATGTAGAATACTTGTGCGAAAAATTGAGGATTTTATGCAATTTTATTTCCATTCTCACAACGCCACTTCCCGAGCAGTCGTTTGGCTTAAGTGCATGTACCCGTTGAATGTGATAAGGATACAGTTGTTGGCACCTTAGTATTCTCCATACTATGAACTAGTTTATATAGTCTGATATAAATATTTATATCAGAAGCAGTTTTTCTAGTCTTTGTAGTAGGATGCTCCTGGATTTAATTTAGTACCATTTCGTCCACTTGTGGAATTCTACCTCTGCGAGGTTGCGTTTACAGCCATACGTTTCTTTTAATTTCCCGTTTATCTTGGGCATTGGTGAATGATGCTTGATTAAACTGTTCGAGTATCGTTCTTCGGAAACATTTGCGTCTTTCATTTTAAAGAACAGAATTTAGAAATAAACGCTAATGGAAGAAGATATAATACAGAAGTGATAAATAAATGAGCGATTGTTTTTGCAGGGTCAACAATATTAAAGCATTTATTTATTACTAAACATTCTTTACTTTTATAATTAAGCCGTCGGACATGAACGTTATGGTGAAAATAACCCAAAGAATCGGGCGTTAAAGTTTGTCGCATATATTTGGAATCATCCTGTATACATATACACGCATATGTCTTAATTCAAACGTTATTTGTGCTTCTTACTAATTGAAGGTTACTTAAATAAAGGGGCACAACGCAATTGTCAAGTTGATCTTTAGCAGAAAAGGAAAACGCCCTACTTTCTTGCTTGCAAACGCTCTATGAATTTCAACCGCCAGACCTTGATTTCGAGTTGTCTTGCTGAAGGCAGTAAGTGAAGTAGAAAAGTTTACTTGCGCGAAATATAACCGTTTACGGCACATCAGCAGCGCCCTTATTTCTGCCGTAGCTTCATTTTATTTGTTACTTTTCAACTTATTTTTCTTTGAAAATTATTTAACATAGTTTGGTAACAATTGAGCAGCATATGCTTGTCGATCCCTTTCTATTTATCTAACGCTTGTATACAATGAAAATGTTTGTTTGTAGGAATAAATAAATAATACACACACACACACCTAAAAAAGACTACATTTCTTAAATAAGGACATTTAAAGCCTCTAGCATCACTGAAAATAAAATGGTTTCAACAACATTGTATTAGGGATGACAAGATCAAATTCTTCTCATCAATGTATATATTATTTGTCCAAATATTCTAGTTTTTTTGCTTAGTGGCAAAGAAGGATAAATATATGATATTGCAGAGAATATTATTTTACAGAAGGTGAAGATTTTACATAAAAAAAATTTAAAACGAAAGTATCAATACAAAAACGTCAAATTCTTTCAAGTTCAAAAGTTGTTTTGTCAATTCGATGTTGCTAAAACTGTACTACTTTGAAAGAAATCTTATTAAAACCAAGTTGAAAACATTACGTTTCTGGTATTAGACAAGAAGGTATTAAAAGTAATGCTCGCCTTTTGCTTTCTTGTTAATAAGAGGGAATCATTTGATATGCAAATTTATTAACTCGCAAAATATTTATGCACACCGCCTATTATGGAAAAAATTATGAGTTCAGCTTCGACAGAATATTACCGTTTAGCATTTTAAGATTCCTTGCCTTGGAGGGATTTTCCTAAACATTTGTGCATATTTCTTCAAATTTTACGTCCTTTCCAGACGATGTTGAGCCAGGCATTTTCCCCATTTGTGATTGTTTATCTGCATTCGCACAGAATTAGAAATAACATGTATATTCAAGATTTCCTTGCCTCACGCTACCCCTGGAGCATGTGTATTTAAGACTGTTTGTGTTTCAGTTCAGTTGCGCTATTCTAAACATCCGAATGCTTTTCAATACACGAGGGTTGTATGAGAAATACCTGTGTTTGGAGAGACATGTGGCGCTGTATGTCAAAATCATTACCTCATTGCCGACTATGAGCACTATTCTTTAGTCTACGTCTGTCAAAATTTCGGGGGGATTCAAACGGAGCTGTTGAAAATGAGCAAGTTTGTGAATTTGTGGAATCACAGAAGAAAAACAATACCGGTCAGTGATTCGATTTCCTTTTTCGGACGAGGAGACGTGTGTAAAAGTCAAAGAGAAGTTGGATGCAGTTAGTAAGAACCATGCACATTCGATACCTGCCATCAGATATTGGTTTAATGAATTTAGGCGTGGCCGGACATCCGTCTTTAGCATGAAGCGATCAGGTCGTTCCATTGAGGTGATATGATCAATAAAATTCATGATATCCTATTACCAGACCGCTATGTGAAGATTAGAGGGATTGCGAATATGATAAATATTATAACCGAACGAGTACAAAACATTACGTCCTTTACGAAAAATTGGGAAAGTTATCGATTATGGACGTCTGTTGACAATTGGTTAAATGCAGAATCGCGTAATTACTTAACAGCAATGTTTGGACAAGTTTAGGCGCAATACGAGTGAATTTCTGCGACATTGTACGACTGCAGATGAGACATGGGTACATCACACTACACGTCAGTCGGGTCAATCGGATTGTCTTCCTTAACACAGATATTTATAATACTATCCTCGTAAACCTCACTATGCTCGTGAGTGGAGATTAGAAAAAAGCTGCTAAAGCAAACCAGTAGGCTACAAAAACAATTCTCAAGTTACATGCAATTACACGACGACTATTTATTGACGCCAATCATCTCTATATTTCTACATACACGACGATAAAAGCTTACACTATTTGTTAAACAAATAGACATTTTGAAACGTCGATTTTAATGGTAAGCAGCCATCAAACAGTGTTCGTGGGCAAGTTCGTATCTGTACACGCAAATGAATATAAATTAACACTGCGGCAAGCAAATTTTGATCAGTTTGCACGTCTGATGTTTGAAGTTGCAAGCTAGTTAATATTAATTTGTACAGCTTTTTGGATTCTTTAAATGTTTTTAAACCTTGACAACTGAAGTAAAAAACATAAGTTTTACAAAAATCATGAACGTGTTTAGATTGGATTAAGCCGAAACTGACGTGGCAGTTAACAAATTGTGCTGTCACGTATTTTTCCACATTATCGAATACCGTGTATTTGCGCATGTAGATGATATTATAACAGATAAGGAGGGATGATTGAAATAAACAGAAATGGCAGGAATCAACCCTACTAAATGGTAATATTTACACCATTGTACTCGAGGATAATGAATAATTTATATGACTAATATAATAAGAAATACAAGCTTTTGTAAATAATTTGCTAAAACAATACACTTTTCAGCTCTTTAATACTCATAAATAGCTTTACTCGTGTTACAATTTTAACAAACAACTGCAATAAATCCTTTACGCAGACATTTCAGTAGAATACAGTGGCAAACTAAGCGAATGCAGGAATCGTTTCTATCAACATTTTTCGATCCTCCGTGTTCTCTCGTTGACCCACGAGAGTAGAATTACATCGAACTACGCTTCGTAAATACTAAACGCGTATGTGTATCTGGCGTTGATATATGATGGACCCTGCATAATTTGACTTTAACCTCACATTCTCGATGTAACACCATGCGAAACTTCTTCATTACAAACCATCAAAGTCGAAACAACTCATGTAAAAGTTAGGGATCAATTTACAACTTACCGACGACGCGACGTGCCTGAAATATTGGTAGAGAATGTATTTCGAAATAATCTACATAAATTAGATCTCTTATATACACACTAAGCTGCGTAAGATAACGTTAATCAAGTATAAATTGTTTGCATCATCAGCAAAGTGTTCAATGTACTTCTAAAATTGATTGAAATTCAAATGAAAGCAGTTTAAGGCAGAAAAACCTTTGACCTGCACATCTGAAAATTAGATTAATTTAAACTTTATTTAGCCGACTGGATATCTTTATAGTACTTTTTTTACAAAAGCTGAGGCCTCGACCTCACAAATTCTTTATTAAGAAAAAAGGATGAGCGATTATTTAAAGGAAAAAAAATTCTCACAATCACATAAAGATATAAGATTGGTAAAAAGCAATTACAAAAACCAAAAATCTTTTTGTTTAAAGGAGAAACCGTGCAACTTCTGCAGTGGAAACGATTTTTTGTTCACCAAGTTCACTAAGAAAATTGAAAATTATTGCGTCAGCAGCTTCAGTCTAGCGAATTTTATCACTACCGGTAACGGCAGGGCTCGAAGTGGCAATATAGAGATAGTAGAGCAACAATTCCAAAAAGAATTCTTCCTTCAAACGATAGCAAGTCAACAACCTTCAAAATTTATGGAGTTATATATAGAGTTGTCACAAATTAAGAAATATACTTTAACTTCTTCCACAGTTTTAGGGAATTGAAATAATTGCAAGCATACATTGATCCTAGTTGTTACATGAATTGGTTTTTAGTGTGTCTATATAAAACAAAATAGAAAGTTTCGTCACTGTCACAAGTGAGAATGGGTTTGCGTCCAGGCTCCTGGGAATTGAAGGCATACTACCAAATTTGAAAGAACAGAGTCGGTAATTCACCTCCCGAAATTGGAAAGACCATAGATTAGTGCTTATCCCATGCTTTATGATAAACGAGGCCCATTTTCTGTTTATGGTGAAGTCAATACTAAAAATTATCGAATATGATCAACAGAAAATCCATAGGCAATCATCGTTTTTTTTCGAGTTCACGGCTAATTAACCCATCATTGGTCCGTATTTTTTTGAGGAAATATAGAATGACGAGGACGTACTAGGGAACGATACCTGCAAACGTTAAGAGATTGTGCAATTCCGCCGTTGCAAAACGAGAAGTCAATTGAAAACCACCGCACACTTACCGTTTAGTCGAAGGCTCGTTAACTACGATCCTTTAAGCAGACATTTTGAAAGATCGGTTGATCAGGAAAAATTAAAAGATTATAAATTAAAGTATTAGAAGCAGATTATTACAATTCAACCCGAAATGTTGTATAATGGCTTAATTTGTTGAATAAATTGTATCCTTCATATTCTATATAAATTAAGTATAAGTAAAACGATATTTTGAAACTTCTTGTGTAAAGGTGAGAAAGAGTTCCGATAAAATTGCTTCATCCCTCCATTATCTATTTCCCATAATTTCTTCTGGAACCTACGTAATATTTCATACCGAGTGGATTCCTCTTTACGATTATTACGACTAGATTTACGTACATACGTGAGATAAAAATAAGAACCATATTTTGTACTTCCCTTCTATCTGAAGTAATATATATTAAGTAAAAATAATAAACGTGTAAAATATGTTCACAATCCATATACGAGGACTATATTCTCATATAAAGTCACATAAACACATTATTAGATAAAAACACATAAATTCCCTTCGTTTCTCCGTAATAATGTAAATATGTCTTGTAGTTTAGTTAAATCGTCACCTATTTTATGTTAAAGTAACAACGTTGTGGTGAAAAGTAACTAACTGGCAAGTAGTTGCTTTTTTTAATATCCCAAACGGTGAAATGTTTCATTTTAACTTACAATTAAGAAGTTAAAATAATTTTAACAACGCAAAGGATATAATGTTATTTCTATAATGCTGAATAGTTTATACTCCGTGTTGTTAACAATTTGTTTTTCTTTGTTAGAAATTCGCACAAACAGACTTAAAATAACACTGTCCTGTTGTTAATTGCATACCATTACACATTTGGCGGCTGCGCGATAAGAATGTAACAGTGAGGAAGATTATACCAATATAGTTTGGTTTCCATTCGGTGCTGATGGACACTATGCATCTAATGCGGTAAGATTGCTGAACAAGTGTCATTTATCAGAATAGAATACCAAGATAGAAAGGGAAAAATTTTCACCGAAGCGGAGAAATCTTTCACTGAAACGGAGAAAGTTTCCACCGACATGGAACATATGCAACACTGAAAGCTTTTATTTCCATAATTGAAGCAACACTGTAAAATGTTGACTCCGTCGGTTCTAACTACTCATGCAAATGGGTGCGAAGGAGCAACCATACGGTGTTAGATCTGAAAACTTTCAGTATTTCTGTTTTTACGTGCAAGTACTTAATAATTTGAACAAGAATGTATGTTACTAATGAACATGGAATATACCAGTTATTTTAAATATCCTTAAATTCAGAATCTAAATGGAATGAAATCAATCCATTTAACGCCCTATGTGCCTTTCATTTAAAGGATTCTCGAAGAAATACCTAAAGTGCATTTTGAATAAAAGTAGTTTATGAATAATACTGTGGAAAATGTGAAAAATGTGGAAAAGCACTATCTGAAAAAGATGTACAATAATTTGTAGTTGAAACATACAATTAGTCGCATGAAATATTTTCACTGAATCGAATTCTAACAAGCTCAAATTTCATCTGAATAACTATTTTTGATTCATATCTGCGTACATCAATAAAAAGCAAGCGAAATAAAAGCTAATCACTTCCTCATTCACCAGCTTTATCGATAATATTACTATACCTCCAACAATGTAATGCTTTTCAAACAAAATTTTATTACCTATGTAATTTGTATTTTGCAGCAGCAATCTCTGTATAAATCCTGTTCCAGTATCCATGTTTCACAAAGCTACCGATAATTGGTTATACTGTATAGAGCATAAATCGCACAATAAAAAGCAAATGGTTGGACACAAACTAAAGTAATATGAATTAAATTGTATTGGTTATGTATGCTTGTAGCTATAGAAATAATATGAAATGTGGTAGCTATTTCAAAACAAGGATAGAGAAAACTACTAAGTAACTTACTTTTCTCTTCAATAAAGAACTCTTTCAAACCAAAATTAATTTTGAAAAATCCGTGTTTTCCTTGGTTTTAGGGCGAAAAGAAATATATGAGCAAAAAAGAAAGAAGAACAACTTAGTCGCAATTGCCATAATAACGGATAGAAACCATTCGAGGGACCTGAAAGAATAAATGGAAAATATAATAAAAGAACCTAAAAATAGAAACGATAATAAAAAAAGTCATCAAATAGGAAGAAAAATTAAAATAACAAAAATGAGAAAGGCAGACTAAAAGTTTTAAAAAACAAATACACATTGAAAGGGCTCAAGTAACACAGAATGTTCATGGTCGAAAGCTTAATTAAGAAATGCAAAAACGCAAACAGATACGAGAAGAAGCTAAAGAGGATAGGGGAAAGGACAGAGAAATTGGATGCAATAAAATTACGGTAAATGGAGCTGTTAAGAAACAGTAGAGAAAAGAGATTCGAAGATTTAACTGTGACAAAAAACTAAGGAAAGAAAGGATTGGAATAGAAAATAGAGAAGACGATCACGCAACAACAATGGACATGCAAGAAAAAAGAAGGAGTAATAGAATCTAGTGTTAAGTTTAATAAAAGACATTTTGTCTTTTGGGTTGGGAGAAAAAAATGCCTTGTGCGCCTTTCGATGGCACAGTCGGTGTGTGAGACTCACAACCACTGAAACAAAAACTCTCTCTCGGACATAATTGCATAATTCCGGTAGTGTTCTTTACATTTCATCGGTTTGGTGTCCCGTACTTATGGTCTCTTGCTTTTTCTTTCTTAGAATGTTCTTAATGAACACCGAAACTCCACGAACCACGGGTTTCGGCTTCATAGTATTATGTTTTCGAGCTTCAGTTGTTCAATTTCCTTTACCAGATTGTCCCTATCCGGTTTCCACCTTAATCATTCGAAGAAGGTATGGTGGAGGTCGTTGCAGTCGCCGTGCTGGTACGAGCTAGAGGTTGTAGCCACTTTCCACATTCGACACAGGCAGTCATGGAAGTATCCGTGCCCTTCAGTAGCTACGTGAGGTAGAAGTCAATCTCACCACGATAGCTGTATATCCAAACTGAAACATCTGTACTCAATCTGGCGCATCCCATCTTCGCTTCTGCCACAGTTGTAGGGTATGTTCTGTCGATTTCCATCTTCTTGACACTTGGTAGGCAGAAACATGTCCGTGGGCTGGCGTGTTTTCTTCTTTTCTCACATTGTTTTTGCCGTGAGTGATTCCATCAATACCATTGAAAAGCTGTATTAACATTATTATTTTGTTTGGCAGTTGCTTATAGGCATTTTCTGATGTGTTTTTAGTGCAACATGTTAAGCCCGTGGAAGTCATTTACATGAACAGATTTTCAAAATGCTCTTGCGCACGCCATCTCGTGTTGAGCAATACAAGAACGGCTCAACAAATGATTTAGGAAACAGTACTCGATTTTTGGCGCTGTCAGGCATATATTTTTTGGCACTAGAGGGCACCAAAAAATATTTGGCTGGTCGTTTCGAAGGAAAGTATGAACTGTGGAACAAATGATATTGAGAAATAGATAAAAATACGCTGGGAGCCACGCTGATGACATCAAGTAGACAGAAACATATCTATGGTTTAGTGTGCTTTTCTCCCTCCTCATATTGCTTTTGCTGTGAGTAATTCCACCAGTGCCGTGAAGAAGCGATATTAGCATTATTTTTTATTTTAACATTACCTGCTCTTATACTATATGTACCAGACTACAAACACTTATTGTATAATTAATCTCTTTAGCAAAATAAATGATTACTGATAACACAAAAAGCTTCATAATCTAAATTATCCATTTATTATGATCATAATATACAATAATTAAAAAACAAATTGTAAAACAATCCTCTGTAGAGGAAGAAATTGTGGAGGGACCACTCTCATTACTACTTTTCAATATCATTTCGTAGGTAATATACAAAAGGTAAATTAATCCTATCACATATGTATATATTTTACGTTACATAAAGGACTTAATGCGTGGATCCCTTTCATCAAATACACAAGAAATTGTAACGGACGCTGAGCTTAAAAAATAGCAACATGCTGGCTAAATCAAAAGCCACAGCAGCAGGTATCAAATCTTATGAAATCAGATTTGCGTTTCTTTCTTTATGCTCGGATTATTACGAAAGCGTACAAAGGATTTTCAATTATCCCTGAACATATTCATTTGATATACGTGTAATACATGTAAGCAAAATGTAATAGTGGATATCCACTCACGCATGCATGGCTGTGCCTCTACCATATAGATTTATTTTTTATAAGATGTTTGTATTCATGTATCCTACAATACGAGAAGTTTGTCACCGTGGATTTACTAAGAAAACCTCACGGTAGACAAAATAAAATTCGTCTCGCTCAATTTACGTATCAAGGTACCTACACGTGTCGCTCCTACAATATGGATAAAATAGTTTATACACGTGCGTGTACACATTTTTCAATATTACTGAATAAATTAACTTAAAGTACCTACGCAGTGTAAGACATTTAAAATTTAGATCATACTCCGCTATAAAAGGTATAACGTTTTACACGAGGAGAAAATTTTGAAATTAATGCTTTTCGGAATTTATTTGGACGAAATTGGGGATTTTCTTTAAGCAATCGAACTTTCTACCACTAGAAGAACCTTTACTTTCGATAGGTTGACAAACTGAAGTCATTAGATGAGATATATGGGTGGCGCTGATGACAGATAACCTCTTGGACGTTAATTTGTAACATTACAACAGAAACTTGAATTTAAACATTCAAAAAAGTTTCTTTTTTTGTATGGATGTTACCATTGACATCCATACTGGAAGCAACATAATCTTGCGAACTATTCAAAATGGAGTAACGCTTAATCAAGTACTCACACGCAGTCGTAAAGTAATATTTGATGGCCTAATATTTAAAAAAATTAAATACCACTACGCATATTATAGAAGAGTTATCAGATCCACCATTGACAGTATTTAACAAATCAATAACCATGAAAGTTTTTCCAAATACTTTAAAAACGACTAAAACCATTCCATTTTTTAAATGAACAGATCAGTATTGATTGGTTTCCCCAAAATTTTTGAGGTAACACTGTATAATAGGTTGAAAATTTGTTTTACTAAATTCAATATTTTACAATGCACAGCACAAGTTTTTGAAGGGAAGTCCATGAAATTCTTGCAATTCGTAATTAAAAAGTAAACATGTTATACGAGCCTTTCTTATTTGTCTCGGGCTTTCGATAGTCTACATCTATGTTAACTCAAAGAAAAACTAAAAAAAAAAGAAGTTATTTATTGGATTGGGTTGTCATAAACAGTACATCTTTTTGTGTAACCATCAACGGTCGTTCAGGACAGAGTAACATTGCCTTGGGCGTGCCATAGGAGTCTACTTCAGGTCCGCTTACTTTTAGTACACGACAGTGACCTTCCAATTCCGTTTTAAGTTCAGAAAAATTAGTAATGTACGCGGTCGATATATTGGTTGCGGTTGTGATCGATTCTATCGATGATCTCGAGACGTATGTATTTACCTTGATTTAGCGATAACAAAGTTGTCATTGTGATCTACTCTAAATCGTCTTCTTTTAAACCAAGAAACAACCGTTTTTGTTTATTTTAGTCGAAATAAATCTACGTAACATCAAATTAGTTCCAACGCAAAATTCTTGGTAGTAAACATAGACAGCAAGTTAACTTTTGAAGATTACGTGGATTCGATATCCGAAAAAATCAATAAAAAGTTTACAATCAGTCATGTCGGGCTTGTTTTTATACATTATATTTTAACTGCTCCTTCGACATATACCTACAAAGTTGCTTGAAACGCCTAGTTATCAAACCCGCAAATTGCAATTAGGTATACATTGAATCAGATAGAACGGCTCTGTACGAAAAGTCACGAGAAGTTCTGTAATGACAAATGCTAGAATTTTATTTATATATACAATGTTTATTTTTATCCTAAAGTAAGTTGTAAAGTTTGGTCCATAGTGATTTGAATCAATTTTCTCTTTATTATCAACTGTTTCGTTTCGAAGCCGTTTATGCTTTCGAGAAAAACACTGGAACAACCTAAGATATAGTACCGAGAAGATGGACATCTGCTCTATATAATACAATACATGAAACTTATATGATTGTTTTGAATTGATTTTGCATTATATATAATATCTTACAAATGTAGGTAAAAATAGTAAGTTCCAGAAACGAAATGCTGAAGTTGTTAATAAGAGGGAAAGTACCTTGTACGTGATGCAATCTAAAGACTAGAGGATAATAAAACATTTATAGTATACTTCTCCAAATCGTCAATTTGCCGTTCCTTTTTTCCTTGCACCAGGCTTATTTTCAATTCTGAGATGTAGATTAACTTTTACATATTAAAATAAAATCGTCCCGTGAGCAAGATTCTTCCTTCATCAATAACTACTAAAATGGCGGCACTGTTAATAATTAAATTTTTGATTTTCGTTCGCGAATAAATCTAAATGAAAAGAAATCAAACTATTACGTTTTAAAACTTAGGGCTAAATGATTGTTGGCCACTCTGCCCTTTAAGCAGTGTTACTTTATTTCCGCCTCACTATCGCTGTCCAACTAGGGTCAAATGGCAAATTTTTCTGTTTCCAGTACAATCCCGAGTCGTCATTCACATGTTAAAGAACAATTAACTGCGCTTTCCCTGCATTCATTTTACGATTATGGGATGAAGTCATGGAATACTTTACACACTGAAAAGTTCTGATGTTACGACAACCTCTAAACTGTACCATCTCTAACCACTCATATGAACAAAAATTTTATTTAACCTAATAATATACGAATAATATGGATAGATTAGTACAAATGCACGCATACGTTCTAGCTATCTTCTTTTTTTTAATTTCAAATATTTTCCAACGCAAAAGTAGCGGCAACCTCCGCATCACACAAGTTTAATTAATTAATCCAGGACGGCCGTTTCCAGGATACGAATGATCCATATTCTCAGCCAAATGTGGATCATTCGTATCCTCGAAACGGCCGCCCTGGATTCATTAATTAAACTTGTATGGTGTGGAGGTTGTCGATACTTTTGTGTTGTTTACCATATTACGCCACGATCCTTGCTATCATTTTTACTCAAATATGTTCCTATTATTTATCAAATGTTTGTGTTTCTCCTTTTCTACTTTCTGATTATAACGTAAGAATTACTTGAAGAAATGCAATTCACTTATTAATTAATCGACTAATAAATTAGTTTTGTAAATTCTAATTAGGTGATACAGTTCCCACGTCTCCCACTAACCCTCCGAAACATTGATGTTTGCAATTGCTGCATACGAATTTTATGTTGAAAAAACATAATTTAGTTAGATTTCGGATGGTATCTGTTATCGTTTATTTTTAAATGTATTTTTTGCACCTTTATGCATGCGCAAGTTGAACATTGTGAATAAATTTTGTCGGAACCTGATAATTTTGTTAGAAAATGTATATATTGTTAACAATGTATGAGCTGTATCAGCTTTTACAGTTTGAAATTGAAGCCAGTCTACGTAAATTTTATTGCTTTGCTATCGGAAACGATATAAACTGAGGAACATTGCGCATGTATTATATCGCGTTTACGGTGACCTATATCGATATGTAGTTTAAATCGCGATTAACATTGTAAATGATGGCTTAAGATGGAAAAATAATTTTAAAAATTACAACCACTAATATAACAGAAGAACAAGGTTTCTAGCACATGCTCCGATATTACAATCATGCAAAAAGTACATAATACAATGAACAAAGAATTAATCAAAATAATTCAAATTTTTTATTGACAAATATTTTCTCACCGCCAAGTCCGTTCAATAAAATCAGAACCTTTGGATAGTAATACATTTAGCATATGTTGCTAGAGCTACATATATGCCTAGTGCCTCAAATCACACAAATCAAGCATTATGGTTGGCCGCGCTTCTGGGCATTTCACTCTAGTACATCTTCAGCGCTATTACTGCAGGGGATATGTTACGGATCAGTGAACCAAGGCGGTTGCTATGAGGTTTAATTAGTCGGGATTTCCAAGTATAATATAAGGGCTAACCATTTTTCTGCTGTAATAGTGTCTATATTCAGCCAACACGGACCAGGTTACACGCAACAACCACGTGGAAAGCTCCTCCTCAGAAACACGAGTGCTGACCGATCGCTTTGTTCCACTGATGTACACTGCCGTTCAGAGAAGTTCGGTCGGTTGGTAAAAAACATGAAAAGGTTACAGAAACAAACGAAACTAAAAACAAAATGCAATTTTATTGTATGTACAGGTAAAAAAGACAAAAATAAATAAATAAAAAGTTATTTTGGCATAATATAACATACTGAACATTATATTTTTTTTTCATCGAAAAAACCTCCTTTGCTGTTCATCACCGCTCGAACTATTCTAGGCATTCTTTCGATAAGTTTTGTTAAAATGGATTGTGGAATATTAATCCATTCATGTTGCAGAATATTCCCCAAATGTTCTTGTGAAGTTGGGCATATTTTTCGGATCCTCCTGTCCAGTTCATCCCACAACAACTCTATAGGGTTCAAATCTGGGCTTTGTGGGGGCCATGTCATTACTTTCAGGGTGTGATGTTCTTCTTGCTCCTTTAGATAGTTCTTACACACTAACGCAGTGTGTTTTGGGTCGTTGTCATGCATGAATGTAAAGTTACGGCCTATTATACGCAATCCTGATGGCACTGCTTGATTCTGGAGTATTGCAAAATAATTTTCCTTCCTCATTATACCCTGCACTCTGCATAAATCTCCCGTCTCAGCAAAGGAGAAACATCCCCACACTAACACAGAACTACGCCCTTGCTTCACTGTAGGCACAATGCAGTTCGGGATCATTTTTCGATTTTAGATCTTCGGACATAAACTCGTCGATTTTGCCCAAAAACCTCAAACTTTGATTCGTCACTCCAAAGCACGTGTTTCCAATCATCTAACGACCAATCTAGATGAGAATGGGCCCACTGTAGCCGTTTTGTTCTGTTGCCCCGACGTAATAAGGGTTTTCGAATGGCAATGCGTCCATGAAGGTCCGCTTGTTGAAGTCGACGTTTTACCGTACTCGCCGAAACTTATTCTTCCCGGCCGCGATTGACTTCGGCTGCTATTTGTGGCGCTGTTAATTTTCTATTGCGTTTGCTTAATAATACAATTCTCAAATATTCAGCTTTTGTTGTTTTCCTAGATGCTCCAGGACGAACACGATTTTCTATAGTTCCAGTTGTCCGATATCGCTTTATGATGTCATTTACTGTTAAACTTCTCATATTTATTTTTTCAGCAATTTGTCGCCCCGAATATCCTTCTTCAAACAGCGTAATAATGCGTGAACGTTTTTTTACACTGGTAGGCTTGCCTCGTGCCATTTTGAAGTAAATTTTCTCAAAACTTTGGCGCAAAAACGACAGATGCACACCAACACACGTTTAACAGTAAAATGAAGCAAATTTATATCTTTACACCTGTGATAAATAAACAAGAATGATACTGCGGTATATTTCATAAATGTATTGTTCGTTAATAATCCCCAAACGACCCGTTTCAAAAGATCGGTACTTCCGAGAAGTTCTTGGAATGATAATAAAAGGGACTTTATTGTAGTTGTCGCAATATTTCTACTTTACATAATAATTTATGGCTTTAATCCCTTAGAAAAGAGTATATGCTTAATATTTTTCTAATTTTATGTATTAATAATTGTATACAGTGTGATATAATAGATTTTTATTGTATGACCGAACTTCACTGAACGGCAGTGTACATATTACCGTACGAACATCAAATCTGGTAGATACCATGAAATGCAACTCTGTATATTCGACAGTACCGTGTTATGAAGGAACTTCCGAACTTTTATATTTAAACATCACCTCTAGTGTAGTATATACGTACAAATCACAATCTCATTTAATTTATGCGGTTGTTTGAAGAATTTCCATTTTGTGTAATGCAAAGACAACATGTAGTTTTGTTTCAAAGTGAAACATTAAGTTAAGAGCCAACATTCCGTTTGTGTAAGGATATTCTATTGCTTTACTGCAGCGCATACAGAGGTGTTCCTTTACGACATATCATAAAACACTCCTCAGAAGAAAATTGAAAGGTTAGAGTGAAACCTATTTACTGTAATAACGCATGTTTGTGGATCAATTAAGCTAGCATGTAGGTTGTTACTCTTATGCCTTCCGGTATCGATTCAGTTGGTAATGTTTATGGAGAAAAATTAAGGCAAATAACTATAGAATCGATTAGTATCTCCCAAGCAATTATATACATATAAGTAACTTAGTTAATAGATTTTATAGCAAATGTTTCTCGAGAAAAATTAGCAAAACATTTGTTTTGTATTACGTAAAGAGTTTCTCAAGCAGTCATTTTCTTTGTCCTCAATCAAATATCCACATTAAGACAAATAACACTAAAGTATCGGCGCACTCCGCACCCCGCACCACACAACTCGTTATTTTGTGATTTTATAAATAATAATAACATAATTTGATAATCCGGAACAGCTGTTTCGAGAACTCACGGATTCCCATTGTTAACCCCTACACTCAAGAAGAGGTTTACATTACTTTTGCTGGATATAAAATATACGAAAAATACAGAGAAAGGTTTTTTTAGGTTTTCTAGAAAATCTGCTGTGAAATCTGTGTGAAAAGTTAATTAAGAACGTAGCTTGGCCGCGAGAATTGGAAGCTTGCAAAACTATTTATGTAAAAATGAAGAGAAATCTGCTGAATACTGACACAGGACCACTGCCCACTCAACTCTATTAATTTTTTAGGATATAGCAAACAAATACACATGTTTTACGTTACGTGATATACATATAGTGTAATATTAGATACGAGGGGAAAATATTGATATTTCCAAATTAATGAAATAAATTTAGGGTTTATGGGGATCTAGAGTGTCTCAAGAATACTCTTTCGGCAAATTAAAGTCAAATGGAAAAAATACATCAACCTTAAGTTCAAAATGAAACTAACTTGATTCAGAGATATTCTACTATGTTTATCTGATACTTTCACGCATTCTGCTTTCTCTAACCACCACAAATGACCAGAACTTCAAAATGCGAAAAGAATTCTTGTAATAAACACCGTGAAGTTGGAAATACAACCAGCACAAGTTACCTCAATGGCAGATAGACTCAAAGTAAGAATTAGATTTAGCATTACCTCACTCACTATAACACACCAAATTTCGATAATCTTATATTTCCAAAAACATATTGATGATGAAAACCAAACGGATACCTTTTTTTGAAGTAGTATAATGCAACACGATGCAGGAACGCAACTAAAGCAGAGACTCTATGCTATGTTACACCGCACACAACTGTGTAAAACTAAATTTTACTGGCCAATAATACGATTATTCTATTCTCTATAATTTACAAAATTACATTGAGATGTCCCTAAAGCAATACTGAAGATTATTAAGTTTGACGTTTTGGGATATAAGAAGATTAAAATGTAAGAGAATTAATGTACCGTTTCTGTACTACCGTCGTTGGGTGGACTTACAATTGTACCCTTACTCCCACACTCCAAGGGTAATAAGCCAAAAAGAGAATTTCCGTTTCCAAAAGCTCCCAGCCACAAACATTTATGGAATAATCAAAAAGTTTGAGATATGCGTGACGCTTGTTGCGCTGGGAATAATAACTTTATAATAGACAGGAACCTTTTCGTTTATTTTCCATATTTACTAATATAATGATTATCATACTACCACGTTATCTACTAATTCTGTAAATGTAAATGGTGTTAAATCTGACAACATTTCAACACCGTCTGGCTGCTCCCTCACATCCATTTGCACAAGTAGTGAGAATAGACGGAGTTGCAATTATACTGCGTTGCTTCAACACCGCCGTGTAGTACTGGAAACAATAACTTTCGATGTTATATGTGTTCACTTCGGTGAAAGATTTTTTATTTGAAGTAAAAAAATTTCAGTTTCAGGGTTAGAGTTTTTCCAGTGTAATTAAATATGTCTCCCCTATGTAATTGTCCTCCCTTGGAGTCTAGCACTTACCCGGTTAAGTGAAAAATGTTTCACCCACATTGAAATATACCTACTTAATTTGAAGTAGGTTCTTTATTTCTCCCAGATTTATTCTCTGTTAGAAAAAACTCGAATGTTTGTGTCAGAACCCGCTAATTATTTTTGTCATAATGAAAATAGGGCGAGAATGTTGTTTTAGACATATGAATAAATTCACAAGATTTTCTTCTTATTTTGATCGACTCAAGAACAATAAGATGCCAGCTATCCAATTTCTTCTTATTTTGATATTTTACTCTTACAAATAACACGTGCTCATATACTTTGCCTCATTAGTTTCCAAATGCACAGTGCCAAATGGAAACTATATTGCTACACCATCCCTCTACTATTAAATTCTTACCAAAGGAAAAGAGCTGCTAAATGTGTGATGGTATTACAATAAATAACTGAACGGTGTTATTTTAACTCTGTTTAGGTAAATTTCTAATTATGTAATCAAATTAACAAACTAATAACTACACAAAGTACCTTTTTTCATTGTTTACATAAATGGTTTCGTAAGCGTAACTCTCGGGACAAAGTTATACTTTTAATTAATTTGAATTTCCGATTTAATTATATGTCCGGTTTCGTTTATGTGTTACGCAACACTTGCTTTCATAACGGTAATGACTTATATGTTCTTTGAATCTAGTGCTTCTCGCCCGCTTAAGAATGCGATCGACATCTATGGAAGAATAACCATTAAATAGTTACATTTTTATAAATTCAGTTAAAAAACTCATCACAACCATTTTGTGTAGGCCACAGTGGTTAGAATCTGTCATAATGTATTTATTAGCTTTCTATAGATGTCTGCTTCCAGTTTTTTTTTTTTATTATTTCTAATTACCAAATTAGGAACGGGAATTTGGATAGAGCAAGGAATGTTAGAGTTGGAATATTTTTCCCACATCATTTGGTGACAACGGGAATCCACGAATTCCCGAAACAATTCTTTCAAATTAATCAAATAACTTCTTTGGTGAAAAGTATACCTCATTCAAGTAACGTACAACGATGTTCCTAAATCTTCTTCTTCAGTACAAACACTACGTTGTCACCTATTAACGTTGTTTTCTAGGTGATCCGTTTTCTTTGCTAAATTAGTACCGTATTAGGATATATCCTTGGAAAAATTCCTACATGCGACGAATTTTTATAGGATTCTTTTTTAATTGGTGTATCTGTTCTATGATGTTAGGATTTGCTTCCAACATTGGCGGCATTC
The DNA here is from genome assembly GCA_902655005.2 of Marronus borbonicus. Lineage (NCBI taxonomy): Eukaryota > Metazoa > Arthropoda > Insecta > Coleoptera > Scarabaeidae > Marronus > Marronus borbonicus. Next base: position 8,330,602 of record LR737385.1, on the reverse strand, counting down.
TATAAGATTCCTAAAGTCTGTCATAATTATGTAATTTATGTGGCTTATCAGGAATCCTTTCGACCATATGATAGCGCGTGATTGATTGCTATCGCTTCGGCAGAACAGATTCATTGTCGCATGAAATAAAACAGTCACTAATCACAAGGATTTTGAAAACTTTAAACTTTGATACTTTCACATATCGTTTCCCATATCTTCTTCTTTTTCGTTTTGTGTTATTTCAATGATATGCAGCAACAAATCAGCTAAAGTTTATGAACACTATTGCGTTTCTACGCCTCAAGTATGTAACAGATTGCATATCTAAAACGTGAAAGAAAACTAAAGATTTCTGTAAGCTTATTGAATGAATGATTGGCTAAAAAGGATTATTTTTTCGATTTTGCTATATAAGAGACAGCACTACAATTATTTAAATAGTCGATGAATATTGTTATGAAACACACCACGCTTCACATTTATTAAGGTTTCAAAGGAAATAGAACCAAAATTAGGGTATAGAAGTATAGATGTGATGATGAAAAAATGTTTTATACAATTAACAGTTACAAAGACTATTATGTTAAACAATGACAATGAGGCATATATTATCAAATAGTTATATCAAAAAATTGCATATATTAATTAAAGACATCAAATACAGAAATTGTAACTTACACCGTTTTACACACCCCTTAAAATAATAATCTCACATTTCTTTTAAAACCAGTTTTACTTTCGGGAATGATGAACTTAAGCTAGTTCATTTGTTACTTGACACATTCCGTTGCTCGACACTTTGCAGATCTTTTCTAAAAATAAAGTGGTACCTTCCATCAAAACTTAATGCAAAGGAGAAAACTTCATGATTAAACATAAGTTTCTGCCAAACTGTATCATTAATTAAGAAGTTTCTCTTTGAAGAACTAATTATGCATGAAGAGCAGACAAACAATTAATTTTCAATTAATCTGCGAGTTTTCAAGCGACTCGCTATCTCTCCTATCCATATATAGGATCTTTGTTATTGTATCTGTCTAATTGTTCCGACGCTATATGTAAAAGTTTCCAAGTTCAGCTCACAGAAAAACTAATCGGGCGTGAAAAATTAATGAATCGTCGTTTTCTTCTAATTGGGCGATCGCAGAAAATTAAACGAACTCTTTTCTTGCATTAAACATTATGTGAACGAGGTCCAGTTACGAATACAGGAAGAAAGTCATGTTCTTTAGAAAAATAATCGCGAATTCGTATTAATTCCGCTAGACCTACTTGCAAAACACAACAATTAAGTTCAATTGCGTGAAGGAAATTATATTCAAAGCAGTGTTCGTTAAGTCACTCTGAGCGATTTTTTAGCAATTTCATAAACATCATAATTTCCGTAGTATCAAATATTCGGACAGAAATAGCCCAAAATTGCTCTTTAATTATCATAAGCAGTTATTGTAACGTACAACTTGCGCGACAAAATGATTCCTAGGAGATAACTAGGAGTAAAGCTAACACTTCCTAAGTATAATAACGCTTTGGTAATTTCCTGGACATGCACAAGCTATTTCTTGATATTTTAGCTAAAAGCTATCTGCATTAAAAATAGTCGTATAAGGAACGAGAAGTGGAGATATGAAGTTTTTACGTTGTAATCTTTCCATTCATTTACACTGTGGGATATTACTTCCGATAGTTTTCGAGATATACAGCTCTAATCAAAATCTGGCGGGCTTGCACCTTAGAGCGAAGTACAAATTTAAGGGAAATTGCCTATGGTATATTGTTACTGAACCATTTCAAAAGTATTCCCAACCGAAAATTATTATGTAGTTGAACAACTCGCTAGGTATTCAACATCAAACGCTAAATCTAAATCGTTACTATTTCAATGACTCAGAAATGACAAACCACTAATCTGTACATTTTTTAACGTATCCATTTATGCTATTTTCTTTTTCAATAACCAATATTTTTCTTATTACAACGGTATAACATGAGCCGTCAGAGAAACGTCAACAAACAACATTGGAGGGATATTCGAAAGAATATTTATTGCAAAATTCTCTGTAGGCTTTGAAATATTAAGTGTGCGAACTTTTCCTACATATTTAAAATCTAATCAAGTACTCGGACACTGTGACACTGAAACACTTCACTAACACTTTCGTCACTTTGCCAGTAAAACTGAACTTCTATGTTGTGGTGAGAGTTCCAGCGAAGTGTCTCAATAAAGAAATATCTTTTCTTGTAAATATCTCGCCAACTATTTCTCTACTAATTCATAGCGGTGATTTCCTACTCTTGCCAAAACTTGCCCTAGGCCAATTCACGAAAATGTTCACGTATGGTGGTTACTTGAAGGTCCGCTTGTAGATGAGAATTTCTCACAAACTATAGGGGTCCAATGATCGCCTTCAGCATTTTGCTGTTACTAAAGTTAATGAGGCTTACGTCAAGATCGATCTTAGACAGGTTCCGTATATTAAGACTTTAGTTGTTAAGTCCAAAGCGTTATCTCTGGAAAGCCGAGATCCAGCCACTAAGAAACTAGTTTATTATGGTCTCGACATGACTCTTCCGGGTAATTCTTTGATCCAAGTGCAATTCCACGGTCGAACACCTCGGTATCCTAACAACATCAATCTGAATATCATCAGGTAACTCGTTTTTTTTTCTGTAAATCTTATGCCGGCACTCTTATCTACTCTAACAAATTGTCGAGGGCTTCCTGGAATCTGTATAAGAATCCCCTCGTCTCTACAAGACACGTAGATCTCAGTACCGTCCGCGTATACGGACAGCTCTGCATACGCGCTTTCCGTAACATGTGTAAAGAATATGAATAATTCGAGATCCAAAAAGGACGTCTGTTGTACAGTCTTCTGGACGAAATATTGCCGAGCACACTTCAAGTAGATTTGTACGAGAGTCGCTACTCACACTATATCTAATTCTTATCATCTTGTCCAACAAACCGTCGTAGCAAAGCGTATCCAATCTAGTATCGAAAGTAATATCTTACCTTTAAAGAAAACAAATAGTTTCTCCACTTTTGCAGTTTATTTATAGCAAACTCATTCGTAATCCAATTCCGAAATAACCCAAATTGTTTGTAATGAGCGCACTAATTATGCCAAACTAAACTAATTAAATCGCGTATCTTTTAAAATCTTGATCTTGTTATGCCGCAATAACGTCCAGCGGAAGACTCTCTGTATACAAACCTACGTCTCAAACAGTTAGTTTGTACTGCCCTAATTTTCCATTTGTACATTTAGATAAAACCACTTATTTAGAAACAGAAATGTGAAATTTGGTGTTAAAAATTGCCAAAATTTTGCCATGTAAGTCTCCATCACGTCTCGATACAAACACTCTGGGAAAAAATAATACATTCATGTGAAACAATACAATAGAGGCTTGTCTACAACATTGAAGTATTATCTATAACAGCTACATGGTGCTATTTAACAAAAATCTACGGTTAGGTTAGATAATTGTATTATTGATTATTACAATATTGTAGATTCTTTCAAATTTTTTTTCTGTGTATGATTTCGTATTAGTACCAAAATTTTGCATGATTTCGTTTTTGTGGTAGCAAATCAACCTAATATCAAAGACTTGAAAGGCAAAGATGTTTCCCAACAATACTAAGAAGAGTCGGGCCAGCTCTTTCAATTATCCAGACTTTATCAACTTCAGCATTGCATATTCGACTTAAAAAATTACTTGAGGAATTCTAAATTAGGTTCCAATTCTGGTACGTATACTTACGGCTTTTGGCTTGCTAAATCAAAGTGAAACATTGAAGAAATGTGATAACATTTCCGCTTGTAATTCATTTGTTTTAAGACATCCTTCTCAGCAGTATGTAATTACTCTGTTTTTGTTGTTTACTTGTTTATTATTATAGGTATTTATTTATGATGTATCTTCTATTCTACAAAAGCCACGTATTCCAACCAAAAAAGCTGATTAATTAAATATACAGCCTGCGGGACATTAAAGACTGTTTCGAAGAAGCGTCACCGTAATCTAATTCTCAGGCATTCAAATTCAACCGTGAGGGTTGCCGCTAGCCTTATCCATATCTGCTTCATTAATTAATTGCATATAACACAGGGGCTTTATTATTCAATAAGCAAAATGGGGATTCTGAAGGAAGCGCAAAAATCACGTTTCAAAATTCAATATTTGATGTCTAAGTATCACCTTGGCCAACATTACATGCATTTTCTATCAGCCTCGCCTCGTGAAAAAAAAAACGTATTCTGCTGTGAGTTTTCAAATAAATATAAACCTTTTCCCTCCTTCTATCTTATGCGTATGCAAATACGGAAAATGTCACGTATTACACTTTATATTTATTTCTCTAAAACAGGAGTTATTATTGAAATAGAAAAGAGTAGGTAACAGTAGCAGCAATTTCGGGAAATGTGGGTTGCAGAATATGCAACAAGAGAAATGAGCTAAAAGCAAAATTTCTCTTCAAAGATAAATTTTCTCGTAGAATTCTTGCAAGTACCCTATTTAGCATCATATACAGCTAATTCCAATAACATTATTCTCCATTATTAATACGTTTTTTGACAGGACTGCTAATTTGCCACGTAGCTCTGTTACTGCTGCTCAGGTTGAGGAGATACGCCGACGAATTACGACTTATTTACATTGACTTTACTACAAAATATACCAGGTGTCCCACATTTTGTTGCGTAACCAATATGATAGTTATTTAGATAGATAGAAGAATGCATGTCTTAGTTTTAGGGTGTGTAGACGCAAAAGGAGATACTTGTAAATAATATCTTTTTCTAGAGAGTAACGATACAATAGGCATGATAGAAGAGTGTTTTATCACATCTTTCGGTCTACGGTTGAAAATGAGGATCGACGTATCCTCGAAACAACTATCCCAGGTTAATCCATTAAACTTGTATGGTGCTGAGTTTGCCGATATTTTTGTATATAATACTTTTGTATTGTTTGCCATACTAACCCACAGTCCTTACTATCATTAATTATCACAAAGAAGATACATATAGGTAAATCTCCCAAATGCCCGAACTGCCAGAACTAACAGAACGATCAATATGGCGTTTGAACTATGTCTTCGTTAGTAGTTTTTATATTGTCTATTCCTACGCGATGACTATGATTTTGAATTTCAATTATTTTTTGACAGTAATGTAACAGGCTTTTAACCGTTTCCCTGGCTAATGCCATCTAGCGGGAAAGAAGGTGTATTGTTTGACTTGCCCCCTAAGAAGAGCACACTACATTTTGGCAGTGGCAGCCATTCCTATTTATTTCCACTAAAAGAATATTCAACTGAGATGTGTTTGTTGCTTCCCAAGAGCATAAATAATTTAATTTCAATGTTTGGAAGCAATAAATGGCACATGGTTGTAAGGCGAGAAAGACGAGGAGCCAGAATATCTGATAAACTGGGCTATTTCGACCACCTATATTAATATCATAAGATGCACCTTTAAGCACATTTCTATCTATATTCTATCCATTCAAATAACCATCATATTCTCTATGCAACAAAATCTGGAACATCCGTTATATGAATATATTTTTAAACCTTTAAACTATACAAAAACAGTAACTTATTGTAGAATACTCAGTAATCCATTTTGCAAATCTCGTTGGTAATCCATTTCACCAAAATGAAGTTCTTCAACAGCATCTAACCCATTGTTCCATGATAATCTTCGAAACTATATTCTTACCTTCGAGAAAACGATGACATACAACATTTTCCTTAGTAACCTTAACTGCCATCAAATTGTTTTTACGCTCAGCAACTGCAACAATGTCTGCCTATCGTTTCTATGAACACATCGTCACTTATAAACTACCACTTATGAACGTAACACGCTGCAACAGCTAAATTCAAAGTAATGAAAAGCTTTTAAAGAAGAAAAAATGAAATAAAACGATCAAAGCACAATGCATTGCACAACATTCGACGTTATGATGGCCATGTGGAACGCAGCTGACACACACTCCCCTGACATTGACTACATTTTGCAAAATATGAATCGAGCAATACTCGCAAAAGTTACTATTCTTGGACTTTAGCGGCTGCATGAAAAGACTCGTCACCTGAATGAGCCTTTATGTGCACAGTTTGTCTAGAATGCAGGTAGGCTTAATAAATATTTTTGATACCCCAATAATACTTCCACGCGTTAGAACGACATCTTTACCCATATGGAATAACAACAGGGTTGCTCTAATTTCCATTACTAAGAGCTGCAATTCGTTTTCTGTAAAGTGCCTCTGACTACCAATTTTATCTAGAAAATTCTTTTAATGTAACATCTACTGACATACTACACCTATTTTAACTTTAGAAGTGCGAAGACGTCCAGTGAATCTCTGGATATGTTTATAACGAATTCAGCGAAACGATCGAAATTTTCTTTTTAAAATAGCAACAGATATCATGATCAGATAGCATGGTTAGTTGTTAGTTAGCTTACATGAACTTTTTTATTTATCATTATAGTTATACTAACTCCTCAAATGTAGGTGCATACACAAAGTTGATAAATTCCCATAACTATTTTTTGCGCAGTACATTATTACATATATAAATTTAAGACGAATTTTCGCTGATAACAAGACGATGGCTCTTCTGCGCTTTATGAAGGCCACTTCTTAACGCATATATAAACAAGGAGAAATTGAGCGTTTATTCAGTGTGTTAGTATAAATCCATCATGTATCACGTCAAAGTTTCAACTTTATTTGTGTTAGTTGTTGTTTTTAGTGAAGGTAATTGCTTAATGTATAGCTGCTAGCGTAGATATGCTTATGTAACAAATAATTACTTCAGCTACAGTCCCATACGGTTGTGATGATTCAATATGATATTATGTTATGATTTTTGTTTATTTCAATATTGCGCAATTTTACAATTCCATGGACTCGCCTAATTTGGGCCTCTTTCATACTTGGACCAAGTGATTTTTTTTCATTTATTCCAAGTTAATAGGGCCGTGTATCCAGGGTGAGTCACAGGTTTGGCAAAGTCCATTTATTCTTGAAAGAAAGATGAAATTAAAATTTTACGTATGTAAATGGGCCTGTAGATGGTCATTCACGACGATCTCTTTAATTACTGAAAATTTCGTTTTTTGCTATGCCATATTATGATGTATTTTCCAAAAATATCTTCAGTTTCATGGAACTCTTAATTAAACAGGAAACGAGTATCAACTTTCTTATTTTAAACCGAGTAACCTCTACATTCTGGATTCCTCGAATAAATTCTTCAAAGAGAAGTTCCAGGATATACAATTTCATCGATCTGGGAAGTACTACCTTTGAGATATTCAATTTTCTTTGAAAAAATAGACAAACGCAGGGTTTCAATCAATATGTTTTATTTAGCATGTATTACTGAGATTTTTTAATACCTATAGAAAATGTTACATAGATGTATTCAAAAAACCTGGTCTATACACCTATTATATACACCTATTGTATACACTATATAGTATACTCAACTAAAAAGATGTGGATTTTTGGGAATATCTACGTATTCCGCTAGAAACAATACAAGTAAACAACTTCCTCTGCCTGAATTCACTCGTTTCAGAATCACCAAATACCAAGAAAGACTGTCATTACGCGTCAGAACTCGGCATTAAAATATAAAAGCTATTAATAATGCGTATTTGTAAAGTTTAAATTAAGTAAAAAGATCATCATTCATTATTCATTTATCATTAGTTTAAACAAAACAAAGCCAATCATGCAAGTTCTGATTGTTTATTGGCGATAGTACGTTTCATCGGTTTTTAAATAACTTAAATAATGAGCGACGCATATAAACATTCACAAAAATAGTAGTTGCCAGGTAAAAAATTTAAACATATTTTTTAGTAGAATATGTTGGTGTTTTGAATAGATTTCTGGAACGATATTTTTACTATTTCCAGTTATACTTTTAATAGGGCATCGTCCCTGTATAGTAATTATCAGTGCAAAAGATGATTATCTACTGTTAGCCCAGCAAAATTATTTTTTGGTAGAATGCTCCATATGTTATATGCATTTTTGCGTTATTCGCCGTGAATATAAGTATAACACACTTTGAGCAATTTAAATAAATTAATAGATAGATTCTAGAAAAGTTCGTAGTTTGATGTTTAACCCGTCCTCTTTATTTAGGCGCCACGCATATAAATCCTGCATTCTTTCAAATAACAACATTATTTATGGAGTTAGATTGTAGAAAATTTGTGATTGGAAAAATATAGGGCGAAGATGAATCGTGTTCTCTAAATAAAAGTCCACTACGTACTAATCAAACCGATTCTAACAGAGCTAATTTTTTATACTTGTTGCTCATTGTTCGTGATTATGCCTAATTTGCACAATTAGAAAATATGCTTATTTGTATCTCTACAGTTTTCCACTTTAGCCAAAGCATTATATGATTCGGTACGTTTGTTAGACTTGAGTAATCAATTTTCCAAAGCTAACAGTGAAGTGCACAAGAATACATAATACTTTATTAAATAATAATTTCTAGCTGTGGTGATGAAACTCGTCAAAAAAGTGTTTAAAACATAAGAATTTGTCACACCGTGCACGCCGTATGATGGCATGGCTACCGCAAATAGAACAACGAGAAGGATGCACGAAATTTTGTTGTGTGAAGGCAAAAGTGACCGGAATTTCATATTCATTTGGCCTTTGATCAATCTCCACTTTGATACCAAGTCGAAGCAAAGACGTCGTGATATTTTGGCGCCGAAAGTTGATTATGAACGGGACATTGTAATTTGATAACGTTCTTGCGTTCATGTAATAGTAATACAATATCGTAACCATACCAAAGTAGTACAAGACCAGAAAGATCTGCCGATAATTACCATAATATTTTTCGTTAAAAACAATGATCTGATCTAATAAAACCAATACAATAATACTTTATACTCTTTACACTTTTACTTCCAGCAGTACTATAAACCAGATGACATTTACATTGCATAAGAAAATTCTATTATTTTCACTTTCAAGCTTAATAGTATATGTAACAATGTCGATGAGTTTATATCCTTCTTTTCTTGGCCGAGTTCACTACTGCTCCAAAAAAACTCAAAACTTTTACTCTATCTCCTACTATTAGCGAGTTACATGCATAGATAAATTGGAAAATTTCAAAAATTAATTTCACGCACTCAGAGTGAAAAGCAGAAAAATAAAATTGAAAAATAAAGGTGCTCTGCATGATCCCAAAGTTTCATATCTTTTTCAATTTTCGTGTTCTAGATCATTCCTTGTTAGTATCACAGCATTACACATAATCAAGCTGTAAAGTTACAAATGTTGTCAGATATAATAGTAATTGCCTCCTACGTTCATGCGCGTCACATTTAATTTCATCTTTGTTATGAGAACAAATGGGCTTCGTCAAACTACTGAACTACTGAGTCACCTACATCGATAAATGTAAATATTTCATCTCTTGTATGCAACAAGAGATGAAATATTTACATTTATCGTTAGGTGATAAAGTTGGACAATTTTATGTTAATGTAAATTGGTAGTCAAGAAAAATTAATTTCATGTTAATTATGTGTCTTATCAGATTAATTACAAAATAATGCCCCAGATATCTTATTCATACTTGAAGCATAACGTATGCCCCTGATACTAAGTTGCAAAGATCTATATTTTACAAATAAAGTCGCAGTATCAATATTTCTTTTATTACACTCTTTATAAACCGTATGATAAGACAATTGTCAATATTATGACACTTTTTTTTGTGTCGCCACAAAATACTCTCACACATAAACATTAAATAAATCAGATTTGAAGGAATATTTACTCGTATTGAATATTTTCTTGTTAAGCCAACGATTAAGTAGTAGCAATAAAACTGTTTACTGTGTACATTCTGAGAATTTACGTGTAGCCTTTTACTACCAGCTACATTTATTAATTTATCAATCGTTGATATCTAATTTTAGCGCAAAACAGATCATTTAATTGTTTGCTTATAATATGCGCGTGTATCATCCTAGATGGCATGTATCAACAACCTTTGACCTCAAATTAACATCATTATAGAACGATTAAATAACATTTTAAAAATTACTATTGGCTGGTCCTAAGAACTGTTTTTCCTCTATAGTTTATAATTGCTTATTTCCAATACTTCAATATTCAACGAATTCAACTTAAAAAGACATCTTTATGCTTATGAGCTTATGCAGAACTCTTACATACTTTGTCTATTTTACATTTAGGTTTGGCGCTCAATTGCTACGAGTGCCTAGGACCACCAGGAGGTGGTTGCGCTACCGCTAATCCATCCGATTTCATAAAAATACCTTGTAGTCGACAGAAGTTCCTAAAAAGACCGATTGCTGCGCACATGGAATTAGAAAATGCTATTGAGGTATCCGTGACATGTGCACAGGCCATTGTTATTAGTAAGTAACATAAATTACAAATCCAATGTACAGTGCATTTACGATGGAAGAAATAAATTCTATAAAATTCTAGCAATCTTTTTCAGTAGACGACATTGATCGAAGAATTCCGCGAGAAAGCAATTGGAATACAAGAGTGCAAATTCCACTAATCATATCATTTTTTTTTTCCTCTGACTGGGCAACGTTTTCCTTCATGGTTTCTGGAATAGGCCAACATGTTGGCACTGATACTCGAATTCTGGGACCTTACTTTGTCGAAGAAACGTTGATCGGGGAATGCTTCTTGGGGTTTCTTCAATAAAGATTGATTATTTACCAAATAACCTAATTTGGTTCCAACGAGATGATGCACCTCCACACTTTGCTAGATTTTGAAATGCGACTTTCCCTAACAAATGAATTGGAAGGAACTGTCGGGCCGCCACCGACGCCACCTGACGAAGTAAACGAGCCACAATTTGTTTGTATTCGTCTATTTTATTTATTTATGTATTCGCTATAATAGCTCAAAAACTATTCATTAGGTCAATAGTGGCAAGTCAAAATATAAATTGATGTGTCAGAGTTCTTTTACTCACTAAAAGTTGCTAGAATTTTATTTAATTTATCCCTATCGTCGTGAACGCTACAATTTACAGTAATTATTATTAACACTTATTTTCATTATTATCCAGCCAATAATGCTACCGTTATGGAACGTGGATGTGCTTTTGTACCCGAAGGAGTCAATTTCTGTGACGCTCTAAAACTTGTGGTCAAAGTTAAATACTGTAGTACTTGCACTAAGAGTTACTGCAACGCCAAAGCGTTAAGGGAAATTAATGATAGCGATTTGGATTAATCCTACCAAAAGTGTCACGAGGTTGTTATTGTAATTTAAATGAAGCTTAATAAAACGTTAACACTTAACATGTTTTTTGCATTTAATTCTGCGACAGATTATTGAAAATATGTGTATAACATTTTAGCACATTAAAACAGAGACTACTTGCAAAGTAAATGAGAGTGTGACTAATTCGCCTACTAAAAACCGATGCTACTTATTTCTAAGATTACTTATCTAGCTTGTGTAACCTTTTATGCATCAGGTACGTATGAAAACTCATTAAACTTATCACTACTTGAACGATGAATCGATTGTACTATATATAGAACTACGTATGTGAAAAGTACACGTTTTCGTAATTTTAAGCTGTTATCTGACTTTGTTTCGTGCCCAGAAATTCAGTTGGTAGCATAAAGGACAGAATGAAAAACGTTGGTGACTGGTGATGCGCATTCTATTTGTTTTAATTGTAACAATTGCGGCTATTTCAAACAACGGCAAGTATTATTTTACATTAATAAGCATTTGCCAACCATAATATATTTTAAATACAACATTATTCCTTGGTATGCTCCGTAAGAAACAGTATGCAAAAGTAGGAACTAATATACTTCCAACCGTAATATGGTAGTATGTGAGAATAAGCACACACAAAACAATATATATATAATTATATATATATACATATACACTTCCAAAATTTCAATATTTTACCTGAAGTTTCTAAATTGTTTTGTTCTTTTGGCGAAATTGCCAAAAAAGCAAAATGATACGATTTCCTCAATATTGTTGATAATACTGTCACAATGATTGTTGTTATGTTCATTTTGAACCACGCACGTGGATTAATTTTGACTTTGAACTATATAAATTAACAACAAAAACTGGAATTGTTTCTGTAAATAACAAAAAAAAGAAGAAGGTGTTCAATAAGTAAGAAGCATTATTTTAAAACGTAGTTAAAGCTGTTTTCAAATATCAGTCATTGTTTATTTTATAAGTAATAAATTATAAGAATATTTTAAATTTAAATGGAATGCATTTTATAAGAAAAGGGAGAAAAAAAATGTTTTTAATACTTTTTGATACGTAAACGGTAAAAGAATGAATTTGAAACAAATATTTATAATTATTCCTACTTGGTATTGATTTTAAAATTGAAGAGCATTGTTTATTAAGAGAACAAAAAGATAAGATAATATTCTACTTGTAAAACGTAAGTTTATTTTTCTTCTAAGTACATACATTTTGTAATACTATGGACTAAAAATCAAAATTAAACTAACTAAACTTATAGACGTAAACGTGCATCCTCTTCAATGCAGTCACATATGAGTTCTTCATCAGTTTCTTCCTCCACGTTTTCTTCTTGATTTCTACCTTGCGTTCATCTATCTAATTCTTCGTAAAACTTAAAATCTTCCAAATCTATCCAGTTCACTTTTTCCTTATCAACGACGACATCAAATCTTTTTCCCAACAACTGATCAATATCGTGCAATATCTTTATTTTCTACTGCCTACATCTATTTGGAAGATATTTAACTTATGTATCTCTCTTTTGCTTCCTTTCATAAGCGATAACGTTTTGCCGATAAAGCTTTTCTGGCCTTATTTTAATATTTTTATTTTTTCCACTTTTCTCTATTATAATTCGTTTTACTTGACTAATACCGTATTGCAGTACATAAAAATTTGTAATTGTACAATTTCCAAGCCTCACCAACCTCATTAAAAATTTTCCTATTTCTTTTTAATTCCAAATGTTTTACCAGCTTTCTCTACATTTGTCGGAAAAGTCTGCTGAAAGGAAAGAATGCCCGCGGATTCCAAATGTTATTAAAACCTGCTTTACAGTCTTTGGTGCCTAGCCTATGTAACGCTGTAAAGTAGAACTTTGGTTATTATTACTTCAAATAATAAAATTAATTTAATCAAAATACAAAAAGAAGCATTAGCTTTCTTACTTCAACTACAATATTTTCTCTTTAAGTCAGTGAGATAGACAGGAAGGGAAACACCTACTTTATTGCGTATTTCGAATTATGCTATTCACACAATTCTTTCCCAAGCTTGAGAAACAATCAATGGGAATTTTATAACTATTTAAAATAAATAGAATATAATATAAATAAAATATCTTGTATATTTAACAAATTGCGACTGTCTAAGTTCGAAAATCGAATCTTCTTTACTAAAATATTTTACTTCACAACTTCACTAGTGTTTGTATTCTCAAGAACCGGAGTACAAACACTACATTACCCAAACAATTAATTTACACTATGTTTAATGCTGTCTTTTTGCATCCATTGCTACACAGCATATAACCATCAGTAAAAATAAAATAGTAAACAAGACAAAAGTATCGGAAACCTCCGCACCAAACGGGTTTAATTAATTATATAATAATTAATCCGGGACGGCCGTTTCAAGCACAAGAGCGGTCCTCATCATCCACCGGTGACCGAATGATGATGAGTTCGGACCATTCGTGTCCTCGAAACGGACGTCCCGGATTAATTATTATGTAATTAATTAAGCCTCTATGGTGCGGAGGTTGGCGATACTTATGTGTTGTTTACCATACTGCGCCACAGTTCTTGCTATTATTACTAAATGAAAAAAAAAAATATTTCAAAGGACTGAAAAGTTTAAAATACTGAAAATGCTTAAAAAAGCGGGCAAACACTAGTTGTCAAATGCTATATCGCCGTAAGAGAGCACAAATAGGACTAAAATGGGAATACCTAACATCTGTCTATCCTTGTCGGCTTCACAATTTTCTGGTTACTACCATAGTAACCGTCGTTCCAGATACGTAGTATAGAGATCACTGGAGAAAATCGCCATCTGAAAAAAATTTTCACGTATATAAGATTTTATCGCATAACGTATTGCCAAAAGCCGTTATCATGTGAAACCAGTCTCATAGTTTCGTTTCTTTTAGAATATAAGAAAAGACTATAAGTTTCCTATGCACACAAATTTTAATCAATAACACATCTATTGAACTCTCTAGACCCTTGGGGAATTATTATTTTGTAAATTGTTTCTTAGATAGCATTAATTCATCAAACGGAAAGGGAAGCAACGCACACAAACTTATAACGATCTATTCCCTATCAAGGTCACACATTTGAGTTATGTTGGTTGGTTGGTTGGTTGGATGGCTGGTTGGTTAGTTGGTTGGTTAGTTAGTTGATTGGTTGGTTGCGATTGGTCACAACTTACTTTTTACTGTTAACTTCGGATCAATAATAATTTTTTTAAACCATTTCTAGCCACATCTTTGAAATGTTACTATTGCGCTGGATCATTAACCAGCGATTGCTATGAGGGAATAAAATCGGCGATGGTGATACAAGATTGCAATGCAGAAGAAAGAAATATCTCAACGGCAAAATTGTCGATATCTGACCACGGAATTTCAGAGGATAAGGACGATATTGAAGTTGTTACAACTTGTGTGAACTTCATTGCGTACAGTAAGTTGTTTGCTTTTTGGTGCAAGTAACAAAATAGCGTTTTTCTTTTTTAATCTTTGCAGCATATGGGATGACATATATCGAAAGAGGCTGTGGATTTGTTTACGAAGGAATTGACATTTGTGACTACATGGAGAATTTGTTTGATGTGGTGGACTGTCTACATTGTGTCTATGATATGTGCAATTAGTATTTATTTCCTGTTTATTTTGATACAAGAGATTTAAATATATATTTGTTATGCCAAACGAGAGAAGTTAATAAATACCTTGGTTTTGTTCCTCAATAATAGCAGAATTTTAAGATCATTATGCACACTACGGTGTGCAGACGTACAAATATTTTTCAAGCCGTGAATTCTCTAGATTTCCGGGGGTTCGGAAGAATTATGAATAGAGATTTTTCAAAGCGGTTATTTTTTTGTTATGCGGTCTGATTGTAGACATGTTTTAAAATTATATATTTTTATTTTATTAATTATATATATGAAACCTGTAGGATATCTCATAAGTTGGTAGTTACCCAAAATATTATTTCTTCAAAAAGGAACATGCTATATATATATTATTGCACTTTTGGAATCGTCCTTCTATTTTGAGGCAAAATGTAATAAGGTACCACTACTAAGTAGTCGACATTTACAGAAATCGTTATTTTTCTAGAAATATGCATTAGACAAATATGACATTTGTTCCCTAGATTAGGGGTAAAAAGGGCTAATGTCCAGGCGGTTCTGGGGTCCTGAATTGCCAACATAATGCACTGCATGACGTATTTTTGTTAAAAAGTCTTTTTTATGTATATTTTATATATTACTTTCTGTATAAGCTTCAAATGAGAATTATGCTTGTTTGTTCCATTTCTAATTTATTTTATAAATTTGTCTCCATTTGTCCAAAAATAACTCGTATTCATAAGAACTATCTATGTTTTTGAATTTTTTCCTAATGGTTAAGACTAACTTAGATACTTATGTATATCTAAGTTAGTCTATTATCTAAGTTATCTAAGTTAAAGGAAGAAGAAAGAAGAATAAACAATTGTATTTATATATATAGTATAAGTAAGTATAAGTTTTTACACTTTTTCGAATTGAAAGTTTAACCGTAATTATCGGACACGCTGTATAATGTTTTCGAAAAGTTTATTCAGATTCTAATGCTATCCTTTCAGATTCTATCCTGTACGGTGAATACGGTAAACAGTTCTTCAAACTTTCACTTTTCCAAGTTAAACACTTTCACAGTTATGAAAGTTCACATGCACCCCTCGATCCTCTATTGGAAATAGCGACATAGTTGTTCGATTAAACAAAGCTTAACATTGAATTAGGAATTTAAAAATGTGATAACATATAGAGTGTTCTATTTAAAATAATAAAGTTGACAACTATTTTCGGTATAACCGGAAGTGTCAGATTATTAAACAAAAATTTGGTTCAATAACGCGTGTCGGCTTCAGTTCAGTGCCAAATTTTCAACAAATCCAATGCATCGTCTTTCATATATCGATCGATGCAATTCCGGGCGAGATACCCTGTATGGTTTCAAAAACTTGTACAGACTTGTACTAGTAATTATATTATTATTTGAATAAGCATTGCTCTCGGTAGATTAAAATGAAATTCAGGCCACTAGGACATAGGTCCTGCTTTTTTTTGCCGTTGTTCCCGATGTCTGTGCTCTTTTCAAAGAAACCCTAATAATTCTGAAGTCTTGGTTTTTAGACAACAGTACCACAATCAAATCTCATAAGAAAAAGCCGTTTTGAAAAATCTCTATTCGCAAGGACCACAATCTTCCAAGCCCACAGAGACCAACCAGCCTATATAGAGTAATTTATGCACTATTATGTAGTATACCGGTGAATGTTTACAATTTTATATGAATTCGTCTATTTAAATAAAATTGTTTAATAACACATCTTTTCTATATTGTAAGATATATCTAATTATTTTAAATTAGATGGTACCCTCAGAACACTTCAGCTTTACTAACAATAAGATAAAAATGCCAATAAATTTATTTAATACCTAAAATTAAATATGTAGAGCTGATATTTATTTGCCTTTTAGCTGTGCTCAATTATTCAAACACATCCGTATTACAAAGTGGAGTATTGCAAGATGAGCACCTATCCAAATTGAGACCTTGTACCTGTACCATATATTCGCATATATCAGTGTTTCTGTATATGAAACCGCATCCTCTTTCCATGATAGTCACACCAGGTACTTAAAAATTAGAAACAAAATTAGTATAAGTTATATTTACTTTATACTGTAACCAACTTACAATTACTGACCATAGAGACACATTTAGTTTCAATCTCATCAGCTCTAGCGTGTTTAAGACTTTCAGGTAGACCCATTGTGGTGGCATCGCATTCAACCTCGATCATTCCTGGTATTACACCATTGAAGCATTCCCCAGTTAAGGAACCCATACACTGGAAACATCTTAGGGCAGTACCTGTGAAAAGAATAAATCACTTAAAATTTGACTTCAAGTGAAAGTAACACAAACTCTTTTCAGAATATTGCGCACAACTTGCTAGGAAATTCGGAATATAACATTTAGAGATTGAAAACTATTGTTTTCGATTGAGCTAATTGGATTTTTTTTTAAACTAAATGAGAATCCAATATCATCAATTCTAACGAAAGATCAACAATTGGCGTTGGAGTAAATTTGGGAAATTTATCAATAATTTCTTATCTTCAAAAACTGATGTAATTTTGTTGATCCTATATGTTGCATAACTTCAGTTATAAAAAAATAGTTAGATAAGTAATTCTCACTATAAAGTTATCTGATTTGCCTACTTATCAAAACATTATGATTTTAGAATAAATATCTGTATTATAAATTCTAACGTTCTAAAAATCAAACAATAAAAAATTGTAATTTGTACGTAGATATATAAACGTAATTTGTATCTATGCAATATAATAATAATAATAATAATAATAATAATAATAATAATAATAATAAGCGAGGGTATAAATATAGGGTATAAAATTTTCAAAAAAAAAAAAGAAAACATATATCAAAAAGGGATATGAATATCGGAAATTAGGCGAAGTTCAGGCTACCACTGAGACGACATCTGCTTTTCCACTGAACCATTTACTAAATTAAGTTAAAATTACTTAAAATCTAAGCGGAAGTAAACGTTGAAGTGAAAAATTAGGTAAGGAAAAACAAAACTCTGTGTTCATTAGATAATAAATCAGATAGCTTAGTGCCAAATTATTGTTTAGTAAGGAAAAGGTTAAGACATCTCTTTAAAACAGGGACAGATTCTTAGGTACAGAATTATATACACGAACAATTTGATAAATAAAACTTCTCTTAAAAGTTCAGTATAAAGAACGCTTGAATCGAATGTCGATATTATGCACATCTATTCCGAGATTAATTTGTGGAACTTTGTATTTTAAAAGTATTACTAGCTGAAGTGGAAGTGTTGTACAAGATATCACAAAAATCATTCACCACAACCCAGATTGTGTTTCGAAAATTCGCATTAGTTCCGAAAATTTTAGGTCAAAACAAAATTAAATCGATTTCCGAATGAAATATATACAATATAAGACAGGGTTGCTCTCGGGCACGCAAATTAAATGCTACATATCACGATTTGTTTGCCGATAAACATGTATTAATTAACATTTGCTAAGCTTCAAAGAATCAAATACAAGTACGAGTATATATGCAGTACAGGAGCGAACTACGCCGCTGTTGGACGGAAAAAGATGGCATATTGCCATCTGTCCCGATACATCCGCTTTCATATTGACAAGTAATTATGCCAGAGTCCTCTTGCTCTCAAATCTAAATCTACATAATGCAACACAGATAACACCGTGATTAATAGTTGTATCAAACGGTTTGGAGTAATGGGGAACGCACATAATAGTTAATTTTGTCTACAACATTTAATAATGTTGTATTACAATTTAAATACTTTCTAAATTCAATCACAAAAATTACGGTTATGCTAAAAGTAGAAAAATACGTATAAATACACTTACCACTTTGAAGGAAAACTGCCAAAACAAGCAATACAAGTACACCACGCATTGTTGCAGTATCGCTTTACTTTCGTAAAATGAAAGTACTCCGAAATAATACAGCTTATATGTTCATACGTACAGATTTATCAAAAGGATTAATCTTGTCACTATGATTAATTTAAAGCATTTGAACAAGTTGTTTTTAAATAATAATGAGTACTTCACTCAATAATTTATAATGGTGAATTCGATAAAATGTTTAAATTTAGCCTTGTGACATTTAAAACTAACTAATACATTGTTCCATTTAAAAAACTTTAATTTAACAGCATAATCATAGCCTGAAATTTACATTTTAGCGAATACAAATCATGAAGTAATTTTGAGTTAAGGGGCTAAGGGTAAGGGTATGTGATGCAGTAGAATTTTATTTAACAAATGTCAAAACTGCTTTTTAAAGTAACAAAAAACGGTATTTATAAAACGCTGTGAAAATTAATGAAAACGAAAATGAAATCGAAATCCTTCAACTTCATTATAAGAAAAAAGAGAACAACCCCAAAAGTAAATTTGTTTTATGCCGTTTAGTAAAAACTTTTGAATAACACAACCCCATATTATTCTCAAGTTATACGTAGAACGGATGAAGATAACGTAACGCCCCTAAATAATTTGAAGAAATAGAAAATATCTGTAGTAGTCTCTGAAGCAATGGATAAAATATATCGCAACTTCTCGGAACACGCATCTAGTAAAAGCAATCTCATTTACCAACTGGGGATTATTTCCTAAACTTTTGGTTTATACACTAGTAGTTTTTCTTTTAGCAGATACTGTGCGCATAAACATGATGATAGAGGCTAGAGCCGAATAAGCTAATGAAATCGGCTCCTGCATAGATTTGGCTAGTTTTCTATGTTGAAGTAGCTTTATGTATAATATTAAGGTTTACGTTGTTTTAACTGTATAAGGTTTAACGTTATCGAACAAAGAAATCAAAAGAAATCAAACAAAGTTCGTAGTATTCTATAGGAGTAGTCGATTGTGATTATTTATAATTTTTTAATGTTTCTAGACGAGCCCCAAGCAAGTCAGAAATATAAGTAAATACTGTAGCATATGTTGTACTTGAGAGGGTACCATGATTCATTCACTAAATACACTTAGTACATATTCAAACAACAACAACAGATAAAAATTCAACACAAGAGGAGGGAAGATAACAGTTAAATAAATAAAGTTTTTTAAACAATAAAGCAAATATTGTATCAAATTGAAATAATTAATATTTTTGTAATTATTGAAGTTCTCGTTCAATGCAAAATATGATGGTCATTTTATTTGACTTTATGTGCAAAAGGCACAACGCAATATACCAAGTAATATATATATATATATATATATATATATAATGGGATCTATTAATATTTTTGCCTTACGGAGTATGTCGCCATCACGTCATCATAAGGCCAAATATAATTACCATCTAAAAAGCAGCGACAAACAGTGAGTACAGTTCCTCAACTCACTCCCGAGCAGTTCTTGGACTGTGGAACTAGAGAGGGCAACGCACATGAGTAACTGCACATGTGAATGATTCCTCAAGCTTAGCATAACGTATTAAAAACACATAAAAATGGCTAATATACAGTTGCTCATGGTATTGGTGGAATCGCTCACGGGGTTACGATGGTATAAGTCGAGAGCCAAACAGCATTGTTAGGTACACATGCTTAGTACGACACCGATGTCTCCGGGTAGGCAAAGACATGTCCGTTGGTTAATGTTCTCCCTCTTCACATTATTTTTGCCGTGAGTGACCAGGAGTAACTGTGTATTAGCAGCATTCTTTGGTTATTGTTTCTATGCATTTGGATGTATTTGGTGAAAAAGTCATGCGCAACATATAGTAAAAAATATGAAAATATTGACTTATATTTTGACTTGCTTGGGAGTCGTCCAAACTACTTCAAACTTTATACAGTTAAATGTAACCAAGCTCTAGTTGTTATATATAAAGCTACTTCAGAAAAAATATGTAGGGGCCGATTTGACTAGCTTAGTCGGGTATAGCCTTTTAACATTTTTGGTCTAGTGGTATATGAAGATTACTTCCTTAACCATTTTATGCCTCAGTATACACTTATAGACATCAAATTCTAAAAGCTGTATGATCTGATCTAGCTGACTAATCGCAGAACAACAATGTCACCCCATTAATATGGGGTGACACTGTTGTTCTGATTTAATAATCAGATATTAGTCGATTATCGTAAACAATAATCTTCAAATTTATTTCAAAATCTCTTTATACACAGATGATGCTAATACTATATCTATATTTGAAATCGATAATTTATAGAGCAAGGATATTGATTAATCACCATAAACAACTTCACATAAGTAGATAATTATTCAAACCGATGTAATCTTATCATCATCTTCATATACAACAATGCAATAGAGATTCCTTATATAATGGTAACGAAAATGATGCTATACGTATCAGTTTCAAAATACTTTTGTGAAGAACGCAAGTGGTCACAACAAAAATGCGTTTTACAATCGCTTTAATATGTCTAATCGCATTTGTTAGCAATGGTAATTATAACAAAACGTTGTGGATTCTTCATATTGTATTATTATTTTAGCTACGGCATTGAATTGCTTCCTTTGTTTGGGCTCGACGAACAGTGATTGCTCTAGAGGTGAAGTGAATGCAATGGCCATCCAAAACTGCGAAGCTAGCTTACCAACCGTACAAAACACAACTTTATTTAAATTGGCTGCACCGAAAGTACAATTTGATGTGGAAGAACCGCCTATTATAACCACCTGCGTTAGTTTCGCTGCAACAAGTAAATATATAAATGTTAAATTCGCAAAACCATTTTAATAACATTTTACTCTTAGTTGAAGGCATCACGATTGTTGAGAGAGGATGCGGATTTATTTGGGAGGGTGTTGACATTTGTCAGTACATCAGCGGACTTGCTGAACTGCATGCTTGTGCAAGTTGCAATGAAAATATGTGTAACATTTCACCAATTAATGTGTAATTGTTTTTTGAGAAAAGGAAAATGCTGATACAGCACCAGTTTTATTCAATTAATAATCTGTACACCTTTGTTTGCAATAATTTATTTTTGCAGAAACAAAACTTTTAAATAAACACTGAAGAAGAGTAAATGCAGACGTTTTAATTCAATCATGTTTTTAGTTTTAGATCTTCTAGTTCAGTTTTTCTTACAGCGTTCATAAAATATTTACAATCCATAAAAAAATAATCCCAACCGCCAATCATAGCTAACCGGAAAATTCTGCAAAAATTGTGAGTTCGTAGACTGACATAGTATAAGGCTAGTCCCCTAAATTCAATAGCACCCATAGCAATTTACGTCAATATCTCAAAATCTATCAGAAATATTGAAAAACATTTTAGGCAATATTTTATCTATTTCGAGGGCAGACGTTGGCAACTATCATTATAATTAATTAATATTTATTGCCAAGTCTGGAGAACGAGCAAGCCAAGGATTAGTTTCTAAGCGTCCTACCTAGTGATCTCATGCGTAATGAGCAGGACATCCGTAGTGGTCGTACCACATTTATCTCTTCTTAAGTCTCGTGTGACCTCCACAACTACTACGATGTCATAATTGTATGAGCTCAGTCTTGTGTTAAAACTTTCACTCGAGAGTTTTTTAAATAAAACTGCTTCCAAATTATTCAGGGGACGCGATATATATGGATCAACCAGCATGTTGGCAATTACAATTAATTAAGGTACTGGGCATGTAACAATAGAATATGTTTATTGAGATGTTGTAATGTATCTGCGGGTGTTAATAACATATAGGTATTTAAAAAGCAATTCGTCCCTGGCATAAAAGCCTGTGGTGTAGCGGTTAGCTGCATGTCCAGCGAACGGAAGTTGTCAGGTTCGAATCCCCAGTGGGGTTGATATTTGTAACGCCTGAAAAAATACACTATATCAGTCGACAAAGCCACAAAGTTTCAATTTTTTCTGAATTTTCTGATGACCTGTGTTCTCTTGTAAGTCAAGTTCTACATTAACCACGTAAATTTTACGTTATTTCTTATCTGAATTAGAAATGGAGCTCCCTTATTAATACTACATAAAATAAGTTGTTATAATATTTATTATTTGAGCAGCAAAGACTTTATGGGGACTACAAAATCAAAATATTCAAGGTTGGTGCATCCGAATTTAAATGAAATTGTATATATTTGATACAGGAAGCTTCTATACCAATATTTTATTATCTATTATTATATAAAATACCTGGTCCGGAAATTGCTAACATGAATGGAACGAACGGGACAACCAAAAAAGAACCGCTGCTTTATTCAAAATCATCAACAAATTAACAATCGCCTAAAATACTCCGCATGGAAAATATTATTTAACAACCGTGAATTTGTTTTTCATATGATTATTATTCAATCTTTTGTTAGACGCTTGTGTTCCGTAACGCTACATTTTAATCTGATTAGCGGCTTATAAAATGGGCGCCGCACAGTCAGTAAACGCACGTACGTACCTACATCGAACTATGGATAACAATAGCCCAGTACATATCCATGTATCCTATATCACGTTTTATAATGAGTGAAGCTTTTTAGGCAGGAAAGTTTTACAACTCATTTTACCGATGAATCCGTAGCAAGTCAGCTCATTTTGGATTGTTTCTAGTTAGTTCGTCAGCCTTTTATGCGATGTTTACCGCTTTACAGGTATGTATATTTCATACGATGCCACAGGCGACATTTCACGAAATCGTGGCCAAAATACGTATTTCTGTACATTTCTATGTTTTTATGATGGGAAGGCATTGAGAAGACAAAAGTCACTTGATAAATCGTACAGATGACATTTTTATGCATAACCATATAATAGTATTAACAAAAAAATATGTGACAAAGGAATAGAAAGCAGGACACGAACTGCTGATTGTTGGCTTGGTCAATTATTCATTTTATGATGGATGAGGGTTCTGCAATAAAACATTTTTTTTATAGAATTGGAATCACCTAATAATAACTATACTACGAGAGAAGTCACGATAATGTTAACATTAGGATCTGAAAATCTATTGTGTTCCTGAGCTGAAATTTCCCAAATTTCTCTTCTACAAATATCGATAAAGCGTTATCAGAACAATACGGCACAACGTCTATTTTGCGATAGGTTACCCTGTATCTCTTTGGAATATTATGAGTGGAAAATGCAATATTTCTCAATACAGTACCAACATCCAGTTGTTCTTCTGCTTGAATTGATATTTGAGCAGCATAATTCAGTTTCTCGGAGCTAAGCTTAATTCGCAATCCTTTAATCTTTCTTCACTTAAACCTTTCGCTACTTTCACAAAAATCAGCATGATAATATAAGCATTATTGATACAACGGAAAAAGTAATGGTTGTGAAAGGTAAAGAACTCAGTAAACATCAAGGACAGTACAAAGGACGGAGTTCACCTAACGCTGTTGTAACTCAACCAGAAAAAGAGAAAAGATAAAATAGGAATCTTTAACCCAAAAAAATATACGATGAGAATTAATATGGGCAAATCTAACTAAAATATAAAAAAGGGGTACAGGGGAGCTTTTAATACGTAAATAGAGAGTTTCATAGTTTTGTTATTATCATTCATTCGTCGTAAAGGGTGAAGCACCCCTTGAATTGTTCGCCACTACGCGAATAATCATTCGAAATGTTATCGAACCCACCAGAAAATTTGCCACCGACGCGACGATAATACACAATTCCTTATACAGTTACAGTCAGGAAGAGGCCCTCTTACCATTAAGCCACCAAGCCATTTGCATAAATTTCTTCTTCACATTGGTAATTAACGTTGTACGTTTTTATAACTAGTAATCAATTTGGAGACTTCCTTTGAAATTTCCATAAATTATTTTTGTTTAATCCCCCATTTTAAAAGTCTCCCACTCCTCCTTTCTCCATTGTCTCCTGATAATAAGTAGGTACACATTCACATTTTTTTTGCAACAAGCACCATGTCGTCCGCGTAGGAACAAGGAAGAAATATACTATAAAATAAAGAAGAACGATACAGATGTAAAACAAGTACAGTAGTTCAAATACCTGATAATTCTTATTAATAAATAATAAAATACTTGATAATTCAGTGCCCCCAATATTGTATCCCTTCAAAAGGAAGAAATAATTAAAAAATGAAAAATTAAATACAAATTAAGATGAAAAGAACAGCAAATTTTAAAATAGTACTTTTATAGGAATCTACAGAATAGGACGGCTGAAGCCGGAAACTGCATGCACTAGTAGGTGCTTGTTGAAAACTCCATTCCTGAAAATGTACGAAGTGAAAACACCACATCGCGTTACGTCGTTTGCCGTACGGTCCCTGTAATTTATCTGCAGCACATGCGCGCTACGCGGAAATGTAATAAAACTTTTTTATTAGAGTATTGCTAGAGTTCGCTTGATGGTACAACATGTACAAAGAATCACGAGCAGTGGAAATTACGTGACGAATAAATAAGTTTTAACAAGCACTTTTTGTATTTACGCCAGATAAATCATTTCGCAGTCACTTCCTATAACTTTTCCGTATTTTAAAAACAGAGATAGCAGGATTAGTATCCTCGTTTATATATGATTTACAGTTATTCAACCCCGAATACTTCTGGAAAATGGGAGCCATAGGACGCGTAATTTACGTGTCACATGTGGTAGGAAACGATAGGAAATTGTCTATGTTGGTGTCGTCAATAGTCGTCCAAATTGAATATTGCAAACTGTAACGTTGTTTTTGAGCTATTGTAACATGACATCGATGGATTTACTGTCATAATTTCCTTGTATTTGTGCTTGCGTGTGTATGATTGTTCCAGGCTATAGCAGGGCTATCCAACCTTAAGTGGTGAAGAGCCGCTGTAAATAAAATTGCGGTTCTGAGCGGTCGCAGCGGGCTTGTGGCCTGCAGGTCCTATGTTGAGCAGCCCTGGTCTCTAGCATAAACTTATTTAGATATAATTTTTATTTTTACGAATTCCATTTTTTCTTCTTTTAATTCTAATTATATTAAATTCTGTAAATGTTATTTGATACAGCAGAATCTTATTCTCAGGTAAGATACATATTTGTAACAATAATTTGCTAGAACCACCTCACAAATATTTCCTAGAAAATCTAATTATCTTCTTTTTTCTTTTTAAACAGTTTTTGTTCAAATATTTAAAATTATTCTTTTTCTTTGGGTTGTGCCAAAATAATCTAGTACAGAAAAAAAAAATCCCAGTAGCAGATATTATTGCAGACATTGAAACAAATTTAAAATCTTTTGATACAGCAATTCAAAATAAAAATAGATGTAAACTAGTACACATGCTCTATTCTCAGCCACAGTGGAAACCAAAAAAAAATATTAAAACACATCCTGAACGATATATTTTAAAAGCGAACAAATCTAACAAACAACAATAATATTAAAAACAGATTATTAAAATTAAATGCTAGATATGTTGGATGATAAAGAAATGCTAAATGATAAGAAAACATATTCAAAAATTAAAACCAACCCTACACAAAAAATCCAAAAGCAAGTAAACGGGTTTATTAATCGATAGAGTGGAGAAGAAATAATTAGTAAAGAATAAATGAATATTCTTAAAATAAATAATGCATATGCTCCATGAATATATGGATTACCAAAAATTCATAAACCTAATGGAGCACTACGATCAATAGGTTCAAGTATACAGAACCCAACTTACGACTAGCAAAATGTTGATCAAGCTCCATAAACCAAATACTACGTAAAACTAAATTTCACGCAAAAAATGCATGAGGATTCATAAAATTCATTAATAAACAAACGACTCCTACAGGATATAAAATAATAAGTTGCAGCAGTAGATGTCTCTTCATAATACACAAATATTCCCGGAAATACAATCAGTAAAAGAAAATTGGGATGAATTTTGAAAATAATTTTTACAAACAAAGTTTTGATACTGCTATGGGCTCACCAATTTCAATAGTTGCAGAAAACCTTGTAAAGAAGAAATTAGGGCAAACAGTCCTTAACAATCTAGATATCAAGATCCCATTTTTTAAGAGATATATGGATGGTTACATCAACATATCTTAGAGAAACTCAATTATTTCCACCCTTGGATTTTAGGGGATTCACAATAGAGAATGAAAAGAACGCGTCCCAATTTTTTTAAATATAAAATTAGCGCAAATAATTTAATAAATAGATGCGTTGCCTTTTCGGAAGATGATAAAAAGTGTACCAGCACACAAAACTTTGGACCTACTGCCTTAGCGAAACATGCGTTAGATAACAATCATAAATTTAAATATGGTGAAACCAAAACTTCAAATATCGATCGTAATTATTACAAAAGATTATTTAAAGAAATGTGGCAAATATAATACCATAAAGATTCAATAAATGATATAAATAACCTTAGCAACATATATATTAAATAAATAAAGGGAACTGTTGTGTCGTGCACGTCTATATATACCTGATATATATTAGGCTAATTAATATTTCTAAATTATAGTTCAAAACATAAAAAAAAGGTAAAGCATGTAATTGGGAAGAGGGAACAAAATTGAAAATATTTTATAAAAAACTATTTGTTTCGTATAGGATCAAATAAATTTAAGTCTAACAAAACTAAAAACGCAATTTACTTGTGGACTACATTGTTAAAAAAAAATGTTATTGGTCGGAAATTGGCGCAATTCCATATATTGATACGTCTATGAAAGTAAAGACACCATCAGAAAAAAAATAACAACAGTTACAGAAGAATAACAAAAAAAAAGAGAAAAACACTAGCCAACGTACATGTCGGCTAATTGGCTTGTGCTTCTGTTTTCTCACATTGTTTTTGCCGGAAATGATTCCATCAGTATCATGTTATATATTAGCATTATTTTGGTTATTGTTTCTATGCACTCTTTTCTTGTGTATCTTGTGGAAGAAAAATATGATATCCAATTATCTTGTTTCCGCCAAATAATTCAGATTGTTCAACAATAGAGCTTGAAATGTTAAATGAAATTGTATATATCCAGTTTTCTACCTGAAAATGCAAGATCTACTAGCCGCTATAAATGTAGCACAGTTTCCTGATTATTTAAAACAATACCTCCGAATAATATTTCCCTTTTAGTACACAACAATAAGCAACATATTTTATTTCCACGGGTTTCCTTATATTCAACAGGCTTTGTAGTTTAAAATTATACGTATGCTCAACAAAAATGTAAACATATATCGCCAGAAGATTCGACCTGAACATAATACAACTGTGAAATTAAATTACGCAGAAGAACAGCGTTTCATAACGCTTTCAAATATTCCGGTTAAAAAATTGAAAAAATGACGTTTCAGGAGGGAAAATTAATGTACCGTGGTAAAACGAGCTACCCAAATACTTACCTAAATGTAGTCCCACACCCTCACATAACCATATAACGCTGAAATAGAGTCTATGTATGATTTATTGCTGCATAAGTTAAAAGTAAATGAAACAACACATGACTGCCTACTAAATACTTATAATTCAGCAAAGTAGTTGGATTACACTGTTCAGATGTTGCCCATTAATAAGTTTCAAAAGTTCAATGGTTGATAATTTAATGCCAACGCTAAATTGATAAAATAATATATGAAACTACCTAAATTTCAGTTTTGTTGTTGGGGCGACTAGGATTCAAAGACTCAAAGCAAACCTTCATATACACTCCCTCTTGCAGACATTGACTTATTCGAGGCAGAATTATGTGAATTAGGTATTAAATAACATCACTACTCAAAACAGTTTCTTTTCTTCTTTATATACAAACTTAACATTTTTTACAATAAAACAGTGAACATCGTTTGCCTTCTTGACTTCCACCTAGAAATGGCAAATGTCCTACTGAATCATATTAAATATCCGAACATTCCTTTTTGGAATTTTACTCGTAATAGACGTAACTTGGACGTCCACTTTTATTGAAGAATGTTTCTTTGCCAACTTCACAAAGACAATATATAGATGGAAATCTAACAGGTCCAGTTGTTTCTTCTTTGGCAAATCTAGTCTTTCACTGTCCCGTCGATACCCGAACCAACTGTTTACTACTTACTGCCACGTCAACTGCATGGAATAACAGACGCAACGTCCATTACTGGACCGTATATATATAATTCGGTATAGACCAATCATTTGATTGAGAAGATCGATGCCGTCCATTGAATCTTTTCACACTTATTCCACCAAGAAGCTTCATCTATACGTCTAGTTCCGACAAAGTTCGCAGCTGAAACTTGAGATCGATTATCTTGCCACTTTATCAAAACTACATCTCCGTTTTCACTAACAAGTTCATCTTGAGAGCCGCGGCACTTTCTTTTTATTTCTTTATCGGTTGGAACTGGAGGCTTTGCAAATATATTTATTCTAACTGGACCAGCAGCAAATATTTTCTTGCTTTTAAAGACTTGTAATAATTGTGTAAAGGATGAGAATTGATTATCATAGAATAGTTTGTCTTTCTTTATTCATTTCGTCTGTCAGATGCAGAACAAATAACGCTTCAAAGACGGATTTTCTTACAATTTCGAAGGCGAGTCCTGTGGTAGTTCCCTGACATATGTTATAGACTATTCCAGACTTTCCACATAAACGAACTTTTCAATCCTGAAGCATCTGTCGGTTTGAAATAATTTCTGAGTATATATCGTCATCTTCATTTGCCATCCAAGTTATTTCAGGAGTAATATATTCTTCCCTACATCACTTCACGGCACCATTTTCAGTTACTATGACACTCTCATAATCTTTCATATATGAGAGAGGTATGGTCCCAATCACTGTGGGTCTGTAGTTCAACAACTTCTCTACTCTGGGATCCCACCTTATCTGCACCAATATGAACTTGGTATGATGTAAGTACCAAGATCATTATCTACATCAGCTGCTTTATCATTGCTCAGTTCAGTGTCTGATGGTAATACTTTGAATATAACTCTTGGTTTCCACTTAGCGGTAGATGCCATGTTGTAACACAACATGGCAGTTATATAGTTTGCTTGGTATAAGCTGTTTGTGCTGTATATGTAACAAGAATGTGAAAATTCTGCTCAAATGGTCAGAAACTCCGAGGTCTCAGTTAAAATAGATTTACGAACGTATGAAAATACTGAAAGAGTTAATAATTTCCATTCTTATTTTATTAACTCTTTCGCAGTGAATGAATACAAAATATTGAGAACCATGAACTTGCAACTTAGGCTACTGTAGCTAAACCATCGAACCGAGATGAACCATAGGCTTGTTCGAACAGAGAAACCTTTTACCATTCTTGAATCAGCAATAAATTGTTACAAGGGAATGCGCTAGGAAAGTGCTGGTTCTTTCAATTCTTAGTCAGAACTGATTTCACCATTCTTGAATCAGTTCAGAAACAATTCGGTGTCTGTTCGAACGATTTGGAATTGATTCGGGACTAGTTCTACGATTATTGGAACTCCAATTTCCTCTACACATATTCCATGCGGTTCCGAAATGATTCTAACAACTATTAAAACAAACCTCAAATAAGATCTAGCGAGAGCTTAAATTTAGGAGCTTAGAACCTTTAGAGCTATATTGAAGACCTATAAACAAGGAAACAAAATCTCTTAACTTCAAGCCCAGTTTTTGTTCATTTATCGAAAGAAATGTTGCACAAAGTATCCTGAGCAGTGGATCACATCTAAAGAAATAGATTGTTATTGTCATATTCATTTTGTCTTAAAAGTTAAAAGAATAAATTGAAATATTACTTAACTTAAAATGTAATTTCTGGAATAGTTTCATTCATATCCTAATTCACCGAGCAGATGAATAAAATGCATCCAAAATACGCGAATTTTTCAGGAAAATTTCGATAGCCCCTAACAACAACTCAAAACACCTATAAGGAGTGCCGATTTTTATTAATTGTATATATCAATTACAAATACTTTAAGCAGATTAGCTGTAAATGTGGAGTGCACAAAAGTGATCCAGAAAAAAATTTTATCTTTGAAATTGAAGGCTGTAATTTCGTATTTGAATATAGCTGTTAATTCTGAACTCTTCCTAATATCAATTTTAACAATGAATGCCCATCCTGTATATGGTAGAATATAAATTGCGCTTAATAAGTGTCAAGTTGGTTTTAAAAATTGCATTACTACACACGTTGTATTTCTTTACGTTTAAAGTTTTCCTATTTGATACATTTAATCGTAATTATTTATTTTCATAAATTCATAAAAAAATAGTCTATTCGTAAATTAAAACGCCTAATGACAGCCAAGCTAGAAGATACACAAGGTTGAGACTAGAAGGAATTCCATTGTCTATTAAAATCTATGCATACAGTTAGGGTCTGCGCACCCCCAAATCAAGGCTTCACATTGTTTCTAAGGACGCGGCTTTAGATACAGAACTCATCATTATTTCACGAATACCGTTAATTGCTTAGAAAGGCGTAGTAGTATATACATACAGAAGTAAAAATCCGTTTCCTTTTTTTTATTTTAGCTTAATTTGTTTTTTGTTAATTATCGACTCGTTATTCTCTACTGAATAACGGAGTGGATAACGAATCACATAAGTTAAGGTGTTCTTTCTTTCACTCTCTCCATGGTGCTTCACGCTGTTGGTACATAAAACTCGTATGTTCCCCTTTTTTTTTCCTCAATAAAACCTAACTTAATTACGGTCCCACAAGATCGAGAGAACATGAGAGTGCGTTTCAGGTCGAGAGTCTTTTCAGTTCACGTTTTTTCCTGAACCTAAGAAACCATTCTCAATTCAATTCGAAAAGCATGAATAGGATGTAAAAAAGCGGGGTTACATAAGTAGGTACGCACTAAATAGTAATTTGTATACCTACACTATTGTGTTATGAAAGGAATTTCTTAGATGTATAAAAATTTGTTTTTCTTTCTGCTCAAAATGCAAAACGTGAATATAGCACACAGCAAATCGTACAATACAAATAATAGCATAGAAAGAGTATATCCGCATTTCTAAAACACACTCAAGTGCATATTTTTTTAACTAAATAGTAGCCGTACTCCAATATTTTTGTTTGTTCTTTGCACTCTTTCTGTGCTCTATCTAATACCTTATTTCAGTACCTGCGATTGTTATGGTTAAGCAATGGTCATGGATAATTGTTGATTGTTTATCAAAGCTTTTTAGGTAGGATATTTAAGAGGAAAACGAGGAGATCGGGCTGAAAGCTCTGCCCCAAGCGAAATGCCAGACACTGGGAACGAAATTTGAAATACCCTTGAGAACTAGCAGTTAACTAGCTATACATATCCATTATACATTATATTTATATTATATACATTATATACATATAATACATATCGCCGCATCAGCACATCATGACTGGACGTTCTACAACGACAAATTTAGGCTGCTTTATTCAGTATATTAGTGGAATCTTGTACAATCAAGGATAGGTGGATACCGTATACACTGTCTTCTCTCACGCATTTGATACAATTGATCACAAACTTCTCGTACATAAACTATTTAATATATTCAACACGCAGATCTAACTACGTCTTCTATAACGGTTTTGAGTCATTTAATGTTGTATCCATAAGTGGTGTTCCGCAAGGCTCACAATGGTCCTCTTATTTTTAATTAATTTATGAATGATCTCCTGCAATCACTTACCTATCCTATTTTGGCATATGCGGAAGATAAACTATTTTGTGCTATGTTTGGTCGTGAGTAATATGATAAATTGCACCGTAATATTAATCTCCTGGTTAACTGGTCAGTGAGCAGTATCCTACTGCTCAATACCACCAACGTTTTTTACAAGAAAAACTAAACCGAATCAATATACTTACACAATTAAAATCCAAACTCTGTCCAAAATAAATGTAATTAAAGAGCTAGGCGTAACTTTTGATCCAACTTTATCCTTCTCTAACCATACAGAAATCATTTGTTTGGAACGAAATGTCCCAGCGCATCGTCAATACGCCGGTCAATCCAAAAACGATAAGAAATTGTTTAAAGATTCGAGTCCATAAGGCTAGATGACAACAACGTACCTGAACCAACACTTTGGCTTAAGTTTGTGAAAAAACTTGAACATGAAACTTGCTCGTAGCATTTACCATGAAATTGGAAATAGGTAGAAGAAAGACAAGTTTCAATTAAATCAACCAGATCATCCGGTTGGTTAGT
The DNA here is from genome assembly GCA_902655005.2 of Marronus borbonicus. Classification (NCBI taxonomy): domain Eukaryota; kingdom Metazoa; phylum Arthropoda; class Insecta; order Coleoptera; family Scarabaeidae; genus Marronus; species Marronus borbonicus. The sequence goes on along the minus strand of LR737385.1, from coordinate 8,297,554 downwards.
GAAGTTGAATAACTTTCTGATAATGGATACTGCATCCGGTATGACAAGTAAATCACAGAATCTACCGTCAACTCTTTCAGTCGTTTGACAAAATGCTGGGAGTTTTGGATGACAGAGTCCCTGTGTCCAGCGTAACGTTTTAGAAGGTTAAAAATATACTTCGATAATTTGTGCAATTTGTGACAATAGAATCATTAAATATTTTTTGTGGGTTTTAGGGAGATCGTATAACTTAGGAACCGAGGAATCACCAAGGAGAAGTGACCGCTGGGTTTCGGTAGAGATACGGTTTAATAGAGTTAATGATGAAACGCCCAGTTCGGGAAATAGGATCACGTACATACACTGTCTCGGAGCACCCTAGCATTTCCCTTATCAGCTCGCAATATAGCAATTTTATGGTCGGATTTCAGATTCCTTAAAGCTAAAATCTGTGACTGAGGAAGGTTTAATTTCGGGGGCTTGCCAAGTGCAAGGATTTCAGATGTTTTAAAGCGACTGTGGCATACTCCTTTTACAGAAAACACGCACACACAGATAGATATCTAAATGACCTTTCACACCATCATCCGGCCCATATCTGATCTCGATTCGCTTCCTGAAGGACTGAACCACATCACCAAAAGTCCGATCCGCAATAATTATTCTAGGAAAGATAATCAAGTATTAACCGCCACTCAATCCTTCCCCACAGCAACTCCCCTCATTTAATCCTAATTTCCGTAAGCAAGCGTATCTACCCCACATTCAAGGTGTAACCGATCGCATCAACAAGATCCTCTTCAGGAACAACCTAAAAACCATCTTCAAACGCAATTTCAAATACTCAGACTACTTTTCCATCAAAGACCGCAATTATATGGAAGCCCCTGGTGTCTACCAGATAACATGTTCGTGTGTACATCGGTGAAACAGAGCGATTGATCAGCACTCGTGTTGCGGAGCACGCTCTTTCTGTAACCGGTTCGCGCTGGATGAGCATAGACTGAAAACTGGCCACCAAATCCAATTTAATTCTACTCGCTTTTTGTCCCACAACCCCTACTATTATAGTAGGAAATAAGAACATATACTAATATGTTTGTTTTACGCGTACTTACAATTAACATAGATCAAAAGTTTAGGTAAAAATGTATGTGTTGTGCCACTTATACATTGGAAGTTTTCGAAAATTATGTAAGATAGAGCAATATTATAAATCAGACTAATTTATCACCAGGGAACTCTTTCAACTTTATAATTTATATTTATTAACTTTATAATTTTAGAAAAAATTGAATTGGAATTATTCTGTGAAGATCGATCAGATAAAATTTAGTTATAACATCCAAATATATAGAATATCATTTTGTCAAGAAAAATGTAATTTTCCTCCTCCAAAACTTTCCCTCACACACACTTGTTGGTGGTGATTGTTATTTCTGAAAATAAATTCGAGAAAGGTTTGTGGAATAACCATAATTGCTAAGAAAAAGAAAATCATACATATTTCATGAGACTTTTGCATCCGTAGTGGTTCGTTTGTCAGTACGTTTGCCTTCAATTTGAATTGAGATGGTTAAGTTCTCAACGCGTTATGTATATATTTTCTTTTTCGAGTATCGGATTAATATTCCACTGTAATCTAAAACCAGCTTGGTGATTACTGTTATTGTTATTGACGCATCAAATTATTATTTTGTTAATTAGGTAATTAATATTTTATTCTGAAAGAATTGCATGTAGATTGCGTAAACCTGAAAACTAGAAATTCATTAAATAAAAGCAAGTGTGTTTTTCAAACCGGAAATTCCCAATGGATAAAAGAATCGTACTTATTTATATTGTTTTTATTGACAGTTTTTCGCTATTATCGAAATTAATCATGGTATTTTTTGCAATATTATCCATATGTTATCGAAGAAACGTTCTTTAGGTAACATTCCCGCCGTTTACACTTAAAAGCCACAAACTTCGAAGTAATATATCTTTCCGTTTGACGTGTGAGAGGTGCTTGCCTGCATGCTGAAATTCTCATCCATCATCCCTTTGACAATATCCAGAACAATGCGAGCTCGATTGATGCGATGTTTAATGCATAAATTGCCTTCCAATTTTGAAATTAATTAAAAACAATTTTATAAGAATAAAAAAATGTAATTCATTAAAAATATGCAACGATTTTTTCTTGCGATATTTGAACAATGTATAATATATACGGCTATCATTGAAACTGTAACATATAAAATACACAGTGACGTATAGCTACTTTATTTTACTCAATAAACAAACTATTTAATTTTAAACAGTTTATTTCTACGTGTAATCTTAAATGTCGAAGAGATGTAATCTATATGTAGTCAAAGTCGGTTCTCTCTTATCGCAGATGTTAAGAAAGTAGTTAAAGACCGATTACGTTGAATCCAAGAGGATTTCCAGATCTTCGAATTTCTGTGGCCTATATGCAAAGTCTAACAAGTCCACATCGATCAATTTCGAAATAAACCAAGAAAACTGAGGAATCATTTATTGGAGCGGGTTGAAGAGAAAAGATGTAGCTTATGGAGTCAGCCAGTGTCTTCAAAAAGCATTTTCTAAATAGGCATGTTGGGCTTTGCATCTAAAATTCCGGTATGTTTCTAAGAAGGGCAATAAATGCAGATTTTTCAACATGGTGGCGGTTGAAAAATCTGCATTTATTTCTCTAAAAACATGCAAAATAATGTAAAACTGATTTAGATATCAAACTTCATTTCTTCTTCGCCACAATTAACGTCTTTTTCCCCGGTTACCCTCTCCAGCGCAGTTTGAAATATATATTTCAAAAAGGCTAAGGTATCTTCTTTTTCCCATTCGTTTTCATAGTCTTGTTGTATTATGTTTTTTATCTTTGTTGACTCCAGTGTGTAGTACTTTTGGAGTCGTCTGAGCAGCATTTTTCCTCTTTTACATAACGTTTTTGGAATGTACACCTCATATCCGTTACTTATTACACGACTGGTGCCCCACTTTCATTTTTGGTGATAAATATTCGTTTGAAAAGGTGAAATTTACAATTCCAATATCCTATTAATTGCTTAAAAACTCTCTGAGCTTCAGTTCTCCAGACCCTTAATCAAAATATCAGACCCAGTTTCGGAAACAGTGGCAAGCATTTATTTTTGTGTAATGTGCTTGTTATGGATATTTTCGATTTGACACTATCAGAATTCATTGTTAAAATCGATTATTAAAAACGTTATTGACTTCGAAAAATGTTTCATTTTTTGTCGTTGCGTTTCTGACTCACATCTTTTTCGAGCCTTATTGCTATCACTCTGAGGTAATATTTCTTAATTGTTCAGAATTACTGAGGTTTTGTAAGTATTCAGTTGAAAATTAATTTCTATAAATAAATCAATAGCAACGCATTAACCAATTGTTAAACCTGTAAATTGCAGGACTTGCTGCATCTAAATTCAAATTTCGACCCTGAATTACATTGTACTTACTTAATCTTTCTTCACAATATTATTTAGAGATTATGTGAGAAGATTATTTATGTGGATCTTAAAAAAAAACACGGACCTAAATTGAATCTCCGGGCAACACTGGGCGATGGAGTGGAACACCTAGAGTAATGAACTAAGCAATGTTTACAAAATTGGTATTGCTGAATCTACCCTCAAAGAAATAACATTGATTAGGCCAAGAGCATTTACAAGTTTAGTATACTTTCAGCCGCGATGTTAATTGAACCATAATTTGGTCCCCTTTTAATATCGAAACAACCTTAGTTTCTTTCCATATTTTGAGAAATAGTAATGTTTTGATTATTAATTTAGAAAATACATAATTTCATTATGACCAGGAATAAAGGTAGCTTTTAGTTTATTCGATCCATCTAACAGATCAAGAGAAAGTCTGGATGTTAATATAAACTATATTGCAATGCATATAAACAATTTGTTGGGATCGACAACGAAAGTTACAAAAAAATACATTTGGAAATAGGTGAAGCAAGTTCGTCTGTTAATATTCATGCATTCAGAGACTCTGGAAGTATTGCAATCTATAAAAGGAAGCATTATGTAGTAGATAAAAAAAAATAAAACAATAGTACGTCTTCCAAATAAATAAACACAACATCAACGCCCAAATAAATAAAAGGATTGCGACTTTATTATCTATTAAACTAAACCCCATCTTATAGCACCTGAATTTCATACACATATGTATTTTAATAACGTACTAAATAAGTGAGCCTGGCATGTAATATGCTTTAGGAACAAACTGATACTCAGAATTTTAGATAAAATATACAAAAGCGTCTTGTAACGGCCAGTCTTCATATAAACCAATAATAATAAATTAAGAAGGACCTGTTGATAATAATAATGGCGTCCAGGTTACATCGATAAGATATCGCATCCACCGCTTAATCGAAAAGTCTACCTAAGTAAGTCGGCGAACGTCTTTGAGTTTTTCGTATCCTCAAAGACGTTTTGATGTAAGGATGCTAATCAATTCAATACAAGCATTCAACTTTGTAATGAAGCGTTTGTCCGTTCAACTTTGGAGACAACAATAGGCGTCTTCCTAGGATTAGCAATGCAAAATTCACTTTGTGGACCTCAGCCTTACATTGTTACTAAACCAATAACGTTCTCGCTAGGAACTGCCTTGGATTTTATGGTACCGTAATAGTACGCATTGTTCGTCGAAACAATGATTTTTGTCTAAACAACAAGAGTTTCATATAAATTTCCCAAATGCGAGTTTTATTGTTTACCTTGGAGAGAGAAGAATAATGTAATTTATCACGTTCGCAATGAGAATGTACCTAACCCTTGTTAGGTATCTTTTGTCGAAACGAATACGTTATTTCAACGACCTCATTTACGAATTCAAATTTTCAGTAAAATGTAGGTACTGCGATATTATGTACGTTATTCAGCTTTTTAAAAAGTAAAAGACGCATTATTATACTATAATAGATACTATCAGCGAAATAGGTAATTATTTCCCTATCTTTGAAAAAGATGCAATTTAGATATAAGTATATGTGCCTATATACATGTATATTAAAAAGTAATATATGCCTGGGCTAATCAAAAAGAAGCGCCAACTAAATTGAAGGTAAAATAAAAAAAATAAAAATTTACCACACACCGCTAGTACTTTTAATTGTTTAGTTTCCCTGAAACTTTTTAGTTTGACATTTTCTAATAATTCAGTACATTTTCAAATCTTCTTTAAAATTGTTTTCCTTCTGTAACTACTTATCCGCTATCCAATCAACAGTGGAGAAAATATGTCAAAATATATTTGTAATTATAAACAGAAAAAGGTTTGGGTATTTCCATAATTTTGGTTAGAAATCCAACATGAACAAAATATGAAAATAAATGTATCAATAAATGTGTTCTTTATGGAATAAAAAATATATATTTTTAAGAAAATATAACCACAAAGCTATAAATTCCTAAAGTAAGAAAATTACTCGGATTAGATTCAATAATATACATTAAATAAGCCACAATGCACCATATAATTTTTGTGTTTATTGTC
>LR737385.1:8108539-8264205 GCA_902655005.2 Marronus borbonicus | reverse complement strand
AATAATAAAGAATTCTTGCCCTTACTTTTTAATAAATTCCAACATAAAACCAAAATTTGTATTTCTCGTGTTTTATTCTAAGTCCCCTTGAGGGCTTTTCAATGCAATACAAAGGCTCCAGTTACATGTTTCTGAGTAAAAAGCAAGACGAGAAATACTTTCCTCTGGTCAATTGTTTATTGCTGCATGAGAAATTAATTCAAAATCGCTGTAGTTATAGCTTCATAATACAGAAGAAGTGCCTAGATAAATAATTTTCTACTTAGCCCCAAAAGTCCTCTCGCCATTTTGGCTCATAAATGGGACTAAATGGTAAAAATGTACATTACGAGGAATCAGAGAATATCCCAAATAGCAACGGCGTTTAATACTGTAGAACGGAGTATGTAGTAGTAGTAGTAGTCTTGTTACTAGCGCCATCCAACAACTGTACCCATGAACTAAAATCGTTTCGCACTACCTATACTATGTCTCCAAAACAAGAGTAGCGGAAGCAGAACAGTTCACACGCATACAATATAATGAAATACAACCATAATACGACTATTCCGAATAAAACGGATAAAAGATGGCGGCTGGATTGAATCTATAACCTATAACCCCGATATGAATTTGTTGACGTTGTATGTGTTACTTTACTTTTCAAACAAGAAAAAAAAATAAATATTATGTGCGTAAAGTACTTACTACATTAATAAACGAATAGATAGAAATTAATTATTTCATGCAAAACACTGTTAACGATACGTTGACAGGTTATAGTAAGCAGTAAACATGGCTGACGACGACTTCCGTTATGATATCGCTTGTATGTAAGTCGTGTTTGGTCGGGGCCAATAGAAACGTTTGATTTTTGCGCATAAAATTTGAATTACTCCTCCTGTTATTGACACAAGGTATATTATATAATAATTATTATTACTTATGTATATATTTTTATTATTGAGTAATGCCTGTAAGACTGCCTGCCGATAAATTCATTAACAAATATATCAAAGATATATTCCCATCGTATGCATGGGCGTAGCCAGAGGGGGGCAGGAAGGGGCCATAAGAACTTTAGGATAGGACATGAAGTTATCGAAAAAAACGAAAGCTGCAAATTTCGAATAATATGAATATGTGTTTGGCCAACTGAAAATTAAGGAAATGCATCGTAAATTTGAAGACAAATTAGCAGAATAGTCTTCAATAGGTATGGGATGGCATCGAAATATACAAAGAGGAACCAGCCTGTGATAATCACAGGACAAAAATCATGGAGGAAATGTTACACAAGTTCCCTCTCTCGTTGCTGCTGCGGCTTGTAGCTAATTTCAGGTTTATTTGTAAAATTGCAACTGTCAAAATGCTTAAGATAACATAAATTTATAAGTACGATTTAGCAATGGTTTGCAAAAATTTCCTTAATATTCTGTGCTTATTGAGAGACGATGCAATAACACGAAATGTAGCTTTAATTGTTATATTACTTTGTTCTGCTATCGCATTATTTTTAAGGTTAGACTTTTGTCAATATATCTACAAATTCAGACAAGATTTCATATCTACTAACAGTATGCTGTTGTACCTTTACGGTATCTCCAAATACACAATATAATACATAAAACTAGATCTATTACCATTAAAAAAAGGAGCAGAGTGAACCAGCATTTAATCTTTCTTGCATCCTTCGATTTGCAATTTTATAATTATTCTTTGTTTTAGTCCTTTGGCAGCATCTATCATATTTTTAAACTACATACTAGGATTTATCGTTTGTTGGTGTCTTATTAAATATCAGAAAAATGCTTCGTTTTGTTTACATAGACTAGTAAGCTTTTATCGTGTAAGACTGTCAAGTAACAAACATATTTCATCATCATGTGGCATATGCAATGAATCTTTATGTGACCGACATAGGTTAACGAAAAGAACTCTACCGTGGAAAAAGATTCATCTAAGTAAACGTCTAAATAATGCCATAGAACATGTAAATATGTTGTGAGTATTGTAGTAATATTTATAACTAATAATTTCACTTTTAGTTCTATAATAGATTAATCGAAACATTTGTTACATCATGGTATAGCACATTTACAAATGATGTAACCTTTTTAAATGAATTAAGGTTTTCCCTACAATATGCTACTGCTACGGCAGTAAATAAGTTTTTGGAAGTTGATATTGGATCGGTAACAGCAAACAAAATGGTACCATGCATTATAAAGCATATCGATGATTATTTATGTATGCAACAAATAGCTAAGTTAAAAAGCGTGAATATAAATAAAATTGCTGTTGATTATTTAGGTAATCGATTACATATTGCAACAACTAATCGTGAATATGAATTGAATTACTTGCAACATCTTACGTCTTGTTTGATGCCTAAACTTTTACCGGAAGAATATTTAAACTGCAGGTACTGGTAAGAATTAAACAATATTAATGTATCTATCTAATTATTATGTTTCTTTTCGTAGCAATTATACCACACTATTAAGGGAAATTTTTGTTGGTTGGGTTCTATTACCAACTATGGATATACTTGCCGATCCAAATATTATTAATTTATTTGTAGTCCTTAGCACAAATAAACAAAAATTTCATACACCTGTGGTAATCCCTCATGAAAAAGTCGAAATGTTCTCTACATTTATTGACAAAAATATAGAACACTCTGCATTGGCATTGGATTTAAAAACAGTCTTAAAATCACAAAATCTATTATATCATTTCATGCAATTTTTGAAAAAGGAAGGTTATGTTCATATACTACAATTTTGTCTTGATGTAGGTAAGTTCAAAATATTGGTGATGGTCTATTTCTTAAATTCCTTGAGGCGTTAATGTTATGCTCAATATGTAATTTCGGTAAAGCAATCGAACCTAAACATTTAGGTAATAAAGTGATTTAATTTTTCTGTCATAGACCCTCTGGTCCGTGGTGTAGTAGTTAGCACTGCTATGCAGCAAACAGAGATGTCAGGTTCGATTCCTTGGCGGGGTTGATTTTTCAAATATTTAATTACTTCGGAAATACCAAGAAAATCACGGATTTGGCACCCGTACTTTCTTTTTTTTTATAGGAAAATGTCTGCGTTGCTGATTTGTGCCCTAAACATTTTATTTTGTACTTATCCCATTCTTGAGATATTCAAAATTGAAAAACAGGAGCCAACTTCACACAGCTCCAGCACTCACTTTTTCCGTATTTAACCAAGCCATCGGTTTGTACCCATCCTATGCTGACTTATGCTGTAAACTCACTCCTACCCGACATAATCGAGGAATAAGATATACTGTAATAAGGGCTATTCAGACACTTATCCGGCAACCAGCGCACCAATTTTTTGATTCTTAAAAATTTGGTTTTGTGCTCGTCGTTCCCTTGTTTGTACCGTAAAAATTTCATTTTGTGCTCGCCCCCTTTTCGAGATATTCGAAAATCAAGGCTACTCTACCGTCCTTTATTCAATAGTACCTGCACAAATTTGTTGGTTTTTGAAACTCTAATAATACCATTCTTTCGTGCTGGTTTGTGCCGTAAAAATGTCATTTTTAGTCGCATCCTTTTCGAAATATTTAAGAATGAGCTAGAGCAGGCCCTTATAAATTCGATTTTCTCTGGAAGAAGATGAGCACAAAACTAGCATTTTTACGGCACAAGACGTGGACGTTTTCAAATTGAAAGTGCTGGAACCAACTTCACGAACCCTTTTTAAACTTCATTGCTACAAAATACTGTATTATAATTTCAGAGCAATTTAACGTGAAGCTCATATTGCCAGATCTTTCGAAACGCCAGCTAGAAAATCTCCACACAGAAGCCCTAAATCTATACAAAATCTACATAAGTCCAAAAAGCCCGGATTTTATCGACTGTCCCGACGACATCGTAACTGATTTGTATCGCTTGCTAGAGGAAGGAGTATACAATGTGGCAAAGCTCAGAACGTCTGAACCACTTTACAAAGCATATGACCATGCATTTGGAGTACTAGAAAATAATCATCTACCAGAGTTTTATCACAGTAATGAGGTAATAAATTTACCAAATAAAACTACCATGATCAGATACTGAAGTTGATGTTAGTTTTATAGCTACTTGTGTGGGACAAAAGTTACAGCTACTTACAAAAAGAGTTCGTCGAATAAGTAAGTATAGTTTTTGTTAATAATAGTAATGCAATAATAAATATTAGACAAAACATGCAACCACATGGATCGCCTTCAAAAATGAGGTAATTCGTAGCATTACTAGACAATTATTTAAGCTTCTCACATGCTTGCATTTTTGTCTCAACAAGTTTTAGCTACGAGATATAAGAAAATTTAGATTGTCATAATTCAAAAGACGATAAAAAAGCTTTTTTTAGCCGCAATACACAGTCGTGCTTGTAGTAATGTTGGTAGTGACGAATTTCATCTAGTCAACAAAATATTTTAATGCTTTAAATAAGCATTAAAATACATTGTAGAGGTTGATAACCAAAATTGATTTAATAACTATGTGTTTAACACTAAAAAGAATAGTGTAGCAGAGACATTGGGAAGTACTGGCACGCGCTGTATATACTTTTCTCTGTTAGGTACGTATGTGTAACTGTGTAACAGTTAGATTTGGTTGTCAACCTGTATATACATATATGCAGTGTGTTTCAAAAAAAAAGGGAAACAATAACATTATTATTTTGAAATTTACAGAAAAAAAAAATAAAGTAGTTTTTTAGATGAGATAATGCGTAGTGTTTGGCGGTATCTCAAATACTATTATTTGTCGTTAAACCGGAAACGAACACGTCCTTGTTATTTTAAATGAAACTCTGCATATTCTTTGATATTTCTCAAAAGGAGTGTTGCAAATCCCGCAAAGAGATTTTCAAGACATCTATTTAGAAAAAACAAAATATCTATAGCCATGAAGACAAGATAACTCTTTGAAATTTATAATAGTAATCATTATCGATACATTTGTGTGTATAATAAAAATAAATAATAGTGAAAACGTTAATATTTGACGAATGTAATCGTAATTCACAAAAAGCTGCCGCACTATATGCTGAAAGATACCGCGATAGCTTTCATCCGGCACATACTTCCGTATTAAAAATTGAAATGTGCTTAAGACAACGAGGATCATTTCTTAAAGTAAGAATTCAACATAGAAAACCTCGTATAAATAACGTAGCTAACGAAGAGCGAGAAGAACAAAAATTGCACATTCTGGTCTATCTCCAACTACTCACTTTCGTCAATAACTATGTAGTTCAGAAAGTTTGAACATTAGTTGCAACGCCACACAGAACTATAAAGAGATAGAAGCCGCATCGACATAAACCCATCTCAGTGCAATACTTACGCCTAACAAATCTTGATCGTCGATTAACTTTTATTGCGTGGTTAGTGCAACTGCTTGATGATAAACCAAATATTTAAATCGAATGTTGTAGACGTACGAAACAATAGTACTTATAGTGGCGTTATTCATAAACAAAATAATGGTTTCTGGTTGGACAAAAACTCACACTGGACAAGAGAGACGAATCGTCAAACCGTTTGGAGTACTAACGCCTGATGCAGTTATTGTGTTTTCCCTCTTTTTTGAAGGACATTGCCTATACATAACGTTTCATATATGGAGTGTAAGGCATGCATTTAATATGTTAAAGTGTAGCGTCATAATTATTTTTATTTGTAAGTACATGATTCAAATCTAAGACATATAAGCTATTAAAAAATATGTACCATTAGCAAAACTCCAATTACATTATAGCGTTATAGTCTTATCATGCTGTCTCTTTACCTCTTATACAGTGAAACTTGTCTAGAACAAAGTCCTGCAGCACGGATTTTCTTAAAAATATATCGTGCCCGTAAGAATAATAAAATTTAAACAGTATTTATTTATACACAATGTATCAAAAATAACGTATAAAATTCAATTTCCTTTTTAGTTTGGCATTTAAAAAAGAATGCAAAAACTGGTAAACTTGCATTTTGTAACTACCATATTTTTGTTTTTTTCTTCATTGCTTTTTGTCATGTTTAACAAACTCAATGCTATTTAGCTAAGATTTTTGTGAATCATCAATAGTACATCGTTATGCCTCGTTTTCTTTTTTTTATGCCACAAGTCAAATAAATTCGCAATTTGTAAAATAACTTGATGTTTATTTAATGAAAAACCTTTTCTGTTTAAATATTTTTGAACGTGCCTTGCTGCTGAAAATCCAAACACTGCATGTGCTTTAAGTCGCATCCGTCATAAATAAGTTTTGTTTTATTTCTTGTGAATATAGTGGAGATTTTCACTATAGAAGTTTCATTATACTTACGTTTCATCCCTCCAGTATAGACGAAGATTCCGGTATATTCAGGGTCCACTGTTGACAAGTTTCACTGCAATTTCTTTGTTCTACAAATAATTTTTTTTTATTTCTGTTTAGACATCGAAGATACCATGAAAATGCAAATCATGGGACCGTGGCAAAGATCAGCAGCGGTCTAGGGAAAATTAAAGGAGCATTACAAACGAAGCAGCCGATAGAAGGATACGCACCAGAGTCACAGGTATATGAAAACGATGCTACCCACTATGCCGATGACACAATGCCTCCTATGATAGGATTTCGTGATTTAACCACTTGGAGAATCTCCATTAGAACATTTATTACCGAACAAAATGTAAGTGTTTTGATGAAGGTTATTCGGTCTTTATAGCGCAATTATGAAAAGAAAAATAATTTGTGAAACCATAGTTCCTTATTCATCTTTTTTTTTAGACAAGTAATAGATTAAATACTTACTTCATCAATATAGAGCGAATAGATACCTTACCAGAAAATGAATTAAGAAGGTGGAGTGTTGAAAGAAAAGATGTCGACTTTTATACATTAAAGGCTAAATTGATCGAGTTTCATGGTGAGAGTCAAATTCCTGAGCTACCTCCTAAGAGGTAATTCAATTTCACAGTAAAATTCTATAAGAATAAAGAATACGTTGTAGGGTTTTATGGGCAGCCGATCCAGAAGCAAGAAAAGTCAAATACGAGGAGTTTCTAAGGCAACTGCTTCAAAAGCCGTTATTAAGAAGCAGCGATCTCGTCTATACATTCCTGAAGACTGAGCAAGGTTTTACAGAAATGATTAATTCGTCTGTAACGGGAGTAGATCTAGAAAATATCTATCAGTCCGTCGCCTACAAGCTTCGTAAAGAAAAAGGACAGCATTTAGATTCTTTTATGAATACATTCCTTGCTTCGACTGGGAGAGTAAAGCCAAATAAAGTCGAGTGGGCGGAAATAGGAGATGAACTAGATAATTTGATGAATGTCACTTTAACACAAAGTTGCATTCCTAAAACCCATCACAATAAAGTATTCGGAAACAATTTCAATGTTACTCAAAGGAAAATGACAGAATCTGCGTCAAGTACTTTTAATCCCAGTGGAATAGCTGAATCTTTATTCTATATTTGTAAGTACATTACCATTATTATTAGCGATGAAGCGGATACTCGTTAACTAACGTGGAATATTCTAGTTGAAAACCCGAGTAATTTTTAATTTCGACTAGTTTTACTCATTTTAATTTATTCGAAGTTTATTTAGTCCAATTCGGGCTAATTTCAAATTGAATCGGACTCGCATTAGTTTTAATTTATGCCAGACCTAATCGTGGCGAATCGGGCTCATTCGATAGAAAGAGCCTATTCACAGGCTTTGGAAATTATTTATATATATTATCTTAAAATATCCCTTATTTTATTCAATTTTCTTTTGCGTCTCCCTCTTTTGTTTTTTTCCCAAATATTCTCCATTTGTCCCTCACATTCCATCCTCGCCAAAAGTCCCAACCACCTAATTGTTTTCGTAATTTTCATTTCTTCTCTTATCTGTTCTTCTTGCTCACACTATATTTTTCTGGCACTTCGTTTCAACCGCTTGCATCCTTCTTTCCTGTTTCTCCGTTAAGTTCCATCTCATTAGCGTTTATACTTTCCGTCTGTACAAGTTGTATCCCTAATGCCAGCTTGTCTTTTTCAGTGAAGCACACGTTCAAAGTTTCCTACAGCATACTCAAGCTGTATACAGCTGTATGCAATGTTGCCCAACACGCTTTTGAATCGCTATGTAAAATGTTTATTGAAAAGAAAATAAAATCAGCACTTTCTCAAAATAACCTCGCAGTTTTGATTGAACAGTTGGAAGGTAAGTGACTGTAAAGATTTTATTTACGCAAGATCAAGTAAACTTATTTTAATTAATTTGCTTGGGGCGGGTTTATATAAAAACAAGAATAGTAAAAAAAACAAAGTTTTAGAGATGATATTAATGATACCAAAAGATTTGTTCATAGTAGTTCCGGATTAAAGGGCGTTAGTATTTTTTGTGGCCTCACTATTACTGCAAAGTTTGTTAGAAAAGCTATTGATAAATATAGTAACTTGTATTCGAATTTAAAAAAAAATTAATTTGTAATGTATTTACATACACAGTTACGCTCAATATCCGATGTTGTATAAAACTCGCAACTTAGTATTGTGCATAGTCAAAATAATCTACATTCGGTTATTTAATGGGTATTGTGCGCTATAAAATAATCAAAATTAATTCTTTGATTTAGATTCGGAATAAACCATTAAGAATTCGGGATTATGAAAGTGTCTGAAGAGCAATGTTATCAGATTGGGTGATTTATAGTAAATCCTACCATTTTTTTTTGCTATTTCTAATATTTTAAATTTATAGTCGTTTTGGCAATACATGGCAATACACATTTTCATCACAAAATCATGTAAGATGATTAATTTGTTTGTATCTGCGTAATTCTTATGCGTATATAGCGTATTCCATTGGCTCTCTTGGGGCAGATTAAGGGTAGATGTATTCTTTCTTAACATATAGAGTTGAAAGAAGATACAAATACACTCAGTCTGTCCCAGGGCAACGCTATCGGTGTATAGGTGGATTGAAAACTCTGTTGGTTCGCCATGATTAATTTTAGAAAAACAATCAAAATTCTATGTTATCCAACGAATAAAATGGAATCCTACTATTTTATTTTTATTTCTCCATTTTTATAATGTTGTAGATATTATTTTCGAAAAACATATGTCTCCTACCCCAGAAATATTAGAAGAACGGAAACTAAATGCATTCGCAGGTCTCCAAAATGCATTGCCGCATTGGCTAGCTCTGCTCACAGGGGAAGATTTTAAAAATGGCATGAAAAATCTACTAGAAATTCTACAAAATCCATTATACAATAAACAGGTTTGTATTAGATAACATTACATAATATCAAAACATTTATTCTTTCTTTCAGTTAGCGTATAATCTTCTTGATATAGTAATTACCGAATTTTATCCCGATTTAGGTATGTCTTAGACTAATTAAACTTATAGATAAATAAAATTGTAGAAAAATGTAATGACTTTCATTCAACTCCTTTAAGCACTCATTCCTAAAATGATCACTCTTTTAATCATTGATAATGTTAAAATGTTAAAATACTTGAACAGAATTATTTTAAACGTTGCTTCTTAGAAACATTAGCATTAGCATTCTTTTCGTTACTGCTGTTACACTTTCCAAATTCTGTAAATATCCTGTAAAGCTTATTTTAAGAACTCACATTTCGTTCAAATAAATTGGCAAAAATAAATCAGATAATACTAACTTGAAAAAAGTGAATCTAACAATCAAAATGTATATAGATTGCTGTGACGTCAAGCTGAGCACCAATTATATTGAAACGAACCATTTAAATGAGTTAGTTGTTCTACGTGGTGTAATTGATTGATATTCGAGCAATAAGGTTAGTTCTTCTCTCATCCATCGTATGTGGAGTCGATGTAGAATATGAAGGATAAAAAACGTATTGGCCCTATTTTTAGTTCTGTTCTTGCGTTTTCGCACATCCAGAGCAAAAGATCTTCAAATCAGACTCAGAAAGGCTTATGGATTGGAGATTTCCAACCAAATAATTAGCAATAGATTTAAAGAAACCATCTCGAGATCAAGAAGAATTGTGTAAAAACCTATTTTAAGCGCGAATCACCTAGAATGTTTAAATTTCGCTCGTATCCATGTTGCACGACAACTTCAACATTGGAGGCCAATACTCTACACATACGTCAGCATTTCGTTTAACTTCGGTACCTACCATAATATTCAAACCATGGATCTTTGCTAAGTCTTAATATGAACCTAATTAGTCCCAATATAATTTCCTCCGTGTTTTCCGATGTAGTTAATTATGTGAAAAAATGTTCCGATAACGCATCGAAGCTGAGCCATCTCCCGTTTGCTAGGCGGGCGTGCTAACCATTACATCATGAGGACCTGTCAAGAACATATTTTTTAATACATTGATGTTATTTATCTACAATGCTTCGACAGATTTCCAATTGAGCATTATTTTGATTTGTTAGACGGGGGTATTCGGAGATGCCCAGATCCATCTTAGTCGCTCCAACGGCTAAAAAATACCATCATCGAAGAGCAGGAGAATGTTTGGGCTCATATTTTGGGGGTCTCATGCAATAATTCATGATAAAGAAAGTATTAGTGACTTAGTGTTCTTTAAAAAAACCTTGAAGAAAAAAGAACACGTTGAATTGTTATTATTGCCTCAAAAATTGTATGAAAAATTAATTTTGTCTGTTCAAATTTACTTGGACACATACATACATTGTACATAAGATCAAAAAAGTGTTAACTATAGTTGTTCTAGAACAATATTTTTGTACATATAAACATCTGCAATTTTGAATGTCTCATTAAGTTAATTCAATTTTTAGCATTATAAATATTTACAGGAATTTTCACAATTGCAAATAAATTTATTGTGGAGTAACTCGTGTAACTGTAATTGGTTTTCAATAGCTCGCCGTCATGAAAATGCGATTATATTCGAAAAATTTTAGTGATGCAATAAAAGAGAAATGCGTAATTACGCATTCCAATAACCAACGTTTTAAATTGTGCATTCCTGTTATCCTGTTACTCTTACATATGTGGAAAATAGTAATTAAAACTACAATTATTCCGTATTAATATATTTTTGTATTTTACACAATTTATATTACAATTATTGTCAGGAAGAAATCAAAACAAAGAATGATCTTCATACATGCAATAAATTCGAATATTCTGTCTTTAACTTTACATATATTTATATTATTTCGGGGAAGAAGTTTTTTAAAGAATCTTGTGCGATCATCCTTTGTTGAAACTCGGAAGGCAAAATTGAAAATTTAAAAAATAGTACGATATAATTCTAACTATGTATACATAAATAGTTTAGTTTACTGGTATATCAAATCCATAGTATTTTAGTTGGTCATTTTTAGAAAGTACACCGATACATACAAACATGTATATGTATATTATAGTTTAATAATTATACATCAAATCGACTATTTGAAAGTAAACATGTCAGTTTTGAAAAATAACGCTTACTTCTAAAATGTACGTACAATTAGTCGAGAACTCCTACCAACTAATAGAAGAAGTACCATCGAACGTAAATTGAATAGATATGATAGAAAAGTGCTATTAACTGTAATGACCGTTGAAGTAATACCTACGTTATTTCAGATTATGTATATACATACGATGCGATATTGATACATGATTTCTAGTAAAAACATGAGTGGTCCTTAGTAAAACGTGTATTCAACGAAATCGATAATTTCGAAGCATATATGGCATATTTTAGGAACTAGTAATTCATCATGTACGAACATATTCACTAAAAAGTCGAACATATGAGATTAGATTTATTACTCCGATCGTTATTTTGCAAAGTATAGGCCATTTAAAACTAACAATTTTTAAAATAGATTATTAATGGTAGATTGTACAGGGTCCTACCCGAAGGATAGAATGTACTCAATTCTAAAGCACATGAAATGAAAAAGCACATGAAATGAAAAAGCACGCTTTTGTCTATTAGCGCAGTCAGGAACAACAATGGTGCGCAAGTTTCTGTCTGCTTGTCACCTTAATGATGTTGAATAAACTTGCAGAAAATCACCTGTTATTAAAAGATGCGCTCCCAAACTCCTACCACCAAGTTGGGATCCGGTTCGGTGGGACCTGCAATTAATGCATATGGCTAGCTGCGTCTTTCGACTAATTGTAAGTAAGTATAAGTCGAAAACTCCATTCGTATAGTAGCAGTTTTCTTCTTAAATCCAACGGGAAAAGAAGAGAATCACAAACGCGTTTCTGACTCGGAAAATTTCTCCTTGACGTGGTTAATATGGAGTCAATCACTTCACCAGAGTGCTTTTAAATAAATCGCTTAACATCAGCATACATGGAAAGATGCACTAGTGGGGCATACAAGGTATCACTGATGTAAAAATAGAAAATTTTCGTGCCAACAGGGAACCTTGTGGCACCGCGGATAAGATGAGACAAAACTGCAAAACTTCTTCCGCTCAAATAGACACTGAATTCTCGCCAATACCAATCCTGCTCAACTTTCAAAGCAGACTGCAATGGCAAACTGTATCAAATGCCCTCCATCGAGAAACACCGCTCCAGCCGTCTCTCTACTCTCGAAGACGCCTCGGATGAAGTCAAATAGACGAAGCAGTTGGAATTCTGTTGAGAGTTAGACATGAAATGCAAACTATTCGTCGGCGAAGGGCTCAATATCGCACAATTCATCACTTAAACGGGTAAGGATGATTGCCTTCACCACCTTTTCTTTATAGGTGTATACCATTCTTACTTCGTCTTGCAGGGGTTTCGCTGGATGCTTACTGCTCCTTTTTAGCGCCTTGGTCACCTTTCATAATAAATTGTCATAATAGGCTTAGATGTTTGCGATAGTCTTATCTCTGGGCTATATGGCTTTTCTTCTCAATCTGCTCTTACACAAGGCGGTAACTGACAAACGTTAGACCGTTATTGAATAATAGGAACTCTTTTCACAGAAGAGGTTATTACATTACCGATGGTCGCTGCTGTAGTTTTCAACACTTCCTCCGACGAGATCTTGTGCAGCAGCGACTTATATTCAGATAAGACTTCGCGAGTGAACAGCTCCCAATCAGCCCTTCTCCGAGGCGGCACGGCAATTCTAGAAGGCATCCCCGTTCACGATTACGAAAATTGGATTATAATTCGAGGAAAGACGTTCTAGATATTCAATCGAGCACCAGTTTTAAAGTAGGTGGACTCGGAAGGGGAATGGACCTGGATTCCTCTTGGATAAAGAACAATTGTAGTAGTGGCTCTGCAATCCCAACCAGAGTGTTTGGAATTGACATCACCAAAAAACACGGCCGGGATCCTAAGACACAAAATTCCTAGCGAGGAAACGAGTTATAATTGGCCTACGTTGTAGCTCTGCACAACCGCCACGATCGCCTCCAGGTATGGGAGTGGTGAAAGTGTAGCGCTTATCGTAATTTTTTCCGACAGAAAAAATTCAGTCCTGCTAGAAGTACCATATCATAGAGAAGGCGAGTCCTTCCAGCAGAACCAAAGTTCACGTACAATCGTCCTTCAGAAAATGTTTTCCGAGGAGATAAAACGTTGTACAATCTATCATTAATATTAGAAAAGTATTAAACGTCTTTATTTACCGAAGAGAGCGTAAATTGAACTCTTATAATACTTGCATACATTTACTTAAAAAACATTTCAACGCCCTAATATCTAACAAATATATACTAATCTATGAGAAGTAGATAGAAGTGATTAAAATGAATCAATGTTGTAGTTAACTGAAATAACAATTTTTGAAAAAAATTAATTTAATTTTGTATGCATTTGTGTGCTGGGTTTGGTTTGTTTTGTTTGGTTTGTTTGCCATGTTTTAGAGGTGTTAGGTAATCATCAAATAATTTTTCTAGACGACACACAAATGGGTATTATGCCAGATGTACTGAACGAAATCATAACATGGTAGTGCTAGTTGCACCGATTAAAATTAAATTAAGAAAATTGTTTATATCGAATAATATAGTATAACCCCGATGGATCAAGTTACCTCACTACAATCAGAAATTAGTGAACGTAAAGTTCTCAGAATCCCCTTAATTTGTTAACCATAATAAATATAAGGCTTGTTCCAACAGGCTAAAAAATATCCGAAACTGTTCTCTGTCCTATTTCACCGTATAAGATTAGCTCTCACTAGTTTGAGATTTGTATTGCAACAGAGCATTATCGCATAGTTTTTCATTACATACTGGCCTTCAACAAAACACAAACTCAAAAAGCAAACAATTGTTGATTTTTTCATGATAAAAAAAATCGAATCGAATATTGTTATTGGTAAAAGTAAAAGTATTTTTATTAATTTTTGTCATTCTATTTTTTCCATGTACTTTAAATTTCCGGTAGTTCGAAGTAACCTGTGTCCCCCTCCCCATTCAACTTTCATTTTAATCATTTCAATTAGTATAAATAGCATGATATAATTTCTTAAAAAAGTATCAGTCAAACATGGATACTCATTTTCTTACAAATCTTCCTACTACGTTGTCTTACACGATAGGTATAAAATATAAAAAATCGTTAACTTAATGCTACAGTATATGTAGATTTTCGCAATTCTTAAATTTGGAATCCTCTTTCCCGAAGAGCCATGTAAACATCTGCCTAGCTTTCATGCTCACCTTCACGACTCCTCTACTTTCATACCATTGTTGATGATGCGGATAGTCCCTATCTTCAACCTGCAAACTCTTCAGTCTGATCTGCGTAAGTACACCTACCAAAAGCTCGTCTACGTTGTGATTTATCCCGACTGATATTTCTATGAATTTTGCTCGATACGTACAGGCTAAGCATTTACCATCTGCAACATAAGAAAGCGTATTTTAAGAAACTTGTAACATAAAAAAAAAATACCCACGCGTATTTTTTTCTTTTGTAAAAAGCTGCAGTTTTAATTTGAATAGCTATTTATCTTGACTTGGACGCAGTCCAATGGGTCATTGCTCTCCTTTTTTTCATCCAAAGTTACCCATTGCGACGCGCTAATGATATATCACCTGATAACATGTTCGTACTTCTAATCGAAATAAAATTGAAAAATGTGTTTAAATTTCTAACGACATTGCATTTGATCTCAGTCCGCTGTAGCTTTGGCAAGAAAGCCTTACAAATTAATAAGATGGATTGCACTTTAAATCCAACGTACTCCGTGAAAATATCACTATTACAGTGAAATTAATAAATATCTTTTAGTGATATCACTCATTCAATTCTGACTTATTACAATCTTTTGAGTATACGTCGAAAAATCTGGTTCAAGGCAAATAAACACGGTGACACACTTCTTATATCCCAAAACAATTAAATTGGATATTTTCCAATGACTTTACACGTAAACATGTTATATGAATAGGTTACTACAATCACGTATGTTGTACATTACTGCACATCACAAAGAAATTAGTATTATTTTATTGGTATAATTCGTGAATTTATACGAAAAGTGTTTCATCTAGTCAGATTGTTAAGTATACAACTTTCGATATAAAACAGAAGTTATACAACAACTCGAGATGTTCGGTATTGAATTTTATTGTGCTCTAAAAATAATTATTTTATTAGAACTACGTCACCTATTTTATTATACGTGTTAAGAGTAATAAAAGTTCGTATCGTAGTACGCGATCAAAAGGCTAGCAGTTAATATTATACCAAGTGCATTGCAATTACGCTATAAAAAAACATGTCAATATGTATATCATCCAGCAAAATAAGTGTAACGTTATTTAAGGTTTAATATCTGGGATTTTAAGATGAAATATTAAAGACTCTTTACAGTAAATAAAGTAAAATATTAAAATTTACAAAATATTATATAATCCACATTTTGATTTAAGGAATTTCCTACTGTTAAAAAATACAACAAATATCCAGATCTAAAATTAAAAGCACCTCAATGAAATCGCCGGACACTTAGGGGAAAACAACAAATTTTGAACACAAACCATCTACTATAGAATAGAAATTGCAGTGGTTGTTTTGCGGACACTGGAGACAAAATTTTCAGCCGCATTTCGGTCCAAACAAAGAAATTAAAATATAAAACCTTCTTCTAACGGTCAATCTTAGAGGTGGATCGTTGATGGCATGGGGTTGCATGGCAGTTACTGGTGTTGAAGATCTGGTAACCCTAAACATAATTCCTACCTAATATGACAGAAGTACCTACTTTATACGTCAGTACATCAATTCTATAGAGCTTTTCTGGGATGTTGCAGATAACAGGATTAAATAATTTTATAACTCTTCAAAATCAGATCTTAAACAGTGTTGCTGTAGGAATGAGCGAAGAAAAGCCAGGAAACTACATTGAACAATGTACAGCAACATTGTTTCCTGTTTCATTATGTATATTAGAATCCGGTCACTTATTTGAAGCACTGCACACCGAAAATTGGATTCTAATCGAATGGTTGTATCTATTGTAATGGTTGTTACTACTGAAGGCTAACAAACGAAGTTAATAAATAAAGTCAGCGTGGAATTGCAGTCTTGAATCCTGCAGTCAAGCAATACCAATAGAATCAGTAGAAATTGTACCAGAATTTGCAATCGAACTCCTGTAGAATTTCAACTCAGCATAAGCAATGATGGCCCAATTTAAGGGTTCTAATTCGGTAAAGGTTTTTTGAGTTCTCATTCAATTAGCATCGAAAACTAAGGAGCAAAACAAAATGAAATTGGCGGACAGTTGTATCTTTCCAATTAAAGCTGTTTTATGCGACGCATAATTTTGCGCGGCTATCAAAGTCTATTCATACGAATTGGTCTGATTCACGAATGTATACACAATTTAAGGAAACTGGGACATAAAAACCACGTTATCCTGCGATGGGTCCCAAGCCATCAAGGGATCGAAGGCTACGAAAAGGCCGACAAGCTGGCTAGGGAAGCAACCATTCATTGGTCCTAGCCCCTTCTGTGGCCTACAAGGGAGCCACATAAAACAAGTAATAAAAGTATGGGAGGACGATCGAAGGATCTCGTACTGGGTCAATGTTCCAGGATAAAAACAGACGAAAGCATTTATATCAGGCTCGCCTAAGACCGCAAAAATAGTGCTATTGTTCAGCAAAGGGGACCTTAGATTACTGGCGAGATTTCTGAAGTTGAGTATCAAATATGCCGTCTATGACTAGAAGATCTAGAGACGGCAGAATACATTTTATGTAATTGTGTTGCCATCAGTCGCACTCGACAACATTTCAGCAAACTGTTCCTGACCTCTACTGAACTGAGGGACGAAGATCCTACTTTTGTTACAATAGATCTATTAACGTCGCAGTGACTAAAGGCTTCTGTGCCTCTGCCCAATAATACTAATACTAATACTATTACTTTATCCAAACTTCCCAACATTTCGTTAAACGACTCGGTAGAATTGGTAGATTTTAGTTGTTTAAGTTAGTGATGTTCGAATCCTTATTCACCAAAGTTCCTGTATCGAATACATTATTAAAGAATTTCCCATCTGCAGTAACCAACCGGGTGATCTGGCTAATTTGATTGAAGCATGTCTTTCCTGGGCTTATCTTAATTTTTAAGGCAAATACTGGTAGCTATAGAATCTTATGTCTGCCGTTGTTGCTAACATCTTTGTGGAAGCGTTCGAACAATAAGCCTTATTATCCCACAATCTTAAGCCGAAGTGTTGACACCGGTACGTTGATGGTACCTTTGTTATCTGGCCTCATGGACGAGACTACTCAACTTAAAAAATTATGTATCGTTTCTAAATTCCCTATACGATTCTATACGCTATGAAGGTCACACCAAACGGATTTACATGTTCTCGTGCACCGACGTCCTGATGGGGTCGCTTCGACATCCCGTCTATCGAGAACCTGCGCACAAAATAGATATCCTACTGACTTCTCACACCATCATCAGCCCAAGGAATGCGGTGTCATCAATTCTCTTTTTCAACGTGTCATTTTCCATATCTTAACACCACTCGTTTCCACCGCCAATAATTATTCTCATCTCATAGAAGTGTAGACGAAACATTGATAGAAGAAAAAATTCCAAATCTTCATAATATTTCTAACAATTTCAATAACATTAATCTCTAATTATATGCCACTCTCACGTTACTGAGTACTTACTATGTCAAGCGGGAATATATCATCTACATGCATTACATCAACGTAAACTAACTATTTTGAGGTATCTCTTTTATCGCCTGAAATACACTTTACAATATCGTAACTTGCTGTAAACATTTCCAAATCATTAAAAACGAAGACTGTTGTTTATTAAATTGCCTCATCTTGTTTATTGAGTTTTCTATTATTACTTTGAGATTTTCCAATTTAACAGAACGTTTCTTATCAATTTTATATATTTTGTGGTATCACTAAGCGCTTTAGTGACAGTTTTACCACGACTGGGCATTATCAAAATAAGTATTGATAGATATCAGCAGTATTGTTTATCATTCTTCCATATCTTCTTTCTTAATACTTCTAATCTCGTATTTGTTCAACAAATGTTCAATGGGTGATAGATCCGAAGACTGTGCATGTCATTTTAAAGGCTGTTTAGTATTTTTACGATACCAACACAATGTTTGTTTGGAACTGTGTTAACGCGCATTGTCTTGTTGAAAATAGGCCATTTTCAAATAATTTTAATACGGACAGTTACAAAATGTTATTTAACATCGTTGTATAGTGATTCGTATTCATACTACCTTGGCCTAAAAATAAATAAATAAATAAGTTTCTCTAATCTCGGACACTTCCCTCTTTGTGTCTGACTCTACGATATAATCGGGGTGAAATACTTCACCAATCCTGTGCCGTATGTAAAATGAGTATATCTTGTTATTTCTTTTCACGGATATCCGAAAAATGTTAATGTAATTTTATAGCATTATCAAATGAAACGAAATTGTGCTCAAACTTGCCAATATATTAGATTAACTTTTGATAAATCTACAATACACCAGTATGTGCCATGTACGCATTGAAAACGATCTTTCGTGTGGTCTTGTGTTAGTAAAGGCTTTCGACGAGCTACATGGCCACTTTAACTCGCTTCTTTAAAGTGTCTTCTTACAGTTCTCGTTGAAATTGCAGTTTTACAACTCGCTGGATAAATCTTTTGCTAACTTTCTTTGATCTCACAACATTGTACCTTCCAAATGCCCGTCACCTCTTGTTTAGGTAATTGCGTTTGTGTTCGCTTTTCTTTCAATTTTCGTACGAACTGGTCTCATAAAAACTTTTTAAGATATTTTACACATCACAACGTGAATACCTTATTTTTTTGCTATTGTATTTTGATATAAACCAAGTAATTTCAACACTGTTTTCAGCATATCACATGAATTAAAGTAGCCACACTCAAATCCCCAAAACTTATCTACCTATGAAATCAAATTTATAGAAATACTTGAAGGAAATGATCAACCTTTCTAGCTTAAAAACAGAACAATTTGCGGTAGATATTAACATAATGGTAATAGTATTTGGAATATTTCCATAAATTCGACTTAAGAGGTCCTTAGTTATGCAATTTTAATAAATCCTTATTTCTACCAGTACATATAAACGCGTCGTAATTTAATAAATCACTTCTAGAACTTCAAAGGTATGCAACTGCTCTAAATGCAAACTAATATTATGCATGCATGCGAATAATAAATTTTAGTTATCAGGAAATATATAAGCGCACATCCTGGATTTGTGTTTCGCATAAATTTTAATAGTAATATACATAGCTAGCAGAACTACGGCATTTCGTAGACGTAATTGAAATTAAATTAGGAAGGCGAAAATCTTCCTTAATTGACGTATCATTAGCAACTAAGACGGATTTACCTTGCGTTGAAACTGCACGGCTTCTAGCTAAATCGATTTTATTTCCCGCGAGTATTACAGTTCTAGATCTCAACAGATCAGCGTTCTCTAATGTAATCAGCTCAGTCTTCGCTTTGGAGAAACTCGCCTTGTCTACCACGGAATACACGACCACAAAAGCATCTGGAGGATTTGTCCTATCCAATTCCTGCAAAAGAAAAATCATGTTAGTGATTTAGTGCAATTAATTGCTAGACGTATTAAATTTCTTTCTTCTACTAGCAAGATGAATTTAACAATGTCAAGTAACTAATAGGTCATATTTAAAACGAGAAAAATGCGGGAAAATATTTTACACAGCCGATTCAATATTTTGATAAAATCAAATTTTCAAAAAGAAACAAGACAATACATATTTCCCAAAGTTAAAAGTTGAAAGATAGTTGGAAGTTGGTATTAGTGCTGTCGAAAATACTTTGAAATTCTGTAACTTGAAATTGAGAAAAAATAAACTTGGTAAAATATAACAATTTTTATTTTTCAATTTAATCTCCCCTAACTTCAATACATTTATTGCAACGATTAATTGGCAATTCTGTCCCCTTGTAAAAATAATCTAATGCTTTTCCGTCTCAATTTCCTACTATAGCGGCAGTATGGATGGGTACATTGTCGTACAATAATCGAACACCTTTTGTTAATTTTCCTGGACGTTTTGCACGAATACTGCACGAATTTACGCAATAAAGATGCATAATATCTACTGTTAACTGTTGTATTGCGCCCCTTAAAGTCAACGAGTAAAATGCCCTTACAATCCCAGAATAATGTGGTCATCACCTTTTTCGTTAATAGAACGACTTTCACCTTTCTGTTCCCTGTTCGATTCCCTTTTCAGTAGAGAATCGTAAAACAAAACCATTGATTTATCTTCTATGACAATGGACTCCAAAGTAGGTTTTGGGTGGTCTCCACACATGTTTAAGAACGGCCGCGCACAGAAAGAAGACGCGGTACCCATCTTGCACTAATCGTATTCCATTGCTGCTAATTCCTTCAGTTTCAAACGGTGATCTTCTAATACTAAATCTTCAATAATTGAAATTTGTTGTGGTGTTGTCACCTCAATTGGCCGTCTGAACCGCCCATCTTCTTCCAGGGACTCTTGCCTCAAACGGAAACATGTTGCCCACGTTTCTACAGAGGAATATGAAGGGGACAAATCACCATAAGCGCCGTCTAAACGTTGTTTGATGTGATTAGGTATTGTGGTGATTAGGTAATTAAAAAAAGTCACTATTTCGCTGATCCAATAATATTTTAAATCGCTCACAATCAATTGTATCTGCAGCTGACAATCGCTTAGCGTGACAGCGAATGTCGCTATATTACTTGTTTACGTTTTTCAACGTATGAGCGGGTTCCATTAAAGTTGCCAAATTTGACTATAATTCATTTGTTTAATAGCTGTAGAAATAGCATAGTATCACATTCGCGTTTGTGGTCATGATTTGCGCCACTCACCTACGGCTCGAGGGCTCGAAGGTCGTCTTCACCAATGGTTGTGATAATCGTTCAAGTAATAATATACTATTATCAACAGTTCTGGTTGATACAAGTACGAATTTGTTCATTTTATACAATGTACTTTAAATAATGATAGCTAGTACTGAAGAAAAAATTGAGATCCGGATTCAAAATTATCGGAATATCAGGATCCAAACTATTCAGATCTCCGGAGTTTAGGATCTGGAAACGCTATCTGATTCTGGAATCCGGATCCACTATCCGATTCTTGGATTCGGATCTAATATCCGATTCTCGAATCCGGATTCGCTACTATTTTGCAATATAGAAGAGAAGTGTTCAATAAAGAAAACAGAATTTGTGTTATATGCAAATAAAGCCAAAATCCGTGAATTCAGAATAATAACAAACTCGCTGATTAGTACTATATATTACGATATTGTTTGGTAATTATTCGACCTATTGCAGGTACTTGCGCGAAAACTCGGAGAACAGGCCTGCATCGACGTTATGGGATAATGGACTCGATTAGATAAAGAATAAAGATAAAGAATCCATATTCGAAGATAGCGAATCCGGATACGAAGCTTCGGATAACGGATCAGGATAATAGTAAATCAGAATATCCGGATCCTAAATTACGGATCCGGATAATGCTATCAAAGATGAAGAAGTATAACAAACCCCAAGGTAACTGCACATTTCGCACCAATCAAAATATTTAATTAATTCGAAACAATTGTTTCAGAAATCCTTGGAAGTAGAATATTTTGTGTAAACTGAGTATGCCGATACGTTGGCGTCTAACAATGTATCGAATGTAACAGAGCTGCAAAATTCGGTGCCAGCTGCGCAGCGGTTGGTGCATTGTGGTTGCGAAATTGCATTACAACGCCTCGATTCTCTTGTATATTTTCATGCGTGGTGCCTACATTGTACTATATAACGGAAATACACGAGGAAATTGAAGCGTTGTAATTAACCTCCCATTTACGACACCACCAGTCGCCACTATTCGATACTCTGGTCTAGTATAGAATGGCGTTTCAGGAATATAATAATTATTTTGAAATTCAGCAACACATTGCCTCACAAATTATGTAAAAAAATTGACAATTTATTAAATTTCGAAGTTTGCACATGATTCACGTCATCGAATTTTGTCCGTATGAATCACACCAATATTGCCTAGTCAAAAATACCATAGAACTAACAAATAGATTGCGTAAATTATTTTTGCTGTAATTTACTCATGTTCGACAGCTCGAGTTTAATTAAAATACAAATTTAGTGGAATATTTAAAGAATCGCAAGCTGTGTAAGTTACGGTATGTTTATATGTCAATATAAAACGTAACTTGTTCACCAATTCTCGTAAAAATAAAAGTACCTCGCGCTCTGAAAACGATAACAACGTAGCCGCTCGTAACCATATCGGTGTGTTGCCATATTGTGAAAATTTGCTTTAATTGAGCAACGGAAGTAGTACAATTAGTTACTAATAAATTATGTGGATGTGGAAAAATCAACTACAATAAATGAATTTAAACGTCACTAGTCTGGAATTAATTTTATTTTTATTATGGATGAGAATAACGCCGAAGATATATTTGCTCATTTTTATAGTGTTATAGTTTATCTTTTCAAAAAAACATATAAACCCTATAAAATCATATAAATGCAACAACTACGAGTGCTTACCGGACGTATAGTTTTATCTGTGATTTTAATAACATAATATTGAACCTGTTCGAAGGCGTTTTTTAAAGTACTTACTGTTGAAAATTGATGGAGTTTAGACTTGATTGTAATATTATGTTATCTAGGGGAGACTTTGTTTCATTATGTACAAGGCGTAATATGTTAGGTGTAAAGTTTTTATTTGTGTCGTTAAATAACGATAAATTGTCCACGAAAGAACAAACGTTTTGATTAGTCACTTGTGTTTAGAATATGTAACAATTATAACGAAATTTCTGAATTGTATAATGTGCATTGTAACTCTTTTAAAGCAACAGCTTAATATTATTTTTTTCCCTCCTGCGCATTGAAACTCGGTTCATTATATTTTCACAAAGTTTAATATTTAGCTTATACATTTTCTATACTTAGGTTAAACCTGTAGGAAATAAATTATTATTATTGTTATTAATAGATTGCTTCTGCTTGTATAGTTAAACAATGACAGATAAAATAAACGAAATGTATTTCGAAATTAATTTACATAAAGTCGTATGAGCCGAATATAAGAAAATAAATAAATTTCCCTAACACATCAAAATTTGAAAAAGCGTATTTAAACAACACGGCTGCAATTTCGAGAAAAAGAGGTGCACATCAATTTTTTTCAAAACTTTAAATAACTCAAAAACAGTTGCAAATAGGTATAGAAAGCCGTAGATATACAAGCTTTCCTTCAAATTTTTCGTAGGGTTTGAAAATGTAATAATGCAGCATATTCAGAACCGACAAACACGTCAACATTTTTTAAATTTAATTTACTCCTTGTGCCTTTTCTCCAGTATTATAATTCCTTATATATTTGACTAATATCATATAACTTAAATTAAAATCATCTAAAAAAGTTCAAAATACCTGTAGGATACAGCAGTTACAGAATCACAAGCAACGTACAGAAAATCGGGACTTACAATGTATGAATATCGTTAAACTCGAAAAGTATTTACATCAAAAGCAAAACCGCTTTTAGCACTTTTATATTTTCTTTTCAACAATTAAATTTCGCTTGAAAAACTTGTCTTTTACGTTTGCCTTTTATATTTTAATGGGGATTTTTGAAGTTCAAACTTTGGAATATGTTCTTTTATGTATACATCTACATGTTGAAAGCTTACTTACGAGGTTTTATTAATTATTAAATCGTTTTATGGTAAAGGACTTAGTTGGATGATTTTTCTTACTTATTTAATGTGACGTTCTAAAAAATCGGTCCTTACGATGCACTGTAAAACCACATAAGCGTGAAATGAAATATGAGAAATTCAGATACTGGTTACCTTACCTTCGAATTTGTGACATTCTCAAAGGTGAGCTCGGATTCCTCACCATTGAGCATTATTGACACGGTTTGATTGCCAAGATCTGCAAAAATAAAACGAATTCTGAGTTAAAACGTTCCTGTTTTTATCAACGAATCTGTCGTAAAGGCATTCAAAAGTACAGGATCCCGTAAAATTATTGTAAAAGTTATTTTAATTATAACACTATCGACGGATTAACACAATTGGAATTCTTTCATAAAGGCGCTCTTACACACAACAATAAATTGCTCAGCCGTAGATGCTAGGCACAATGGAGTGATTAATGGAGCAATTTGGAACAATAAAATGCAAATATCGACGATTATTACATGTATGTATTTGCATGTTGCTCCACACTGCTACACATTGTATACATCGCCAACTATAAGGTGCCATATATCCACTGATTTGAAAAATTCGTGGCAATATTTGTTTCTAACATATTTACTTTATATCTGCGTTTCGTGTTGGTAGTTATGCGTATGTTTTACATTTACCACCTATTGTATTCATCAAAATATCACTTCCGTGGAATAACGAAAAAATCATCGATGTTGTTCATTTCCGGTGATGCTTCTGAGATAACAAGATCTGGAAATGTAAGAATAGAGATTGAATAAAATATCATCTAGAACATAATTCGAAGGCTGATGCCGTCTAATAAATATGATTGCATCCATATTCCCCATTTGTTTCCTTTTTTTGTTTATTTTTGAAATAATAATAACATCCTTTACTGCGCAACAGAAAATAAAACATTTCCATTTAAAGGACAATACAAATTCACAAATATGCGAGTAAAACACAGAAAGGAAATTAAATTAAAGCCGTGCAAAAGTACAAACAAATAAGAACAATGTAATTAACAGAATAAGTCTTCAAACAAGTTGTTGGCATTTTTTCATATGAGTAACTGGAGCTTTGTACAGCTCATTTGTTCTATATCGCAGAATTTCGAAAGTTGTAAAAGATCTCGTAGCATACATGTACGTGCGGTGAAATTAATTTGGCAAAGGAGAGAAGTTGCATTACGATAATTGTCGGTTAATTTGTATAGAAAATGTGCGCTGAATTTATCCTTTCAATCCGCTAAGAAGTCGCGTCTCACCAGCAGATTCACATAATCACTATCAAGTCCAGGGTAGGCACTATTGATTTTAAAAGATAGATACTCCAAGAATCGCTTCTGTAATCTTTTAAGTAGAACCTGAAGATGTGTATGTTGGGAATACCAAATTAAAGATGCATATTCCAATTTCATACGAGCAAGCGAGAAATACACCGATTTTAGAGTGGTGGGACTTTGAAATTGCCTACAGAATGGAATGAGAAATCCTACGGATTTTGTGTGTGGTGGTAAGCGAATGACTTGCTCATGTGAAACAATACGCCAAGTTCTTTCATGGTAGAGTGATTAGTAATAAGTGTTTGGTTACAAGTATATAATAAGTTATTGCGCATTTGCTTAAATTCAAATATATTTTATTTTGCATACATCGCGTAGCTATCGTTTCAAGACGACCTTGGAGAAGAGATGGTGTTGTAGATCTTAATATCATCAGTTTATGTCATGAACATTTCAGCCGAATTTCTGAAGGATATGGTGTCGTGAGACTCTTTTTTTTAAATTAATAAAATTAGAAATTTGGTGTTTCTTTATTCTTCCTTATTTAGATTGTGGGATCTACTTGTTTTTTGCAGGTTGAAAAATGATTAAGAAATGAATTTAATAAATTTTGTGCGTGCGAGTTAATAATTTATTTTAGATGAGGTTAAAATTAAGAAAAATCTCTTTTGAATTAAATAAATGCAAAAACCTATTATAATCCCTATGCTATAGCAAAATTTTTGAATTTTGAATAGAATATTACATTTAGTTGTTAAAAAAGTTGAGTGTAGGCTACCCGAAAGACATTTCTACTAGTTGTTAAAAAAATTGAATTTATGTTTTATTTTAACCAAATCATATAATCTTCAGTACTTTGATATCCGATTTTCAAAACCAAATCTTCAAATCCTTCTCAATTTTGAAATCCTTGCGAACCTGGGATTGATTTATCAAGTTACCAGAAAGATGATACTAATTTCGACTGTTACATACGAACTATCTAAATTTGAAATGATTTGAGATGAATGATGATGAGAAATTTTCATAAAGTTTCATAAGTATTTCATAAGTATATAATTTTGATTTAAAATAATAACGTAGACTTCCGCGGCCAGAGTCAGTCATGGTCCATGATTTAGTCCGATTCAGTTAAGTTTTAATTTTGATTTACGTTAGTAATGTTAATTTCTCGCAGCGCAAGTTGTTTAATAGCCTTTTTTTACGAAAAACCTATCTTACTCAATGTGTAAGATGGGGATGGAAACCCAATCTGGGGGAAATTGGAGGGAAGAGGTCATCAACACTGCTTCACCTCGTAATTTAAAAGAACTAATGAGACAAACCTGCCAGCTTGGAATACTTTCCAACCTAAATAAACAATATCACAACAATATATTGTATAGAAGAGGACCTAAATTGGAACCCTCGCATACACCAAAAGCATAGTAAAAAACTGATAAGTGTAGCCGTTATAATAAACATAGCGGTATCAGTATACAATACCTATACATCCACTTGTTAACGCTTATCCAAAGATTTACTAGGTATTGTGTTATCTCAGCAGGATAAGTTATGATGGATTTACCATGGATGAATCCATATTGTACCGAAGATACTTTTTTTTTGCCTATAGCTTAGGAAATCCGAGCGATCACCTTTTTTAAAACCTGGGGATAATCCTATAAATTGTCATAAAATCAGCAGTTTTGATTTCTTCTATTGTAACACTTTAAGGAATGAAGAAGCAATTGATTTGAAAGAAGTATGTACGGTGTTATACAGTTTTGGAAAGGAAGGCTACAATTGAAGTGGTTTGTTTAAATATAACTCAAAAATGTTATAAACAATCCAAAATTTTCGCCTTATGCCGAAGAATTAAAAAGTTTGATCATAAAATATTAACTAGTTCGTATAAATGTTGGTATTTAAAACAGTAACATAAATGATCACCTTTATTGCTTGTTTTGACATGTGATTCATGTCAAAACAAGCAATAAAGTTGGTTTAAGATTCTAGCAGAACTTTATATTTCCAAACGAAAACCTTTCGAATCACACAAGTGCCTAAATTTTAAAATACAAACTACCTAATACAACAACATCTTTACTTAGAATTTCTGAAAACAAATTTTATAAAAAATGTTTGAAGTTAAGTGATATACCAGATATAAGACAAGACTAAATGTGACGTAGCAGAAAAAAAAAAACACAGGACATTTAAATATTATTCCACAATGATTATCCGATTTGTTTACTTACTTTTGGTATCTTTATTATTCAGTTTTAGGAAAGATTTCTGTTAACATAAACTACGACTGTGTAGTCGAATAAAGCAAAAAAAAAAATACAAAACAGAAACGCAGTTTCATGTTATATTTAGAGAAGATGCGAGGTCGATACAACATATAATCGCATATTGAATTATTTTACTCATCTAATAACTTCCAAATATCAATGATTTCCAGAATCTCGAAGTTTGAGTAAACATCTACATGCTGCCAGAAGTAAACGGTATACCAAATCGATGAGTTATGAATAGGAATATACAACATAAACTACACTAGATTTAGTATTTTCTGCGAAGCGTAAATGTATCAGATTTTTCATGAGAGTGAAGCCTGAAGGATTTTCGTTTATGTCGACACGTTGAAATCTAGATAGAAGTGATGATAGCCTACAAATCTTAACAGGTCTAATATTCTTATTATTTACTAAAAAATCAATGTTTTGCCATAGAATTCTAAATTTATAACGATGCCAATAATAAACATGATATACTACGTGTTTATGTGTGTATACATCCAAGCGGAATAGTATGAATAGATAGTGTTGATTGTTTCGCATGATTTGTTTAGACACTATTAGGCGAACGTTTGTATTCTTTAGAAAAGGCTTAGCTACGATAATGTGTAAGAGTAAGACAGATATCTATTGTTCTTTCCAATAAGGAAATTGTTAAAATAATACGAAAAAGTAGATATGTTTTACTTTTACATGCCAGGAAATAGTGATAAGATATAAACTTATCTAGGACAAAGCAGAGGATTTCATTACGTTAAGGTAAATAAACGAATGATTATTTTCTAAAAATTCTATTCTCTATAAGCTGCGGCTTCTAAAATACCTATAAAATATCTACTAAGCCGCACACCTACATCAGGCGCATACTTATCTTCATGGGATAAACCGATAATGCTGTTTCGATTGCTTTCTGACAAGCAGAACATTTACCAGCAAAATAAAATTATACGTGATAAGCATAGCCTATGTTTAAAATTTTATTTCATTTATTAATGTAATAGAAAATTATAGAAAGATAAAGTAGCTAGCTTTACATATTTTACACGCTTACAGATCATCATTATTTTGAAAACAAAACTTTTCCCTGGATTATCTAAGGAGTACTCTTTTCTGTAACAAGCCACGGCTCATAACAGGAAAAACCGGGGTATTTAGATGCTGTAAAGTCGGCATCAAGTGGGAACAATATTTATTTTTAATTCTTCAATCTTTTTTGTATACGCCATCTATATACCAGCCTTTTGGCGATTATAACGCTTTTGCTCGTGAAAGTTTAGTTCGTCAACAGTATCCGTAGCTTCTCTGATTGCTTTCATCCCTTTTGACATTATGTCAAAGTATGAATAATGTAAGGTGCTTTAAAAGACAACAGTCCACGCGTTCATATCTTATTCAAATTATGATGATCATGAGTGCGACCGTACTCTTCCTTCAATGAAATTCCATACATTTTCGATGGGCGAAGAGTCAGTTGGTAGAGCAGACCACGGAAACGTTTCTTCATGATTCTCTTCAAGAAATAGAGAAGACATGAATATATGACTCGTCTGATCGATATCAATATTGATGCTAGAGGCACAGGTTATAACTAGAGATGACAAAGGCAGGTGAAATTATTACTTTTTCGCAGCGACAGACTCGTGTCTTGTCGACTCTCGGAGAGTAGGCCAGCAGGCAAAACGAACCTTTACTTATGAGACGAATAGACACGAGTCTGTCTAGTCGCTGCAAAAAAGTAATAATTTCATCTGCCTTTGTCATCTCTAGTTATAACACTATCTATAACATTGACTTTGACAGTAACTAAAGATAATCTGCCGCCATAACTAATTGCTCCGATAGTATAAATATCAATCAGTTTAGTTCAAACAAAACCTTAACTCATCAGGAAGGACAATTTTATACCATTTCTCTATCAACAATCACATTTTCGTCACCCATTCTAGTCCTCCTTGCTGCTGTAGTGCAGTTAATGGTAGCCGGAACATTGGTTAACTTCTTGCTTATCCCCAACGTGGAATTCTTTACAAGTACAACTGAACTTTTATGCTTATTTCGGAGTAAATGTTAGTTCCTTCTTGTGCCTCATATCGAAAGAACGATATTATCAGTTCTATGATAAACATTAACATGCATTTCACTACCATAAAAGTTTCAGTGCAATATCATTTGTTTTTAATTGCGTTGCAGTTTCAATAACAGTAGCATACATGCTGTTCAATGGACTATCTAGGAAATCTACTAGATCTAGAGCGAATCTGCGGATTTATTTTATACAGAAATCTTCATAGTTCTTCTCACATATTGCATCAAGAAGCTCTTGCAACTCGACACCAAAATTCTTACAAGACTTTAGTAGTAATTTTTATAGAAAAGTTGAGCCAATAAAACTGAATTTTCCGCTTTCTGACTGAAACACTTACACAGTTTACAAACACTACTTTATCTTTTAGAGAATGTTTACAAACAACCTTTTTCTTTTCTAGAATACATATGAAAAAAAAATCTCCTTCCCTCCTTCGACATATTTAAACGAACCACAGGTATTTTCTAATTATTTAGATGAAAAGTTTTTTCGGTCTTAATACCCTCAGTGAGCAGGCAACGTTACATTAAACAAGTGATCGTTTAACACGTACATTCTATCATTATTTATATAGAGTAAAATACAACTAGGCTCTATTCTACTTGTGATGTTCGCGTAAAAAACTTTAAGTATGTATACATTATTCTCATAAACTCACTTTCGCAAAATAATTCCATTAAAATTAAGATCTAAATTTATCTTCCTTCTTTCATACGCTCATTGCGCAGATGTACTAGAGGAGAAGCATGTGCTTCGTATCATCTACACTTGAAACGTTACTACGATAAAACGGGCATACAATCGAACAAACAATTCGAATGCGCAGGAAACCTCAGCATATAAATCTAAATATAAAGTTGTTTAGCATTGCTTCAAATTTATTAGCATAATGTAAGTGATTGAAGTTGTATTGGATTATAAACTTTTTAAAATATTTTTCAGAGGGTTATATACAGAAGTTGCTGTGTTAGTTCGTAAATTTTATTTCTGTAGCATATAAATCCAATTTTAGCTTCGCACAGACAGACATTTATGCGAAAGTTATGAATATTCAGTTATAACTCATTAACTTTAAGTTACAGGCAACAGTTGTAGTGATTTGCATGATCGCTAGTTATTTACTTCATGCATCTACAATATGTTGTTAACACGTCTGCAATGTAATAGACCAAATATTCTTCAAATCCCATTATGAAGTGATGCTTTTCCCGGTTCCTATGAATAACGTTCCAGGTTTATTATTATTAACACATTTCGAGTCCGTACCCTTTTAGCTCTTTTATGGCTCGTAGACGATTTCATTACTCCCGCCTGAACTATTTGTTCGTTGTCTTCACAAGGAAAAGTGTTTACAGAAAATTCTATTTTGGAATTAGACCACCCTGCTTCTAGGAGGAGGACGGTTTCGGTGTTCTTCAACCACTCTCACAGGTAGAGAATTTGCAGTTTTCAGCTCTTTCCCAGTATTCCTCTCAGCAGCTCGCGCGTGTAGGTGCGTGTTTCTAACGAGGAATGGTGCCGCAGTTATTAGTTTCAGCACCCTATTGCGCAATATCTCCAATCTTTGGCGATAACATGTCAAAGTTCCAAACGTAAGTATCGGTGTTAGGCACTTTTTGTAGAGTATAGGCTTCATTTTAAACCCGAGGAAGCTGCCGCTGGAAAGCAATTGGCGCAATAAACTTATTTTTTACATTAAAGAACTTCTTCCGGGTGAACTGGACGTCTTCCTTCAGGTCAGTCCTCGGTCAAAAAATAGCCCCAAGTATCCCACAAAAGAACTCCAGGCCAATCTAGCACCAATCAAATCTTGTTTCTGCTAGTAAATCCTGCTATGCACTAATCACTGTTTACCTCCAATTTAGATTTGGTTAGCAACTTAGATATCCTATCAAGTGTACGCGGGAGGCGAGTGATTAGTAGATTTTCATTTCTACAGGTGGTGTAGATAGCAGTATATCATTTGTGAATATGAATAGTTCGATTTGGGAATGCCGAAGGACGTCGTGAACATAGGGTAAGGAAAACGTCCTTCCACGCAGAATGTTCCTATATTAAGGCAATCAACTAGAACATACTAGTTTATTCTCTGACATGTCATAAACTAGCTAACATCTTCAATATGTAAATCAAGAAGATACTAAAAGATGATATTCCTTTTGGATATTCTTAAATTTTTTTTTTTTTATAGTATTCGGGGATATCATAAATCGCTTGTTCTGGCAGGATATTTTGAATAAGCTTCTGGAATTGTAGCTTATTTAGTCGTTCTATTTTCTCCGACAGGTTGTTGTCTTTATTCTTAAACAATATATGGTTTCTATTCCTCGCTACGTAGCAGTGGCTGTCTGTATGTGCGCTGTTATTAAAGATGTTTCTCCAACTTCCCGTGTTTTATTACACCTGTACCTGTGCAGTTTCTGAAGATGTTCACTCTCATTCGTCATAGAGCGAAGAAATTCGCGAAAACCTCACTCTAAGGAGTGATAACTTCGCTAGGCACTATGCTATTAGCCGCGATTGCATGTCGTGTTAAATACGTTTATACAAATCTTGTGTCGATGACATAACACTAATAATGTAACTGGTTTTCTTTTATACAAATTTGTAGGCCATCATCTACTGTAATATAATCTTCCGGATGTTGCGGTGTCGTTGAGTTTATTCTTCTTGTTTCACTGATCAAACTCAAGCTCTTAAGAAGGTTTCCAAAAGCTGATGTCATTGCTTTGTTGATCCGCATTTGTTCCGGTCTGAATATTCTATCACAGTATAGTTCCTTCGTTGATTTTCTCAAAGAATTGGTTTCCATGTGTTGTTGATCTTATTTTCATCCTTGCAGTTGAAACTATTATTATGTGGTGGTTGGCTATTACCTTCACGTTGTCGTAGTCCTCTATTTTAACAAAGGTATTCAACTACTGCGCATTGCAGGTTTCAGCTGCACATCTCGTTGATATTCCTCTACTCTAGATCGAATGATTCTTTTCCACGCCGTTAGTAATTAAAAAGTTGACCTCTTCACTCCGAAAATAACAGGGAAGGCATTAAAAAATATTAAATTTAACTCATTTTTCTTTCTGTATAGTTGCTGTATTTTATCCAAAACATTCTGTAGCTTAAACAAATTTGCTTGTTGCGTTTACCTAACTAACTAACCGCGCACACATGTAGAATGTATATACGCATTACAAATGCGGTAGATCCCATTCGTAAATTATTACGACATGGGTTAGTGGTTGGTAATGCAGGCACATTTACAACTTTATGCGGATAAATAAAATACACTTCGCCTGAAAATTTTCAACCCAAAAGGTTATTTATCCCTGTACAATATTCACCACCTAAGTTTTGAAATTAATGGATAAGCACGTTCTCAACTTAAAATATTGGAGTGGATATTTGTGGAAGGCATAAATAGAAATATATGTTTTAATCCGCAAAATAGCAAAGAAGAAACAATAAAAGAACCTGTTCCTCGCGTTGCTATTTCTAGAGTTCCAATTCTATTTCCAGAAATTATATAACAATCTAAATCTGTAGAAAGGATATGTTGCAATACTCTATGAGAAACGTTGCTTAAACGAAAAGCAAATAAATGAAGCTGGATGTGGTACTAAAATACACATTGTCGAATATGATATGCGCAACACTGACATACTTTCAAACAAAGAGTTTGTTTTAAATTTTAAAGTGGTGTAGAGTCTAGATAGTTCTAGAAAGAGTTGTAGGATATTCCTTTCTATAAACCATAGGATTCCTGTAGAGCCTTCGCAAAACTGAGAATATAAACAATTTACAATTTGTTATAGTAACGGTGGCATCCTATGTTCCTTAGAACATTGATAAATTCAGATGTACATATAACTATAATACCTGGGGTGATAACTATGTGCGATGTGGGGAAGAGAGGTTTACTGAGTGTAGGTATAAATACTTGTCTGTGAAGATATATAATAAAGACCTTGGATCATAAACGGTTTATTCGTGCTTTCGATTGGCTTTAGACGTTGGAGAGCACTTATCGTAATAGTTTTAATGTGTTTATTTACTGTACTTATTTATGAAATGAAATCGTTGCTGCACGAACTTTTGACCGGTATGAGCTGCTTTTAGAAAAAAGAAACTCGATTTTTATTTTTTGGAAATTAGTTTTTGGCGGTATTGGCAGTTCATTTATTACAGGAAGTGGCGTAAACTTTTTTATTTCAATAGAACAGCCTATATATTTTTACGCTTTTGGAAAGGTAACCGAAAGACGGATTCAACAAAACTTTAGCTTAAATAATATTTCGATATGCAGCAATAACAGTTTTGGTAATCTATTTTTATTATTATGCCAAATTGTCTTCTGTACCAGGTTGATCTAAAGAAGTCGTCGCTAGGCAAGTTAATCATCACACCAGGGCGATATATTCGTCTTGTAAAAACGAAAATATCCTGGTCCGAGGTCTATAAGAGGCTTTAGATATTATCAAGAGCCTTGCTATTCGCTTCACTCGCAGAAGGACTTCTCCAACTGATAACTTGTTCATAAAGGGAACTAGACTTGAATGAGCTAGGTTAGTATCTTATCTTGATCCTCAATTAACGGTTAACGTAGAAAGACTACATGAATTGTGTTAGAGAAAAGGACGCCCACGCCAGGATTAATCTCCCGTTAGTACAAGTTCAATAGGCGCGATTTCTGACGTACCTGTTTGAAAACTTGACAGAACTCTTCTCAAAGATTACTTCAATTCAATTCCAGTAGCGTCATCTCTTTCTGAGGCTATTTTTGAACTCTTCTCGTATTAAGAATACAACAATTAACGTTTCATTCATGCGCCAACATAGAAAAATGTTCGACGCTTATATATATTTTTTTATACATATTTAACCAGCCTAACTCGCCTATTCTCCGAAAGACATGGTCATACTTTTTCAATATGTTTTTTCATGATAAGGATCCAAGAAATCTAGATGTATACAAAACAAAACAACTGTTTACTATATATATAGAGGAAGAATTTTGCATACAAGCCTCACCATTTTTTGTATATATTCCTATATCGACATTTAATACAGGCAACCAGAAGTATTGACGTGCCAACGCATTCATTCGCACCACACCATTATGAACTCCGTGAATTTCATTCAATAATTGCCTGCGAAATTTTACCGGTTATTAGCACTCGACAACCCCACAACATCTCGCAAAAAGTTTAATTTCTTCCGAAACTACTTTCGTCATCACATCTGCAAACTGTGGTAAAGATCACATCCGCACGAATTTATTTTTTTATTTCTTCTGCTCTAATTGGAACATAATCTTCTACCAAAAAATGGAAATAATTGAACTCCAGTTCTGGAACTCCGGCATATTTGAGTGGTATGCGTGACAAACTATTAGGCAGCCACATTTTCACTTCCTTTAATATCCTTAAGTGTATAGTTGAAACCACTCAAAAACATGGCCCATTTCTGCAACCTTCTTGCTGTCATTTGTGGAATGCCCTTAGTTTCACCAAATAGAGCTTGTAATGTCTCTAATCTGAACATAATAAGAATTAATTTCCCATCAAGTATTGCTAGAATTTGCACAGACCCCAGAAAATGACAACATTTGCGATTATTTGTGGGCTATCTGCTGGTAGTAAGTTGAACGTATGTGATACATCAACGTTTCGTTTTTGAGTAAGCTACTATGTCTGAATTTAAACGAATCGTAAAACGCTAAAAATATTTTTAAGTACTCGTGGTCCAGTGACATGGTAAGACAAGCCTTCGGTCTTGCTGTGACGCTATGCGTTCGATTCCTATCAAAGTCGGTGACGAATTATTCTGGTGGATCTGGTACTAACTCTAGTTACCCTTTGTATGTTGGAGAATAATTAACTGCGCTTCACCCATTACGGTATGGAGATGATAGTAACAAGTCATGAAGTATTTTACACCCAATAACGACTCCTAAGGTAATGACAAGCTTTAAAGCTCATATACCCCGTTTGGCTATCACTGCACAGAAAAAAATAATTGAACCGTAAGATCTTTTCATGGAAGCACCCAATATTATTCGAATTGAGGAATAAACAACTACCCCAAAAGTACCTACATGTTTCAATTATAGTAACAATAATATATCTGGTTGGCCCTATATAATGCTGCACATGCTAGATCTTCGTTATCCGAAAGATTATTTTTCATACATTATAGCCATAGTTTCCGCGTAACAGGTTCTAAAGATGTAATAAATTCAAAAAATTTTTTTTAGCACCTTTTCTTTCTCTTTTCTATTACTTATTCACTATACGCTGCTAAGTAAAAAGAGGAAAGAAAAAGAAAAATTAATAAAATATCCGCGTATTTGGGGCTAAGTGAAAACTTTACGAAAGCGTAAATACACACATATCGCACATATTTATACCGGAATTGATTTTCGTACCCTTAAAATAAAAAAATAAAACTACATATTATTGCTGCATTTATTACATAAAAATCGGCCACAGTGTTAGAAGCTTTATTATTCTGGGCAGTTTTTTAGAAAACAGAATTTTTTGTCTATTTTCGTATCTTAGAAATAATAAAAGGGCTATTTTAATTAGTGACACAGACATTCATTTTGAAGGTAGAAAGCTATAAGGCTTCTTTAATTCAGAAATGGAGTTGCACAATATTTAACCAAGTGTACTGTTTATAAGAACAGAATTAAATTAGGGAAGCCATTGACGTTAAAGTTCACCATTTGCTCCGAAGAAAACGTAGGTTGTATGTAATTATCAAGCGTAAGTAGGCGGTTGTGAAAATAATTAATTTTAACCGTAAACAATAAACGTTCATAAGCCCCATATTCTAGGTAGCAACGATCAAAATTGTTATTAATATTTTAAGAATCGCTAAATGTTATGTTCAATAGACTATAAAATATAATGTTTTTATACATAGAGCTACAAACAGTTTTTTCTTTTTTACTCCTTTTGAAATGTTACGTTTAAAACATTGTGAGACACTGCGTTACTATCACATCATTCAATAAAACATAAGAATATCAGAAAATCAGAAAGTGTTCATAAGTGACAACATAAAAGTTTTTTCTACCGGCGAAAAGAAAGCTAATCCTTCGGGATCGATATAACCCACAAATGTACACACCTAATAAAGGGATAGGGAAATCCCACGTAGGTAGCTGCCTTTCGCAATACAAGGTCTGACGAAACAAGATGCGGTACTGTATAACATATTTAAGCGGTTATAGTATTAATTTAAGTATTAAAACTCTTGTAACTTCTAGATTCTTTACAATTGCATTTGTTTTTACCTGCATATTTGAATAATGTTTATCAGTATTTGTACACGTCTAAAATGTAGAATAAAAGTTCGTTTGCGTTTCAGCGACGCTTTTTTCTACTTTGTTTCCATGAAAAAGGGTCCACCCGCTCACACTTTGTTGATTTTCCAGTGTCGGTAGGAATTAATGCATTGCACAAAACCTTTTTGCTGAAAAATCGAGTATTTGCGGCCGGAAAAACAACTTTTACATTTCTCTACGTCTTCCTTAATGCAAACGCTTCCGAATGGAATACAACTTCAAATGCTTAACTACGGACAAGATAATTCTATAAATAAAAAAGAATATAGTAAAAGACGGAATATTAATGCATTTCAAAACTGCTTATTAA
This sequence comes from Marronus borbonicus, assembly GCA_902655005.2. Lineage (NCBI taxonomy): Eukaryota > Metazoa > Arthropoda > Insecta > Coleoptera > Scarabaeidae > Marronus > Marronus borbonicus. Next base: position 8,226,672 of record LR737385.1, on the reverse strand, counting down.
TGCTATGATTTTTCTTGAACGGTCGATATTTTTCAGTCCACACATGATTTACGAGCGCACGTTATTGGAGAATTATTTATGGGTTCACCGACTCCGCGCAGTTGTGTGCTTTTTCATTAGCACACCGATATCTCCATTTTATCAATTTAACATAGCGTTATTCAACCAGTACTGTAAATAGTTATTTGTCAATGCTTATATTTTGCAGAAAAACGATATTGGGGCATTACGAACTTATGTACATAGCGCATACTACGTCATTATCGATTTGTTTTTGTGATAAATTCACATTAAATTTAATTACAACTAATGAATCACGTACGTAATTAGCTTTTACAACAGGTAATGATATTCAGTTGATTTTTCAAATTATGGGACGATTCGGAATTATGTTACCACTGAGCGATGATGATATGATTTGTGTTGCAACAAGGACGTTATCCAAAAAGAATTTAAATACAATAAAACGTCGATTATCCGGTTCGGCTGAGACAGCTCTTAACAAGGTTAATTGAAAAGCACCAATAATAATTTTTTTTTAAATAAAATTGCATGTTACATAAAGCTACTTGTTATTCTAATAAACATAACAACATAATAAAAAATTCTCAACAGGCACAAATTCACGACTAGAAACATAGAACATACAAGTATAACATTTAAAAGAAATAAATTTATTAAGACATCTATTAATTCCTATCTTCCAATTGTTTCCCCATTGGACGTAAGTTTTCATTACATAATTCTACGAGGCACTGAAAACTTATTTCCAACAGATAACAATGTACATTATATCATCGGTTTCTTCTTTTAAAGTCATTACTTTTGCGAATACTAGTTTGATACATATTTCTGTTACGTCTGTGTTTTTAATCGGAAGCAACGTTTTAGGAGGCAAATTATTATTTGTAAGAAACGAGCGAACTTCGAGAATAAATTTTTGAAGAAAACCAATACTTGGCACGATCCATCCAACTCGCCAGTTGACAGTAATAATTAACACGCAACAAGGCCGCATCTCTTTATTTATACATTTTCAAATGTCCGTAAACTTTTTGATTTGCCCATAGTAGTAAGTTATTTTTCAATCCTGGGTTTTTTCCTTTTTGTCGTCTACGTTCTTCTTGCCATTCCTTTCCTGTGGAACTCCATTTTAGCGGCATTATAATTTCAAAACAATTTTTTTAAATTAAGGTTTCGAAATTCGTAAGAGAACTAAAGCAAAGCTACTTCATTTGCACTAACTTTCTGACCCTCTATACTAAGCTCACATATTCTATGCCATTGTTTGAAACGATGTAGCCTAGCCATTGGAAGCACCAAATTGACCATTTACCACCTGGCTGACGAGCGCACCTAGTCCTGAAATTGGTACTCCTTCTGTTAATTTTTGAAAAAAGCCATAGCGTTTCTATAGCGTTATCCAGATTCTCGAATGTCGTACCTTTTAAGCTCTTACGATTACACGAATACATTTGAAACTATTCACTCCAGAAACAAAAGTTTATGGCTTTTGTTTACTTTTTAAAATATCTCGAACGGTTTGTTTGCCTACGTTGCATATTCCAGCTAACACCACAACACTGTCGCCTTTTTCATGTTGTTTTATAATTTCAGGTCTCCAGACATGCACTAAAATACCAATAGATACAATAAGATGTATGTTTTATTCAAATGTGCGTTATTAGCAGACTATGTAACTAATTTCAAACGCACGGTTGTTTTTCCGAAGGTACACAAAACTAATATGATTATACTGCACACGGATATTTGAAGTTAATTTAAATTTTTGACTATTCGTGCAATCAAGCATCTGGCACGGTATGGGTACGATCGATAATGGAGGTTCTGCTGTACTCAACACTCGACAATTATTCTAATTCGGCTCCACTAAGGTGAACGGCAATTAAACTCTCGAGAATCCAGAGACAATGGATCAATGGAGTGATAAAGAGCTCCCCAATGGCTGCTATGGTGGTTATGCTAAATCTAACCCTGTTGACATTCACACCGCCGCGCATAATTAAGAGGTTATGCATTTTTATTCTTTTTGTCTTTATACATTTTGATTATTCTTACCTATTCCTTTATGGAAAAAAATGCAGTACTAATATACCAAGAACTTTAATATCTTATATGAGCCCGTAGCTGTAATAATTTGCGCTACTCACGTACGAGGACAAGTAATTATTATTTTTTTAATTTCTGGAGAATACTTCTTCCTCCAAACCGACAAATAATTCATTTGGATTAGCCGGATTTTTTTTCAAATAGTTCGAAACATGCTCAATGGAGGCCAAATCATAGCCTCCACAGTACCTTGATTCACCAATTATTCCAGATATTTTATAATCTGCACATTACGCTTTATCATTATCCTGCTGGAAAATAACATTTTCACCGACAAAGAAAGTTCCAGCAGATATTGGCTAAATAACGATCGACTCCAAAGCTTCTCCCAATACGGATTAAAGGGCCAACTTCTGCTATAGATACTAAGGAAAATCAATATAAAATTCTTTCTCTCACTGTGGATTTTAATGGTGTTAAGGAAAAATACCAAAGCTATCGTGGTCTATTTTGGTATAAATTATTTTGTCTATAACGTAATTCTAACTCGATCCGTAAACATTTTAATTCTGGCAACTACAAGCAAGATACAAGAGCCTAGATGCCTTCGCTGGAAATTAAAAAGTAAATAATACTAGCTACAACATTCTTTCGCAGTTTGTAGTAATTAACGTGAAGGTAATCTATAAGGTTTTCTTTTAACCTATTTTGAAAAGTTTCCATTTTGATGAAGTAAATTTTTTTAAAATTCAAACATTATTTTTTATGTTGTACTCCGAAGCTTTTATGCTTTCAGAGCATACTTAACGATAGTGTAATTGTTGCCCTGATGGTAATTACTTCCCTTTTCCACTACGATGTAGTTAAAGTGTGTTCGACAAAAGCGGCAATTGCAGTATATTATTCAGAGTCTAATAAAAATAAACAACAGTTGGTTCTATAATTGGTTTTTCAACATTTATGAGATCTCGTTGAATGCATCTATCTGTATTTCTGACAGCTTTATTGTTTTATGTATTTAGGCGAAATTAGCGAAATAGCGTAATGTAGTAAAATTGTACATTTTAAAATTTGAAAAGTTTGGAGAGTGTTGGAGTGAAACTAGTAAACATTTATTTTTTTCCGTTGCAGCAAATTCGAGAAACGAATGTTAATAATTTTATTACGAAACGAACAATCCCAAAATCATTCAAACAGATTTGTGCTTTGAACTTGTGCGTCTTAAAGAACCTCGAGAAAGGGAAGCAGCCAACATGTCCTTCATTGGTCCTAGTCCTTTCTGTGGCCCTCAAGAGAGCCACATGAAACAAGTAATAAAAGTATGGGAGGACGATCAAACGACCTCGTACCGGGTCAATATTCCAGGACAAAAACAGGCGAAAGCATTTATATCAGGCTCGCCTAAGCCAGCAAAAATAATGCTATCGTTCAGCAAAAGGGATCTTAGATTACTAACGGGAATTTGACAGGTCATGCGGCCCTAAAATATCACCTATTCAATCTAGGAAAAGCTGAGGATCAAATATGCCGTCTGTGTCTAGAAGATCTAGAGACGGCAGAACACATTTTATGTAATTGTGTTGCCATCAGCGCACTCGACAACAATATAGAATAAGAATAGTAAACTGTAAACTGATATCTACTGAACTGAGGGACGAAGATCCTAGAGTAATTTTAAGGTTTATTAAGAGCCTCCAAATTCTCTAATATATATGGTATAAGGGCATTTTGTTACAATAGATCTATTAAGGTCGCAGTGACCAAAGGCTTTTGTGCCTCTGCCTATTAGTACTAATACTAATCCCTAAATCATATTTAATACTACTAAACCTCCTAGTTAGTGGTTTTGATATATATAGAATGTATAAAATTGATGGAGTTCTCTGTGCTCAAGATTTGTGGTGGAAATTTGTAACAATTTCATAAATTGTTTAAAGAAATAGACAATAACTTAGTCCCACACAAGTACATTTTTTAACCGAGGATAAGCAGAGCATAGCCCGAAACAGGTAGCTATTTATTAGTTTTGTAAGATTCAGACCATCTTTTCTTCAATTACTGTATGATTATACTTTCTTTTATAGATGCTACAAATGTGTAAAGTTGTGCCTATCGTAACCCATCGTGTCAAACAGTTGATTGCCAGCAGAGTTTGAAATGCAACCCAGGAGAAGCTCCGTACAGTCGAGAGCGAAATTTCGGTACACTGGCGCACACTTGACACCTTCTTAATCGGGAAACCTTTTTAAAAATAAAATGACCGTTTAAAGCCCACTCAAAGAATAAATCTATTTTTTTGTCAGTGTGCCTTTTATTGCAAAATTCTGCCGCAAATGTTGCTATAACTCTAGAAAGTACATATATACACATTTACTTCTACTAGGAGTCGTTGCTGTGGTATATAATTGGATAAAGCTTTTGGAAAATCCAGCAAATTAAAACGAATGAATTTATTAGGTTCTCAATGTAGCTGCCTACATTTCGAATTAAAATCGAATACTTAATCAGGCCTCAAAATTATAACTAAGGTAAAGAAAATTGAAGGATTGACTTCACCCCAAAATCATTCTAGAGTATGCATTTTAATATGATCAACTTCAGCCCGAGCTCGGTGACCAATCAACAAAGTTATATTTTTAATTGCATTGAAATAAACAAATTTGTTTTTCACTTATCTGAAGAAATCATGTTGATCCCCTTCTCTCCGACGGTACTTGAAGATTTTGCAGGATAAGGACAAGAATAACACAAAGACCTGAAAACCTGTAAGACTGTACCTCATTATTTACGTCTTACATTATAGATGCGATTTTGAAAATATAGGGAACGTATACAATCAAATTATGTACATCGTTAGATATTGTTATATACGTTCGGGTGAACTCTCGTACTCCCTCTTACTAATAAAGCGAGTTTTTGTAAAGAATTGAAATACTCTACTTTCTTGTCAAACATCTGTAGGATCTTACAAAAATAACACGTAGAGTCTTATTGATTGGACACGGGACACGAAACAACCTCTATGCTATTACCAGTAAGCCATTGAACTGAAAATCCCATAATCCTTGCCCAGACTCGCAAAGACATAAACTGCAAAATATATGTTTCAAATACCTACATGTAGGATACAGCTTTTCATATTTGAATTAACTTCAGAGATTGCTTAGATCAGCAATATTCCTAGGATTATGTACAGAGCATTAACCACATGACGTGACGGTAGCTAGATTTCCAGCGCACTCGGCATAAGCACATCAGGGCATCAAACCTTCGTAGTATGTGCAAGTTCCGGGAACATTAACGATTTCAAAGCGTTTTGTTTAACGTTTACGATAGATTTTCGCTTACGTAAGCAATTAGGAATGAATCATATCTTATTTTTGTTTGTTTAGTAACAAAGATCAACGATATACCTTTATCAAACAAAATTAGCATCAATTGACCATTTTAGGGCCGATTTTAGGACCGATAACAAGTATTTCAACTTTTTTTAATTTGGAGGAACCCTCCAAGCTTCGTCCTTAATAAAAATACTAGTTCGTTTCATTTTACCAAATTTTGCTGTTACAGTTGCTTAAAAAAATAATTTAGAATAAACTTTCATTCAGCTAGTTGTTTGAAGTAATAACCAGAGTAAGTTAAAACTAGACGTGTTCCGGGTTCGGACCGTGTCATGATTAATTGAAAACTCGACGTTTCGCCCATAATCATATGGGGCTTCTTCAGGAGAAGGGACGGTGGTAGGCCACAGTTACACGTGGTTTACACTCAACGTGTAAACCACGCCAGAGGTGAAGCTAACTGAGCGAGAAACAGTTGATCATGGTAACTCAGTATTATACAAAGATTAGACGCTTTTGGGCTTCAGGAAGAATGCCCGATGATTTGATGAAGGCTCTAATTTCCCTTGAAAGTAGGGAAGGGTAGATATAGACCCGTCACCTAGCAACTGCATCAATTTGTCAACATATTGAGAATGGTCAAGAATTACTGCACCGTTGCTTTTATAGGCAGAAAGAATGTTAATGAATGAATTAGACTTCAATTTCGTGAAAGCTATCCTCTCACCTTTGGAAATGTTGGGTGTAGGAGGTTTGGCCGATTCAAGACATTTAACCGTTTCAAAACGAATTCGGCCTGAACAGATGCTTCGACAGACGCTATGATTCGTTCTACTGAGATGGTTTTTCTTCAATTCTAATATACTGACTAATATAAATCAATATTCATCAATTAGTTAATGCTGAGAAATTGATAAATTAACTTTAAAATAACCAATAAAAAACGAATGATTTTCTTTGTAAACGCCTTGCTCCATTTTCAATACACTTTAATGTAATAAATGAGTTGTAAATATCAAAAATTCAATGAAGCTGTAATTTAGGAACTAATTTGTGCAGATATTTTTGCCATGCCAAAACATTATTAAACCATCAGCGGTGTCCTAATTGGTTTCAAACCAAATGTAAACATATTTTAGTAACGTAAACTTACACATGATGCAAGCCAAATGCATACACCCATATATCCGTATTTCTGTGTCATTTGCGAACCGACTTCAGAGCGGAAAATATCCTCCGCTCATTATAGTATGATCAACAGAAACTAAGAGTTCACATGTTTTGTAACGTGTAGGCTGCGTCATGATGCTACATACGTACGTATGTATGCTTGGCCCAGGGAGCACGCCGTAAAGTTTTCGTCTGAAAGCGTGTCTCCGATACTATGCTGCCTTTCCGTCTTTATCCAACGTAAAATGGTGTTTCTTTCAAAATCAACTTCGGTTATTTTTAGGCGAAGATGTTCTCAAAATACACAGATTTAAAATTAAATGCACATTCGTTTCTGTAAATGTGTTGGTGCGTATCTCTCGTGTACATGTTAGCTGAACGAACTTGAAATAGGTCAGTGGCAACGAACTCGATCCTTTACCAATTCTACTGAGTTGCTGTTAATGCTTCTGTTGCAATTAAACCAATTTTTTTTAGAAATACTCCATGAATTGTTTTTCTTTAGCTTACGTTTGCTTCGATCACACTTCATGGTATTCTATCTACGGGTGTATTTAGAATTGTGAGTTAGCAAATAAGCCCATAAAGTAGCCAAAAGTAGCACATTGCCAAATCAAGTGAGTACGATGATGTATTTTTAAAATAAAGTTTAATTGCTTCCTTTGATGAACATCTAAACGAGGGTGTGACATCCTTCGCTGTCGATCTGCAATAGTATATGTCATACTATGATCCGATATATAAAAATATAAGTAAAGAACTTGCGAAGACATCACAGACCATATGGGCGAGAGTCATACTACGGTAGTTTCTAATGAAATACACTTAGTTTTGTTGAGATTTTTATTTGGTGTGCCGCATAATAAATTCTCCCCGCCCAGTGTGTCGTAAACTTAAAAAGTCTAGTAGATACCAGTCCAGAACATTCTTCATGAATCCAATCCTGAACAACTGTACACACCGTCCCTTTCTTACAAAGGGAACAGTACCTAAATTCATTTTGAAGAATACCAGAGCAGAACGCGCATTACTTTCTTTAGACTGATCTCGTTTTGTTTAAAGCGAAAATGTAATTTTCTATTGATTAACGGGTTTGACTATTATCCTGAAGTATTCCTTTCCCCAAATAAAAGTTTTTCTGGCTTAACACCTCAACGTAATGCTTTTCTTAGAGGTTTTAGTTTGGCTTTGATATTTTCAATATGTTAATAAAAATTGCGCTTCAACTTCCAATTTAGTATTCAACATTCCGCTACTTTCAGAAAAATCCGCCTTCCGAACTCCGCTTAATAAAAAGGATAACTTAGATTGAACGTCATCTATAACAATAGTTAATTTGATAAATGCTAGAAAACGATTCAAAATCTAATAGTTTAACAATCTTCCCGGTATTTCCGTGCCATTGGGTTTCTTCGGGAAATTTCGAAAGACTGATGTAGTCTCGTCGCGTTTCTTAAACAATATGAAGTAACAAGGAACAACATGTTAGTTAGCTTTGACATCGACACACTATCAATGTACCGGAAAAAATTATCGGGCAGCAATTAAAACCCAAAGACTACAGGAGTATTTAATTAGATTAGCAAGACTTGCTTAACGTTAACCTATTTCATAATGAATGGGGAATTTTACGAACCAAAAACCGTCCTTTTGGACCACTGTCACCGGTCATAGTGAACATATTGTTGGAAGTTTTGGAACAAGAAGCCATCGATACCAGTAACAACAAATCGAAATATAGTTATGTGAGCAACACTCACGGACGAGAAGCACTAGGTAAATTTCTTTTAACAACAACTATCACAACAGCATCACCTTCGCTACGAAGATTGAAAAAGACGGTGCTCTACCTTTGCCGAAACTCAACAAGAGACTGAGTTTTACTGTGTACTGCAAGAAGACGCACACGGACCGTTACAATATCAATCGCGAGGATGGATACAAAATCAGCAACACATGGAAGTCAACAAGAACACCGACGAAGTAACCAAACCATGACAGAAACGGCCCATCAGACTGGAACAGATGGACATATAAGCTGGGTTATAAAATTATTCTGGCATACGCTTCATTTTCCACTAAAATTTGCTTTTACTTACATATTTTTTATGAATACCCATATTTCGGGCTCTGCCCAAGATGGGTTAAAGTTGGTTGTATGCATTTAACAATTTTATTAACAAAGTACTTAAAAGGTAATAAAAAGTTCAACGGGTACAAAATTACTAAATTAATGTAATACTAGTGTTAACTTGGAGGAAACATTACTTTATTTACGTTTGAAAATGTGCATGTCGAATAATCGTTCAATTCGTTTGAATAATATTGTTTTCATAAACCTAAGACTTCTCCGAAAGTTCGATATATTGTTGTGGAGGTGGCAACTAATAATTTTTCTATTGTTTCTAGAGTTATAAACATATAGCAATCTTACTTCAAAAGAATGATGAAGTTTAAATACTAATCAGAATATTCCCAGGACGTACACATCATAAAAAGTTAGTAAATTATTAATTGTAAAAACATCTTTGTAAGAATCCCTCTCTCTGTTGTTCTAACAACTCTTTTCACATTTGAAAATATTATAAAAATAAACAACAATGTGAAAACAAATGTTCCGTTTTTCCAACAAGAAAATTCAATAGGAATCCTGTAAATATATACCCGATTAACAAACCATAAAATATAAAAGAAAAGAAAATGTATAATTTAATTTTAAGAAATTTTGTGCGGAAGGATGGCAATAGTTATATTTTGGATGTAAATATTTATGTTGAAGTTAATTGTGGAAACATAAAATTCGAATTCAATTAAACAAACACCTATTTTAAAAATGATATGCGAATAAAGCAATTATATGGCCGCCATAACCGAATAACACCATACGATGCATCTCTGTCACCAACCAATATTTTTAAACATCCTACATCGATAAAGGAAGCAATACTTAGGAAAGTTTACCTTACGTGTTATGACTCATTTCATTTGAAAAGACACAACTGTCAAACGTTTATCTTTGTAGCGTATTGCGGACTGCAATACGCTATAATCGGATATTAACGAGTGCCATCTTGAATCTTGCTTAGAAAAACAATTGAATCGTTCCAGTGTGCGTTTTGATCTGAAATTTGGCTATTTTGGTCTACGCTGATGCGGTAAAAAAGAATGCCGAATTGGAAAATTATATTTTTATTTGTCACCTACTTGGCAACAGTTTTGTGTGTTTAAATATAAACGTATTGCCAGACACAACGTTCTAAACCAATGTTACGTTGTAACATGTGTACAATGTACGTTTAGTACTTTATTTATTAGACAATTGGTGCAATTAAAACAGGGAAAAATCTAGAAATAACACAAATGTGATTCATTCAAAATTATGTAGGGTATACAGTAAATCATTCATATTTTATGTAAGCATAAAATGTAGCTATTCGTAATACTAACGTCAATGTAGATGCAGCGGCATCATTAATTATATAATTAATTGCAACTTAACTAAACTAACAAACCGTGTTCTTGTGGAAGTGTATTCTGGCATTTTTATTATTAAATAAGTGAGGAATATTAAATGCCAAATCCACATGAACTCGCAGCCAACTTCCCAAATGAAATTGCTAGGAAAATAGAACATTTCCCTTGCGCCATTCAATAATTAAATGCTTCCCAGAAACTAATAGCGTAAAATCGGAAGAACGGGACAAAAAACAAATTTAAATAAGGGAAGACCGTTGGTATGACTATTCGTAATAGGTGAAAGATCGTCTGACCTTGCTAATGAGCTCCGAAAGCTGTTCAAAATGTGCTTACCAGAGTAGCGTTTCTGCAAACGGCGCCATTGAGATTTCACATTACCATTTTCGTTATTTTACATTTGTTATTAAGCAGGGATAGCACAGAAATTGACCTAGTAGTTTGTTTACAGTGAGCATTTAAACATAGCAGTTTTGTGAAAAAACGCGAAATTCACGTGAAGGTTTTCGTTGGATGATTTTTTTACGGTGCTTCGTTCAACTTTTGGTAATAAAGAACCATCAGAAAAGACTTTTTACAAACAATTCAGAATTTCATCGTGATCACAGAAAAGGCTCGTATCAATTGGTATAAGGAAATATTCTGAAAATTCGACAGAGTAACTTCAAAATCCGTACGTGTACCAACTGTTTGTTCTCAAATGAACGGAATCCAACAAAAGTAATACATTCAGGAAGCACTTCCAAGGAAATGATGTTTCTTTCCTCGCAATTGTTACATCGCAAGTATTGCTTTGGAGGATCGGAGAACACATAATACTGGATTCCTAAATAACGATTACTTCGCCAGAAATCATCGACAAAATCAGGAAAAACAATCGACAAGGTTTCATCATCCTTCATCATAACAATGCAAGCTCTCAAACAGCATGTTAAACAATTGATTATTTAGAGGAGAAAAACATGGAATTAATGTCTCATTATCCGTATTCACTTGATTTATAGCACAACAACATTCTTTATTCGCTAATCTCGATCTAATCGAGAAGTGGTCCGAAAGCATGCAAAAGTGTATAATCTTAATGTCGAGTATTTATAAAACCAACAAAACGATTTGAACGAAAATGTTCATTTCTGTCATTGATTTTGTAAAAAAATTACGAAAAACAGCTTCAAGACGGCTTTGTCAATTTGGTTTCATAAATCTCCTTGGAGGTATGTAAAAAATAAGAGAAAGCGTTTTGCTATGGACGAAAACGTATATAAGTTGTACCAACTCTGATTTGGAATAAGTAGTAGCAAAAACTTAAGAATGAAATAGGAAACGTTATACCAAGTTACAACAATCTTCTACGTACACTGTTGTAGTTAATTGGTACTTCTGGATTCGTTGACGTTATCGTAAAGTTGGTTAAGAGCTCCGCCCAGATTAATATATGCAGCAAATTCGTTCTCATACACGGAGAAAAATATATACTTAAAATAACATTACACATAGTAGAATATGTGACAGCAACACTTTATGTTAAATCCAACTATAACTTTTGTTAGAGCAACAACATAATTTATTAGATTATGTAAATTTCAAGAAATATCAGGCTTTTGGAATGACCTCCACAGAGTTCCGATTTCAACCCCAATGAAAATTTGTCTGTTTGTTTGAAACAAATATTCATAAATTGATAACCACCTCATAGCAACAGCTGCAAGCTATAACTTTCGAAGAATGAGAGAAGGTATCGCAGTTTATCTGTAGAAAATTGGCAACGAGTTTACCAAAGTGCATTGCTGAAGTTACAGAACAAAGAGGAGTTGCGAAATTATTAGATACTGTTGATTTATAAATGAAAAAGTCAATTTTCTCCTCTGGTATGTTATATTTTTTCTTAAATTAAGTTTTACACCTTTCTTTTCAAGGCAATTAATCATTTTGATTTATCTATCTCAAAATTATCAGTTATCCAGATCTATCTAGATTTCATGGAATCGGTAGTATTGTCTTTATGGAGTATTTCATGATTAAGGATATAAGAAACAACACAAATTGAGCTTTCAGGGAGTAAATAATGCATTAGAGATGTTCATCTACACTGCAACTGACTCAGAAAATGGAAAATTATAAATTTGAAGTAATATATCATAGCAGCAAAATTAGCCTGTGTAATTTAATGATAAATGCTGGTAATGTATAGACTAAAGCTTTACATTAAAGAAAATCCCCGCAGTATATCCAATTTTCTACGATAAGTTATTTCTGCTGGTGTATGATTGACGAGGGTTATTAACATGGTTCTCTGAAAAATGTTAATAGGGGCTAGAATTGTACTACAGAGACTTACCCGCGACTATCAACTTAATGCGATCCTTGAGGTCCATTTATTTTTATAACGATATAACAATATCCTTCATTTTGTCTTCTTTTCGGATCTTTTAACTTCCAAGATGCTTACATATATTTGAAAATACCTTCCTAAATGTGTTTTTAAATTATTTGAATATTTTATCAGTTTTAGTCATTCCAGAAATAACCCCCTTCTTTTCTATAGTAACAATTAACTAATTCAATACTACGTAGAAGACTGAAATTGTAAAAATTTATTTTCAAACAACATTATAAGAATCATTCTTAAAAGGTAAAATTTGCTTCATCAATACATTATCTTCATAAGGTCTTAATCCATTTTAGTGAAGATGTTACCAATTATTGTTTTTTTCCGAGCATTGTTAACTAGTCGAATAAAATTAGAGGACAGAATAACTGTTGTCGCAGCATATTTCGAGAGGCTATGAAGCCATTAAAATCGAGTTTATGCGTGAATTTGTGAACAAATTTCAAAGAACAGGAATTATGGTCCAAATTGCATCAATTCACCGTCTTAGTATGGACCTCAGTGTACCACATACTATCGTTTGGAATGTTTTACATTTTACCATGAAAAATGGAGCTTATCCAAGTGGTACATAGTACTTGAAAAAGAGGATCAAGAAGTACGGCCAGCCATGTGGTAAGATCTTTTTCAAGCTGTAACCCACGAAAATTTACGTTAACAGGCATAATTTCCGAATATGGGCAGATGAACAACCAAATGTAACATCTAAATGGTAACAAATTACACCAAAAATAAACGACGGTTTACGCAAACAAGAGTATATTGCCCACTTTCTTCACAGAGAAAACGATTTCTAGCATCATTTATCTCATGTGTTTCAATAGTTTCTAGAAACTCAGCTGACGGATGATTTTTTGAACCCGTTTCAGCGAAATGTACACCTCCACATTTTGCAAACAATTTCGAGAGTACCTTAATGAAGTCTGCTAAAAGATGGGTAGCCACGGAATCGCAGAAGCTGTGACACCGCGTGAGCCCGATTCAACGCCCGTAGATTTCTTCGCTTGCGGGTTTATCAAATTTAAAATTTTTTAGATAAAAGTTAACGACCTGCACGATCTAAAAGATCTTATTAGAATTGCAATCAATAGCTTTACAGCAGATACATTCCAAAATATTTTTCGAGCCCCGAAATAACGTTAGGAGCAGCGCTTTGAAATGCAGGGGGTCGTTTGGTTACCATCACTACAGTAAACATTAACACTGACGATCTTAGACTGTTGATACAAAATGTCGATCCTGAATGAAGAAAAATTGGGTAATAGGTATGATTTAAGTATTAGGAAAATGTCAAAGGAATGCTGTATCTTAGCTAGTAGGATGTATGAGCTGCGCTACCTTAACTGGTGATATCCACAACCAAAAGCATTTGTCAAATTAAAGGTGAGATTTTATGCTTCTGGTAGCATTTATTGTACTGATGTAAAAGTAAATATTATAATAAAAGTTCATCCATGATAATAAGTGAAACATAAATATTGAATTCAAAACAATAAGTCAAAGAAGAAAACAATAACATGTAACACAATTGAAATACATTTACATTTTGAAATACATATTTATCTTTTGACAGTAAAAGCTCGAGATTTCTTCCTTCGATCTCGATGCATTTGCGCAATGGCCTATAAAAGCTGTTCTGCAGTTTTGTTAGCGCACTGGTGGGATGTTTGCGTTATCCTTAATTTCATACATATGTATTTTTATGTTTTTATTTCGTAAATAGCTTTTGCTTAAGGGTGTGATTCAACAGATGAAAACAGCAATAATCACTATGTTTTGTTTACTATTGTCATGGCACCCAAGCAATACTAACATCAGCAAGCACTTCGAAGCTATATCCAAACTTAAGCCTCGTTTAAACTGTAAATATCTATTTTGCTTTCAATGTTAAACATATGCATTATTATACAATGTATTATATACGGTAGACAGAAAAAATATATTGTACTATTTAAAAAAGTGGTGTTTCTCGTGAATTTGGCAATGTTTGGTGTTCTATGCCGTAGATCCTGTGTATTTAAAAAAGTGTTCTCTAGATAGAGCCCGATATATAATTTGTAAAAATTTACGCAAAATTGTATTTACATTTTGGATTTCTTGAAGGAGTACAGGTATCTTTAAATTAGGCAACTGAAGGCAAAATTAATATCTCACAATCTGTTAGAAATAAACATATAAAATCTTGTGTTATGTTGGTTTATTTCTAGATGGAAAAATCAAATACGTAGTAATACACGGGTTCGCCATTTATACAATAAGCACAATCCCACAATTCCTTAAAATTGGGACAACCTATACGTATGTATACTAACTCCCAATTAATTATTCTTTGCACTCCCCGGAATTATTAAAATAACAAATAAAATTAAATACGTCAACTCTTTCAACGTCTTTCCTTTGTTGGATAGTTTAAATATTGATTAATATTTCAAAGATAATAATTGCATTTTTTGTTCTGTCTCTGTACGTTGTCCAATTACATGCGTTTGTACATATTTGAGAAACAAACAAATGTTTTAAAAAGGCACAAGTACTAACATCAATATGTTTATAAAAAATTTTTTTGTTTTTGGTAAATAAATTTTTGGTAAAATCGACACAACAAGTGTTTCTAAACTGAGTTTTCAATTTCCTGTTGCGCTGAAATTTATCAAAGGCAATTTACAATTTTAAATTGTGGTGTAATTAACCTCAGGACAAAATGTAGTAGGTAGCTTTTGAAGCATTACAAAAGGCCCACTGCACAATGTCATCATTGTCCAACTGCCAGATATCGTAAAACACGTACCCTCCAAAATGCAATGCCGTAACCGCGCAACGTTTTGCAGCAGTGCTTGCGGCATTACAAAAACGTCACAGCAACGTACACTGTATCTTCCAGCTTACGCGTGTTCAATCGAGTTCGAAACTATGTATAGGTACTGTAATGAAAAGCAAATGTATGGAGCTTATTTCCGAAACCTCTATTTTAAAATAAAGCGTTAAAAACTGTTACGTAAATTCTGGCTTACATTTTTTTCTAATAAATTATAAATACACTTTTTTTACAAATCACACCGCTTATCTTTTGTTCAAATTATAATAAATTACTAGGAGAGGTGCCACTGAAAAAATGATATGGTTGTAATGTATTTTGAAATTAAAAGTAATTTGGAGATTTTTCAAATTAAATTCAAATTAGAAACTACTTTAGCATAAAAAAAATATATAAAAAACAATGTTAACCAAATAACTTACAAACAGTAAGTTTTATTTAAATTTGAATATTAGCTGCTTCCGCTGCACAATTGCACTCCTCATCATCAACGGAGGCGACGTTTTCAGCTTTAGGAACCTATTATATTGTCATGAGACTCTTTTTTTTTTAATAAAATTGTTTACCTTAAGGTTTCTTTTTTTAATTAACAGAAATACAAATACCTACCTCAATCTCCCAACCGACAGCGATGTTCTTGAATAGAATTTTAAAGTTGAAATTTATAAATTTATTTTAAAATTTGAATTTATGTTTATTTTGACCAAAATATCTGTATTTTCGGGGCCTGTACACTGTTCTTCTCTTAAAATTGCTCGATTTGAAGTCAGATCGTGTTACACTGAGCTTCAAGCTGGCACCGATTTATAACCAAGCCCTTCCCGCAAAGATCCCTGTTCCGTGAACGGCAATTTTGATGTTATGAGGTCCAAATAGAATTTAGTTCGAGTTTCTTGTTGGTGGTTAAGAATCCCGTAAAAACTTGTTAAAGTTTTAGTCGAAATATTTAGAAAATTATCCTTATCGAGAAACTTGTTTATTCCTCTCCATTATTTAAAAACCTTTTATCCACAGTTTACTATTTCAAACTAAACCAAATAACACCCTTGACTACTTAAACCCGTTAAAGTTACTTCCAGGGAGAACATTGACGTGTACAGGTACGGTAGGGTCAGATACATTGGAAATAGGCTGGTTACCATGACAAAAAGCTCCAGTTTTAACTACTGCAATGTATTTGTCCGAATATAATATGATATAGTCTAATTTTGAAATAAAGAAGTATAATTGTGATTTACGTTAGTAATTTTTGTTTCTCGCACCTAAAGTTGTTAACTGGACTCTTTTTTAACAAAATTCTTTCTACACGTGTAAGACGAATCTGGCGAAAATTGGAGTGAAGAAGTCGCTAACCGATACACCTTCCAATGTAATTTATGTAAATTATATTACAACAACATAAACCAGTTTGATGAGACCAAAAAAATTCCCTCATTGCCAATTTCGAATGATTCTCTACTTGTTGTTGTAAATCGTAACATCGTGTGCGATTATTTTTTGATTTATTAAATGAAATTATTTATCTCTTACTTTATGGACGTTCATATTCCAAATAGATTCTTTTCTTTTCAAACTTGATTTGATATTTATTACTCTAACAAAAGCTAGAAGCATTAGCACCCGGAGTGCCGAGGCCCAAATTCAAATACCTTGTGAGGAATATTTTGCTTTCAAATTATTATCCGAGTCATACATTTTCCGCGTTTTAGAGATAGTGTTGAAGAAACAAAGAACCGTTCAAGCGTGTTTCTATTAGATCGGCTTTCTCTTGCATCTAGGCAGCAAATCTATTCCCATCTCGTTTATCAAATATAATGTCGCCCCTCTTCCCATGTTCCGCTGTATTCACAACACGTATATACCTAGAAATTTGGAATAGGTTAAAAAGAAATTGTCTCCAAGCTAAATAAACATCTTTGTTCTGTCGTAACTTGTGACATTATGAATTTTCTCGAGGTCCGTTTCATTTTAGGTTTGCGATTTGAATTATGGTCGATTGCATTAATCTAAGTTCGAGCTTAATCTCGAATTAAGTTAAAATGGCAGGAAAGATATGACAATTTTTCTACTTAATTGATGGCAATTATCATATTCAACGTGTCATTTTAACTCCAAATTAAGTTTTAATTCGTGCCGATGCAACTAAGCACGAGACTGCTAAGATTTCTTTTTACTTTGCAGTAACTCCTTAAAATTGATATCTTTGGATTGAAAGTTATCTCTTGTATGTTTTATTTTTTATTTATGGAAAATTTTACCTTTTATCTCTTAATTAAAAAACTTATCAAGAAATCAACACTGGTAGGCACATTATAAGAGCTTTCTAACTTCCTTAATATTAATAGATTGATAAAATTACTCTTGAATAAAAGTAGCAATATAAAAACTACAGCTATTTGTGTTTGTAGTGGTTACTCCTAGAAAGTACAGTATCAGCATTATGTGAGAAATTCCACAACTTTAATTCAGGCAGACGACAATAAGAAATTTGTGAGGCATTGCTTTCAAAGAATGTCGGATGGTATTAGTAAAGTTTTTAAGGAACAATGTATAAATGTGTGCTTCAGTTCGCGAAATATACTCGAAAACCTTGTAGGTAATCCGAAAGATAAACCGGATTTGAAAGAAAGGTCGGGAATTACAAAATTGCATGCAGATTCAAAGAACACATGGCGTATTACCTCTACTAAAACTAGTGCAGGTAAATTTTATTTTTCTTAACACCATTCTCTTGATTCTGGCCGTATATTGTATCCCAAAAAATACAGATAAATTTTCAGTTAGCTAACATGGGAATAGGACAAGCTGACACCGATTGATCGGATTGAAACTTCACAGATTTGTACATTCCCTTGAGTATTGAAAAAGGCGGCTTTCCGTTTCGGTCGAGCCTCACGAATGCTACTCCCGAAATTTCGACGATTTTCGGATTTTTGCAATTTACACCTCTCTCTATAAATAAAGTTCTATGCCTCTAAATACGGCTTCTATAAGTAAATATTGTTGTCTATCAAACTAACTTGGATGAGATTTTTTTGTCACTTTCATCATTATCCCCCCACAATCTTGCGGAGTGGGAATTAAACGGAGACAATACCATTTACGTGTGTACATTCTTATCGCTAACTACCCAGAAAACCTTAAAAGCAATTGTAGCATATATATTACAACTTGAAATATATAAACGTAAAACTTTATAAACAACTAATTATCAACACGTTTTTACAAATGATAGTAGGTTAAACTACATAAACCCATTATTATTATTTTTATTTGGTGTTTTATTGACGGTTGAATTCGCAATATTGTACCCGTATACACCAGTTGTTTCCTTGGAAGTGGTCAGAATATGTATAGATTTATCAGCAGGTATGCCTGCCTCCAATTTAGCAGGACAGTGGCCACTCCAAGAGACTAGTAGCAAAGATATCTGCGTACCACTCATTATTCGGCGTAAAAGCACCCGTTGATACATCAACTATTTCCTAATATTTCACATATTAATTTGCCAGACGGAGAAGCCTCAATGTTAACATTTGATGCTTAACAAATATAAAATATTATGGTTTGAAAATGTGAATTTTCATGGATTTCGAAATTGCAAAAATTTGAAAATTGTCAAAATTTCAGGGGTTCAGCTTTCATCCCCTAAACGTGTGACTCCGCCCAACCAGAAAGCGGCGTTTTACTAAACTCAATGGGCTATACAAATCTGCTCAGTTTCAATCTGATCAGTGAGTATCACCCCGGGATGTTCCCTTGCGAATGAAAATCTTTGCTTTGTATGTGTTTGTTCGACTTTAAAAGGTTTGCTTTAATTTAAACAATAGGCGATACACACAATAGACGTTTAGGCAATGGAAGTTTCATATCGTTCGCATAAATTCAAATACTTGTTCAACTTAAAAACACTAAAGTTCGAATTTTCTCCACATATCCAATATCATATAATATAGCCATATCGAATTGTTATTCTTCTTAACTGCATATTGATCAGTATTAAAAACAGTACTACTTTGCTAATGTAAGCTACTTCTTAGCATTTGTAAATGACATGATTTGAATCAGCCCTTTCATTATGGATTTCGGATACCTTTGTTAACGATAGCACACATTTATTTAGGTGACATGGTATTATTGAAAATCCGGGCGCACCGGTTACATTTGAAAGCCATTCTATTTTCGATGTGCAGTATCTGCACGTATGTTGCACATGCGTATGTCTCCTATACCTGAATACTACAGGCGTAAAGTAATGAATTCCCATGTATTAAACAATACCTGTAGCTTCATAAAGGGATAAGGAGAATATTGATTTAACTGGCAAAATGGAAAGGAATTTTTCGTAGTTTAACTCATTATTTATTCGTCTAAACATTTTAAATCTTCACGAAATATTTATATATGCCAACTAAAAAGTTTTCCATGTTTGCGGATATTACCGTATCTGACGAAAATAGATTTATTTCTTTCCGGGAAAACGTATCTTTCTCACGCTGTTGAATAAATTCATATATTTTTACAGTTTCTTCTCAACAGCGGGTAACATCAAAAACGTACACATTGCGGAGCCATAATACAAACTCGAATCTTTAGTGTCTTGCCAAATTCAACAAAAGTTAGAATAAATACGTTATTAAGGACACAAATTTATACTTCTGAATAGCGTTTCATATAGACCGCGATACGAATGCTCAAATAAAATAGATATACCTGTCGATGAAAATATATTAATGACCAATCTTATATTATAGCACATGAACAGCCTGATTCATTTTCGACCCTCACCTTGTGAATTTCGCTTATTATTAGAGGGTGAGTTTAAATTTGTCAAAGATATGTCTGTTATGAATCCGAAAAGAAAATGAGTCTGTGACAAATGAGTTTTTTTAGAAAAATGAAAAATGCTCATTTTCTGCTTTTACTTTCTCTTACACTTTCAGTCTCTCATCTAGTGATGTACTCGAAGTATTGGTTCTCTCTGGCCATCATCAACTTTCTGATTTCCTATCGATGTCATATTGGATTTTGATGGATTTTTTTTCCTAATTTCAACCATGTACAACATGTTTACAAAAGTTTTCGAAGTGACTCTTTAATTGACGAAGAAGACATGTTAAGACTAAACAAAGCAACCATGAAATTTAAAATTGCAAAATTTTTAAATTATTGTTCATTAGTATAAAAAAAATGTTATACGACTACAGTCACATCATATAATTTTTCCAGCTCGTTTACCGAGCCCCGTAATGTTTTTTTTAACGGGAATTTCAATGAAAATCAATGGAATATTTTGTGGTAAAGGCACGTTTTTACAAGATAAAATATGTAATAATTAATTAAAATAACAATAATAGAAAACAAAACAATAAACCAAGAACGACAGTAAATATTCAAATAACTGGTCATTTTCATTAATGGCATTTTGCCCTTCGAACGATTTTTCTAGTAAACATGTAGAAATTCATGCATTCTTAGGAACTTCCAAAATAACATTTTAGAAACGAAAATCCTGATTATTGCTTTAGTACAAATATCCATTGATATGAGAAAGAAACCAAGAAAAGTTTGCGTTCTTTTCTTACTATTACAATTGTCTCCACACCAGGGAAGTTGAGAACCAAAAGATGGGCAGCTAAAAGAGCCTTACAGTGGGAATGGATTTGCGTTCATATATTCAAGTTTTATCGACCAGTCATATATATATATCCGTACAAAGATCGTCGGTCAAAAGATGTGGAATATAATTCAAAATGTCATAAAGTAGATGCAAAACCAAGTATACAGATCAAAGTCATCGGGCCATTATTGCCAACTTTGTAGCTACGATGTTGGCTAAATTTATGAAAAAAAAAAACAATTACGGGTCGCATTTCAGTGATTCCTATAGAATAATTGAAAAGTATACATAGTGCTGAAAAAATCAACAATTCAAATTAGCACTGAAATAGAATTGCATTTGTTTTTCGTGAAGGTCACTGTGATCAGCGGAAAATCACGAAATCTTAGGTAATTTAACCAATAGCGTAGCTGCAATAATAACGAAGTTAGCAACAGTGACCTGAAAACATTCAATTGAAACCATCCACACACATCCATTTAGAAAAAACTGGTCTTTGGGATATCTCAAAAAAGCTGTTTGGAAGTTGAAGGTGGAACTTTTACAAAATAGTAGTACCAGAGATTTTAGGAAGTACCTTGAAAATATATTCAGAAGACTACACAATAATCTTTTTTTTTTGCACTAATGATGCAACTGTTATAGAAATGATTGACGTGCTATATCTAAGCCGCTTAATAGAACAGCGAACGTATGTACATAAGTCTTTTAACACTCATTTAAAAAGCTCTTCGAGAATAAAGCGCTTTTAAATGAAGTCCAAAAAGCGTGAAGGAAAAACAAATAGGAGTTCTTTTTTTGTTAAGGATTATAAACTTTTTATATTCAGGTGCACGTTTTATTCCATTCTCCTTTCTATTTGATTCCATAGTACAAGAATTCGGAAATAGAATAGTAATAGATGTATTATATTTTTACGTACCTCCGTTATCTACACAATCACAAAAAAAAATCATTTCTAAAGGTACGTTATGTTTTAATTATGAAATTCGTTTTTTACAATTTAATTTGTCGTTGATATTTGGCAAAGCAGGGATATTCACTACGTATTAACAGAAAAGAAAATGTTAGTGAAGATTCTATGCCATATAAAATTATTTCTGTACATGTTTTGTTGATAAAGTTACTTTAGATTTGAAAATTAAAGACCGAAAGGATATAGGACAAGGTTGAGTTATCTTCTTCGGTTATCGTTGACTGAGGGATATACCTACAGAATAAAACCCCCGATAAACATTACCTGCGTTTTGCCCGTTTTCTTTATATATCTTTAAAATTTTTGCATTAGCATCCGAGTTAAGTTTTGTATTAAACAAAGTGTCTAAAAAATTAAGTAAAAGTAAATTGTTAAGGTAAAATTAAATTGTTGGATTTAATAACATTCTTCTAGAACGTTTGTCAATCTACTCGAATACATATATCAAAAGTTTTGAAAACATAAATTAATTTTTGGGCGATTGATATCTTTTGCTGATTTAATGGAATACAGAAACGTATCCTCTAATTTGATTCATTTCTGCTTATTTTTATTGCAGTTCTGTGAAGAGTGGAAAGCTATTCCTAAAACTTGTTGTGACTATATTTCTAAGAATTTCTAACAAATAATATAACTTGTCAATCCGAAGGGATTTAATTCAAGCAATAACACCGTATAAGTATACTTCTGATTACACCTTTACATGCACGTAGAGAATTAATTAACGTATGGTATAGATTCGGCAACTTTTAGGAAAGCACTTACGCAACGCAGAAGAAATGAAAAATCTAATTTATCGTGGCTACAAGAAAATTTAAATTGACTAAATGATGTATTTGGTGCTCCACCGACCACTATGCAAAAGAGAGGTCGGTTCAATAGCTTGAAAAGGGAGGTGAAACAATTGGTTGAATCGACAACCCCGGGAGACTGGAAATCTGGTAAGCAAGACTCTACATCAATCATTAAAGAGCTTTCTATCGTATGTCCTTCCAGAAGCAACAATAAAATAACCCCGCAGAATTATTGTGCAGAGCACAGAAGGCTATCTGGAAACCAAGTTCTTCCAATAATGGTTTTCTGCATATCAATATCTGTGTCATAATAAAATCTATTATAAGTGTTATATACACACACTTCTTGTATTGATATATTATAAATGCGGAAGCAGGATTGTTTATATTTATTGGAGTAAAACTTGAACTGCGAGAAATTGAGAAGTTAGATTTATAAAAGCGTGTGTTTTCCATTAAAATCCAAATAGCCCCTTTTCAATAATCTATCTGTTACGTTGTCCCCAAGTCACTCTGTATATTGATATACATATGTGTACATATGCACATAATTAAAACTGAATTATTCTAATTACATACATATTCAGTGGGCGCAGAAGAAATTTTGCTGTTTTATTTTAACATATTGCGTTAATTAAAAGTCCATTAACGTCAGATGTATTTTAAACTTGTAACTTATTCTCTCATTCTGACGAAAGAGGAAAGCCACATGTTATAAAAATATGCTTTCTAACTTTTTATATAAAACTATACAATATCAAATTGGCTGTCATTGTTTTACCGATTTTAAAAGTGTCTTTGATTATAACTTCCATTGACTAAAGGTACAAAAACCAATCGAAACCATTATATCTGTCCCGCTAGATTGGTAAAATATCACGCTGTGTATGGTACAAGAGCTGGCATATTACTGAAATTAAAAATGTCAATCCTTTTATATAGTTATGATTAAACGTTGCGTGTAACCGTCGCTAAGGAGAGATCAAATCTTATATCGTATAATATTTTTAGTGAGCTCATAAATTTTACTTTTATTAAAATATATGATAATAAGACGCTCTGCCATACAGAATAAGATACTGTAAGCTTTTGCGCCCATTATTCATTGTAAATTGGATTCCTGACTGAAACGTTTCGCTCTCAGCTGCATAGAGCTTCCTCTAGGCTGCTGCGTTTGATGTTGCATGTTGCTGTGCAGCAAAGGGCCACGCAATTTCTACGTGATTGACACTATATATGCAGAATAACTTTCCTATTCTTATATATACGAGATATGTTGTAAAATTACATTGTAAATTTCAATGCGAATAAATATAATTTAGTACATTTCAAACTAGTGTCAAAATACTCGCATTATTTCAATTGTCATCTGTATTTGGTGGGAAATTGTTCACGCTACAGCAGAATACAAGCCTAGAGAAATTAAATGTTCTGCCACTATCAATAAATTTATAACCATTCCTGATAAAAATCTTTTTGAATAGATACATCAATTTTTATCTTAATCGCCGCCTCGGCCAAAAAAATAAACATACTAAATTTCATTATTAATGAAAATTACTGGAAATTTCGTCAAGAATGGTTGCCTCCCAGGCCTAATTCGTCGGATATTCTATAACAGATTTCCATTTATTCTAACTGTATCTCCATTAGCTGGTAATTGTTTTAAAGATTTACCAACCACTCTACCTAAATAAATCGTTTTCCAAATGTAAAGACCCCATACCTCCTTTGTTAAAGGCTAATGTGGTATATTTCATCCCATGTTCACAATGTGATTCAAGAATCAAATCAGAGAACAGAACTGATTGCAACCACATCCCAGATAACTGTAGAAAAACAGCTTTCACTGACCACAGCAATACTTCGATGATATGCCTGTGGTAGCTACAAAACAGTCTACTAAAATGAGGTTCTTCGTGGAAATGTACCATGCTAATGTAGAATCAAACACTTAATTTTCATAACAAACTCTCAGCCCTTGTTTCTTCTACATTGCTACGTAATTATTGCGCTTGTTACAATTGAATTTATTTTCTCCTTGGCTTGGATTATATAAACGAATCCCTATGTTGTTCAGTTCTAGGACTAGGAACTTTTTTCCTACTGCTGCTGAACCCTCGATCTTGTGTTCGCGCGCTTTTATCGGCATTCTTTTTTCAGCTTGATTTTTCTGATAATTGTTATTATTAATATTATAGTTGGGCCAAGACATAAATGCCTTTGATCACTGCGATCTTAATCGATCATTTGTAACAAAATGCCCAGGTGTGTGTTAAAGTAAATGGAGAATCTTAATGAACCTCAGTACTACTCCTGAATCTTCTTCCTTCAATTCAGTAGATGCAAGAAATTATAATAGTAATGTTTATTGTCGTGTGTTGTTAAACATTGACAGCGTCAAAAACTTAATAAAGAATATAAAAATTCATTCAGATTACACTTGTCTAGAAGGATGTTAAAAATAGCATATTTAAAAGATGTAAGATTCACAGTGGTTTTGATATCTGCAGGCAGCTTATTAAAACACTGCACTACGTTATAGCTTTGCCCGGCTTCGAATAATTCAATGCTGTGTGGAGGTACAGACAGATTATTTTTAGCCCTCGTCTGGATGCTACTATATACGTCGCAATTTTTTATAGATTTTCATTAGATTTCCTTATACAACATTAATATTTGAAACATGTACAATAACATTAATGTTAATGTACGCAGTTATCTAAAAATTTCAAAGCATGACTTTTGTGGACCAACATCAGATCGACAATTATGAGCGGTCCAAGAAAATAAAACAATAACCCAGGCTAAATAAAAGGACCTCAGGGCCCCTAAATCATAGCAGTGTTGCATTGCTAAGAGCATAAAATGCTCTAGATATAAATTCACTTAATTTCACGCAATGATTACGCCATTTCGTTCGAATCGACCAAGATTGATTTTCTATCGCACTTTACATAGAAACTACATTGAACAATTTCGGATTTACTTCTATTAAACATCAACCCTTGTCGCACCACACTTACTACAAAATTTTCCACGCCTGAAACGTGTTCAGAAGTTTTCCGACACTTTTGACGGCTTGTGTTGTCGGCATATTGCATCAGCAGGCATTGACCAGTTACAGAATCCAAACCATTGATAAACAACAAAAACAGTGTTATGCCATCTCTTTCTCTCGGCTGACATGACACTGAATTTTTGTGCGATAGGAAAGAATCAAAAAGATTGTGAGTTATACCTCTTACACCGTACCGAGACACCGTTTTTAGTAAAATGAAGTGATCAAAAGTGTCATATGTCTTGCTGAGATCAAATAACAGGCCAACAGCGCACAACTTCTGGTTCAAACTCTCTAAAACGTGATTAAGGGCAATATAGACTCCATCACATGTCAGCTATTTATCATCATTTATTAAGTTATAAATAATTTTTTTAAAGATCTATTAGCCTATAATTACTTACGTTTTCTATGGTGCTCTTCCTAGATTGGAATCACCTTTAATGTCTTTAGTACTTTCGAGAAAGTACCCTCTTATAAACATTTATTAATATGATAAAGCAATAAAGAAATTACGAAAGCGAAGAATTAATCAATTGAATACATTGTCCTATTTTTGGCTGCCATACTCATTATTCTAGTCTCTGTGGACTTAACAACAATATTTAGAGATCCCAAATGTAATTTTAATTTACCCTAGTATCTGGATGAAAATATGGATAATATTTGAATTACATTGTATATTGCGTCTTTGAAAATTGTCGTCTACATAGCGTAGTAATTAACTCGATTTCTAATCCGTGTTCGTAAGCTACAGAAACATTTCACAATGCGTTTGGTAAAAATTCTAAGAATAGCGCTTCGGACATACGGTAAGTATTACACGTTTCATTAGAGCTTCAAACTTCTTAATATTCTCCGTCATGCTCTGCGCTACTTTGACACGTTCAGGCATAAATCTGTAGCGCACGTGTCGCTTGACAATATATATATTTGTGAACTACAAACGAGGCAGATAGAGATAGGTCTTATTCGAAATAAATTTATATTTTAACGAGGTATGTTGTTTGATGGATTCGCTGTTCTTTCTTAAACCAATACTATCTGATATATTACGACTACCGACAAGGTAGAGAATAAGAGCCTTAATTTTAAAATGATTTAATACGTCGATGTTCAATAAATTTGTTCATTGTTAAAAATATTTAAATGTAAGTTATCAAAAACTAGCTTCAGGATTTTAGGAAGAGGATCTGAACATCAGCCGCGAAAGCACAGAAATCAGTAGTGATCAAACACAATATTGAGTTAGTTCATGTTGTGACACTCTCAAAAAACGAAAGATCGCAGTAAAATTCGTAATAGAAACATATGATAACACTGTTGAAAGAAGTTTATAGCACGAATTTGGGTTTTACAAAGTCTTTATTCGGTCAAATTTAATTAACGCTAAAGCTTAATTAACACAAGCTCAGCAGAAAAGAAAGTAAAAGGTATCAAACGGCGGCAAAAAGTTAACATCTTCGCTAAAACTAAGGATCGCTTCTTTCGCTGTCATGGTCTTAATAACATCTAATTAGGAGAGACTCCATCACAAGCCAATATTATAGAAGTTGGAAAAAAGACCACCAAATTGTTTTCTACAGTAATGTTTTGAAACTGAAACACAAGAGTGGTATTTCAAAAGCTCCCATTCATAACGTGGCCTTTTAAATATTTGAACAAGCTTCTTCAACTTCAACTCTCACTCCCAAGAATTACAAATGTCAAGGTGATATTGATAATAAAAAATATGGTTAAATATTTTAGAATTTGTTTTAAACATGTTCAAAGTAATTCCTTTCAGAGAGTTGCCTTTCATCTATTGCTAAATATTAATAAAAATAGATGTCCATTGATGAAAACATTTTTATTGCTTTTCAAAATATTCTCTGTGATGATCGACATATTTTTGCATACACTGAAACCAATATAACCCATCAATTTAACATTTTGTATGCTCAAAAAGTCAGCTGTTTGCGTCGATGTATGGGAACTCGCATTATCATAGTAAAAAGTAGTCTGGTGTCGAGCGTTCATTTTTCATATTCCTCTGAAGACTTCTGAAAAAAACAAATGGTTGTGTAACATCCAAAATTAGCTGTTTCGCAATCTTCTAAAACCTCGGTGGTGACATGCCCAGTTCTTCTGAAAGTTATTTGTAAATGCTTCGACACACACAACTGATTGCTGCTCATTTTTGGGCTCATACACATTTATCCAAGATTCGTCACCTGTAATAATGTTCTAAATGGTTTGATTGTATTTCTTGAACGAGCCAACGTTAACTTATGTGGGATTCAACACGCCCGCAGCTTTTTCACGGCCAAATATTAATACAATATCGAATGTACGTTAGTTATACTAATGTGTAAGGATGCCTGAATTTCATGATAGATCACATGGCGATCTTCCTTTATCAGTCCGCGCACGGCATCAATGTTTGCTGCCAACACGATCGATTTCGGACGGCCTCCTTTATATTCATCCGCCAGGGAACTACGACCACAATTAAATTCATTAAACTAACGGTATAGAGTGGCTTTGTGCGGGACTTCATTACCATAAGTCGAAGTAAGTTAATCGATGAACTGTTGTTTAGATAATCCACGTCTAAAGTCGTAAAAAAACATCGCACGAAAGTGAGTTAATTCCACCTGTTGGCCGAGAGAAAATTTTTAGCTCAATGAAAATGAAATAAGTAACGTCCATAGTAGCAAAAGCACAGTTACCAATTCGCAATAGATAATATAATGATAGCGTAATACTCGTGAAAAATTCTCTCTTTCCAAGGCTGCCAACCAATATTCTTTTGGAATGCTTACAAAATCTAATGAATAGCCGTATCAACATCTTCCATAAACGAAAATATTATACCTCGCAAATTTTCTTTTAAACCCGTAAACAGCCAAAACTCACATCGCCAATTTCCGTGATTATGGTGAATATTCTATTCTTTTGATCAAGATATTCGACTATCAGAACCGCGGTACGATACATAATGTAATATAATACCCTTCTACATCAAACAAACATTTTTGTTTTTTTTTCGTTCACTTTAATTGCACGTACCAGGGTCGTACTTTGGTACAAAACTTTTTTCATAGTTCGCTGCTTCTTTGTCATTATTAGAGTTTCTTCATCTTTATGATTCCATACACAATTCTTCTTCGGTAACCACCGTACAAGGACGTGGTGCCCCTCCCTGACGGTGAGCAGATCAAAGTCTGGTATGGCAATAGTCATACATGTTGCTATTTGATTATAAATTAGCCGGATATTTTTATTAATTAATAAATTTGTAAAAAAATCCCTCTGTTGCTTAATATTGTTAGCATAAATTAGAATCTATGTACATACTTATAGACACATTTCGCCTAAATATAAAATAAACATGCCTGGTATTATAGATCTCTCTGATGATATATGAAACACTAAATCATTACGAACTCAACATGATGTAAGTAGCTACTTAAAACATCTAATTTAATACAACGGGGTAACTTAAATATTTGCTGATGTGTGTAAGCTGTCTGTAATCTTTAAACATCAAAGTGAACGTAAATCTCTCATTAGTCATTAACATCAAAGAATATTTAAAATAATATTTTAAAGTGGCGCTTAAACATATCGAAAAGCAATTGCAAATTGCAAAGACGAAAGTCAGTTGGGATCGAGGTGTGTCTTACTTCATATGAGATGCGGTCTCTCTGCCCCTACTAATGCTGACGTAATGCTGTGACGCTCTCAGTCACGTCTTGATGCTGATTTTCTGATTTTCGTCACTTATAATCACACATATATTTGTATTTTCTAATAATTCGTTAAGCGTCCTTATACTAAAAGAGGTGATTTTAACTTTTAATTTGTACTACTAGGCTTGTATCAACTTTTTCAGATGAAAGCACGTAATTAGTTACGAACATGTAATCACTTTCAAGGTAAACAGGATTGTTTCTTTATTAACTGTATTATAAACGCTTACGATTAATAAAGAAAGCAAATCAAATAAAAAAAGCAGGTGGTAATATGAAATACGAGCGACTTGTTTTTATATATAATAATAATAATAAAGCTCAAACATTAATGTCCCGTCAAATGTATTGCAGATGATATTTCAACAACCGGAGCTCATTAAACAGTATTATTATTATTGTAGTTGGGCCATCGCACAGATCCCTTTAGACCTTACTAGATCTATTGTATCAAAATGCCCATGTGTGTGTTACAATAGTTGAAAGCTTTTAATGGGTCATTAAATTTAAGTATTATTCTAGGACCTTCTTCCTTCAGTTCAGTGAGCGTAAGGAATGGCTTATTGAAAAATTTGTATCAGATATGACAAATGGCCGCACACCTCTATAGAATGTGTTCTGCCATCTCCATATCTATGTAGCATAGACGAGATTTAATATTCAACTTTTTCTAATTTAAAAAAGTGCTATTCTAAGGCTACATGATAGCACAATTTTTGCTGCCTTTGGCTAATGTGAGTACTTTCACCTATTATTATCCAAGGATACTTTCCCAATTAAGGTCCCTCCATTGCTTTATTGCTTGTTTCATGTGACTCTTTTGGAGACCACAATCGAGATTAGGACCAATGGAACGTATGTTCGCTACTTTTTTGATCAGTTAATCTACCTTTTCATTTCTTTCGATACCTTGGAGGCATGCAATTGCCTTACAACGCTAAACGTATTTATGGTTGCACCTCGTATCCTTTTCTTGAGGTTGCTTATGGCACAAAATCTCTGCTTGAAATATGTTGGTGTGGGCGTTTTTTTTAACTACTAATGCCTATGCCTATCCAGATTCCTTCTGTTCTTGAATCGTCTGCGTCTGCGGCTCATCGAATGCCCAATCGGTATGGCTTTCAAAATTGTATTGCGTAGGGACTGTATCGTTTGCAATGTGTCTTAGATAGTTTTGTTGGGATCTTCAAAGATTTTAAAATGCCATCTGGGGCCACCAAGGCTTTAATCGCTTGATATAGCCTGTTTCTGAATATGGATGCAATGTGGCGCCATTCCCAACAGGACTTTCAGCGCTGCTATGGGAGAGGTACGCAGCACACATGTAAAGCTGGGACGTGCAAGTCTCTGAAACCATTTTTTTTTCAAATAGTTCCATCACAAAATGACGGGAGGAAATGAGAGAGCATAAACTATACAAATTTTATGAAAGTAATGATACAAAAATATAGTTACAATACGTTACAAGCGGTTCGAGATATAGAATTACTGTTATTATCTACAATCACTTATTAACACACATTCAATTAAATTCCTTTTTGAACAAAGATATTTTATGTAGCATTCTCTACTTTATAATGTAAAAATAGGTAAATTACCCTCACATATCAATTTAAGTATAACACATACTCAAACGAACAATGTGAATAACAAGTTTAAATAGTTCCGAGTAAAAAAAAATACGCCAACTATTATATCCAGTTCCAAGCAGATAAAACTGGCATTAAAATTAGGTATTGCAATTTGGAAAAATCGCTCAAACATAAAATTTGTATTTAAACAAAAAAATTGCTTTGTTTCTAAATATTTATTCTGCCATTACTCAGAAATCGTTTTATAGATACAAAATGCAATTAGTGCATTAGAATAAGTTTACATACGCAAAACAAATCGATTAGAGAAAAAAAAACACGTTGGCAACGGTTCAAACACTATTTTTTCAACGTGCATGCATGCTAGTACACAAACAAAACTTTAAATGTTTCAACGTTGGTCAGTGGTTTCGCCCTCTGTTCTGATTTTACCCAAAAATATTTACGTAAGATTAATCATAATAACACGGCCCCGAGCGAAATTGAAAATAAACCTTACATTACGGGCAGATATCACGTGCGTTAGTTTCAGGTTTAGTTTGCTCAGCTACCTCAAAAACGAGAGAATTTTGGAATACGACATAGAATATGCTTCTTGTACCTTTTGGAGTGGAGTACATAGTTGTGATTAACAATAATGACTGGTTGATCGGTATTTAAATGAACTTGGCACCTCAATTTTTTCAGAAAATGGTGTAAATATGGTAGCGCTCTGTTGCAGACCGCGGGCAAATATTATAAACCAAGCTGAAGGCGAGGTTTATAATTGCCATAGGCCTACAAGAATGAGGTTTGAATACATTTTTCTTCCCAGATAGTCCCATTTATTTAAATAATCCCCTAAATCAATTCAGGCTGTGTCGAGCGTTTGTGACATTTGTCAATAATGTTAAATCTGGTCACAACTAACATGTAGGTACAGCCCTATAACAAACATTACATTCTTACCTAGGTGACAAAATCAAACATTCTTACCCCAAATGAGGTACGAAAGATGTATGTACAGTGTCCACGGAACATTTAAACTTTTTTTTCTGTAGCATTGCAGACTAACTAACAAACAAATTTAATGGACGCAATATCGTTTATTTCGAGAACTTGCAAAGTAGGACTCGATGTAAAACGGAAGTATGTACACTTATTAACAACTTGGGCACTCCAAATTCTTGGATTTTGAGTTGATCGAACATTTGATTTATTTTTATAAACTTATGTTTTTGGCAGGGTAGGTTGCCTAAAGATGAGTAAAGTAACACCAATCTTCAAGAAGGGCGACCGTTAATTGCCTGAGAACTATAGATCAATATCTATGGTGTCTATTCTAATATTTCAGAATCTTCAGTCAAACATCACGTTATAAAAAATTTGAATAACAAAAATATCCTAAACGTAAGTCAGTACGGTTTTCGACAAGGTAAATCCATAGTTGGTGTCTTAGTTGATATTACCACATATAAGTAATACGAACTACGGCTCACGTAGTCTTGGGTAGCTTCTTGGATTTATGACCATGACCTTTGATTGCGTCTCCCAAGATAAACTTTTTGTATTATGGCAACTTTTTAACTAATAGACATCAGTGAGTGAAGCTTGTTCATAATGTTTCATCCTTGGGGCGCGTATTACATAGGGTCCCATAAAGTCCAGTTCTAGGGCCAATACTATTTATCACATACATCAATGACATCACAATGTAAAAACATATTACACTGCAATTTTAATAAGCAACAAAAATCTTGATCGTTGTTGCTCACGAGCTGAGGAATACTTTATTAGTATCAAACTATGTTTAAGTAAACAGAAAACTTAAACATTAATTTTTACATTAAACAAATATTTAGAATGAATGAAAGCAAATCATTTTCCACTTTTACATTTATTTACTAATTTGCTAGTTGTTGCCGTGAATGATTCCACTAATAGTACACATCAGCAGCATTATTTCAGTTAATCGATAATACATGATTAAATATTATTATATAATTATGTGTAGTAAATAGCTACCATTGAAACCTTTGAAGTCGATCGACGCACACATAACACAAAGTCGTGAATTATTATGAATGGGTGTTTCTTAAAATTAAAACTATTTTTTTCGGTCCTATTCAATATACTTCAACACAGCAACAACGCATTCTTCATAATCCGAAACCAAATCACGCAAAAATAACGACATCCTAAAGTTATTATCATCTTAATACATTAATCTTACCTTTCTGCCGTTCGTAAGCGTTGATATATTCCGATGTCATGAATTGGCTGATGAGAGCTGATTTTCCGACTCCATTCGCTCCCAATAATGCCACCACGTAGGATGTGGCTTCTCTTTGTTCTAGTTCATCTCCGAGGGGCAAAGGGCTACTACCACCACCGCTTAGCATCGTCGGGGGGCATAGGCTGTTGCTCCTAGATCGTCTGCGTCGAAATGAGTCGCCTCTATTAACGATGCCTATCGGAATAGAAAAGTCTGTTAAGAGAACATAAAATTTAGATTGGGTTTACAGTAAATAAGAAATAGTAGCATTGTCTACTATGATACCTGTAGTTCCTTAGTCTGGCAGTTATAACAATGTTTACTTAGACGCGAGTTAACAATAGAAAGTATATGCGAAAGGCTTGTATTCAAATTCCTGGTGCTGCTGTCATTGATTATGAGAGTAACAAAAATTCCGATATCCACGCAGTTCATTTGAATTTAAAATAATTGGCTTCAAAATCCACTAATTATTCAACAATAACTTCTATTGTATTCTGCTTTATTTGCTAAAGAATATTAATTTGAGACAGCTGCTAACTTTTTGTTTGCATTTGTCAAGTTAAAAATATTAAACTATGTATAACATATATCAACATATTTTTGGATATAGGCTGTACAGTATTTATTGCCTGATCGCTAAGCATGAAAACACTTATCCACCTATATAACATTTTTCAAAAAACTCACGGTTGTAATTAGAGAAGGATTCTTAAACTACTGTCATACTTCGTCGTCGCTGTTAAATTTGGTTACGCGAAGACATTCTTTTAGTTGTGGAAACAAATAAAAATGACCAGAAGCTTGATCGAGGGAGCACAGCTCCATCAGCTCGAAACTTGCATTGTAAA
Source organism: Marronus borbonicus (assembly GCA_902655005.2). Classification (NCBI taxonomy): domain Eukaryota; kingdom Metazoa; phylum Arthropoda; class Insecta; order Coleoptera; family Scarabaeidae; genus Marronus; species Marronus borbonicus. The sequence continues at coordinate 8,192,531 of LR737385.1, read as the reverse complement.
TCGTGTTTACGGGAACGGAGCTTTTATGCATTGGAGTATTATCTTGATAAAACAATATCGTAAAATAACACTGCCCTTCTTTTCTCTTTAATAGAATTATGAAGTTGATTAATTAATGTAGCATAATATTGATCCGTAATTGTTTGGTTAGGTTCCACGTAATCAGTTAAATTTTCCTCGTAATTTCAGAAAATGGCAGCCATCGTCTTTACCCCTGGGGTTGGACTCTAAATTTGCGAGATGGAGGAGATCCTATATGTCAACATTCAGCGGGATCGAAATGGTAAACCCACGCTTCGTGAACTGTAACAAACCAACCCAGGAAACATTTTGGATCACTGTTAAACGATGTAAAATTCGCTTCTGATATGGTGATTCTTGTTCGCTTTCAGGCGTCAACATCGTGGGTACTCGTCTAGCGGACACTGTATAAAGCCCTAAATAGTCATTGACCATGTAAAGTCCCCACCTTTCGTAAGAGAATAAATTGTTTTTCGCCTCTTGTGAAGGTGTCACTCGCCGCTCGAATACTTGCAGCCATGCGAAGGTCTGTTCTGGACAGTCTCAGGTAGCCAACGCCACTTCTTCGACAACCAAATCAAGAGGCGGCTGACAACGCATCTTCACAGCCACCGTTGGTGGACTTAGATCTTAATGCATCCGTGATACCTAAACAAGCTCACTTGTGTTTCATGCATTAGATCACCAACCGATCGCTACGTATGTTGGTCTGATGACTACAATGTAAATCCACATCATTACTCTGATAGAGAGACGCCAAGTTCTTACCAGCATTCTGGTGCATTGTCCAAACGCAATGCCTGCTCTGTTCACCTTATGGTCAATATGCGAGATCCACAATAGTTTCTTGTTAAAGATAGATAATTAAATTAGGTGGAGAATGTTATAATGTAAAATAATATTACGCCATAATGAAGAAAATGACGACACCTGTCAAAAATCACTGTACGACGTAGGGTAAGAAAATCAATAAAAACTTGTATCGAAGATATTTTTCCATTCAACTACTAAGTTCAATCAAGGATAGGGCGTTGAAACACATTTTCCAGGACCTTGCTAGAAAAAAGAATCAGTAATACAGGATACACAGGATAGAACTATAGCAACAGGTTGCGAAGATTATAAAAAAGGGTTTAACAAACTCAATTAATGTGATAATAATTAATTATATCTGAGTCTTTGTTTTAGAAACAATTTCTTTTTTAAAAGTTTAGCTAAATAACAAGAAGGAAGAACAATAACAATTTATAATTTCACCATACACACACATGGTGTAGATAATTGCCATAGTACCTAGAGGAAAGATATGAAATTTAAGCTCAATAAACCTTCGCCATAACACCGTTTCTCAGTTTCAAAAGTGAACCCGTGGGAAATTATATAAAAGGGAAACTGTTCCAAGTTAAGCGTCAGCTATTTAAAAGTTGAGTTATGATAACGTTCACAGTAAACAGAATAAAAAGCGTAAAGACGCAGTTACATGGTCCGCGGTTCGCCGAACTTGACGTGACGAACTTTGGATTGTGGACCTTAAATATTGGATCCAGCCCAGCAACAAAGAAAAAGCAAACAAAAAAAGTCCAAGAAATACTCCCGGGTTTTCAAACGAATCTCATTCGTTGCACAAGAAGCGCAGTGCAAGCTAAAATGACCCACAAAACTTCGAGCATCCAATAATTATGTTAAAAATATATAACTTTTTGACGTGTTTTAATTAAATTCATTAATAGATTTTATACATTCTCTAACTGTAGCCGGATATCAACGTTTTCGATTGTACCCTAGTTCCCGGAACATCTCTTGCGTTTTGCAGAAAGGAAAATATAATGGATACAATGTAATAAATCGGACAGCTTACAAAACAATCCCACAACCCGTCGGGCAAAGAGTGACCACATCTCTTCAATTCTAAGCGTTTCTCAAAATTTAGTTCGTTAGCACTTCTTAATTCTTAATTTTTTTTAACATTTTTGTGAATACTATCCAAAAATCAAGAAGGGTAAGTCTACACTTTAGCTGTAGAATTGTTGAATTACAATAATAGCTTCAAAAGAACAAAGCCGGAGAATAAAAATACTGAATACGTTTAGGTTAGCCAATATTGAATTTACAAAGGGTGCACGGTATTGCCGTTGTAATGGCCCCTAGAGAAGAAAGAAAACAAACCTATTATTGTTATGCGTGCAGGCGACAAAGGAGCAACGGTAGCGAATTACCAGAGTGAATTATGAGCTTCTTTGCAATGCGAAGCGAATTACCTCTGAAGTATAATTAAATCGATAGAGTTATTGCACTTCTGTTTATAACTTGTAACATGACTATCAGCTTTTGAACTCATGTACTTCCAGGTAATACACGTTGTGCTATGTCTTTATACAACTTTCATTTCGTCATTTATATTTTTACGCGTTCGTCTAGATTTTTGCGAAACGTGGGTATTTCTTAATGCCCGATATGGATGTTTTCCTTACTGTTTACGTACAGATATTTAATGTGGATTGGATGCCAGACTAAGGATGCTTACTCTCTTTTAAATCTTACAAATGCGAATTACAATAGGCTAATATTTTGATCTCCGAAAATCACAATTTCTATATAAAAATCTATAGTTTCGTATGCACTTGCTATAGTTTGATTTATGGTCGGTGGCAGTAAGAATGTTATCAAATACGCCTAAATCTTACTACTTCTGCGGGTGTATGAAACTGCCGTACTTAACAACATTCAGAAATAAGTGATTTCTTCTGCACTAATAAGTATCAGTTGTTATGTCACCTTGCAATCGAACATAGTGGTTTCTGGAGGTTGGCAAAGTTGCGTAAAATAGAAATTGGTGTATAATTCCTCATTATTACTAGGAATAACATCAACACCTCTCAAGAGACTGTATAACAACATCCTCTGAAATAGATAACATGTGCAAATATAGAGCCCAAGTTCCTCAGCAATCTACACTTGGCGCTATTGTAGTCCTGTTACACATTAATGATTTGCTTTTAAATTTGAAGCATATCACTCCTATTGCGTTTACAGACCAAAGTAGCTTTCTACTAACTGGTCGACTACTTTTATTGAATTTGTATACCAATTACCAATACAATTAACTGCAATTATTAGCACCCATTAGTTAATATGGCAAAAACTTATGTAAATACTGTGATTGTATTTTTAAATCAAGTACATTATGACGTTAACTTGTCCCAGGTGTAAATATGTTAATAACATAAAAATAAATCGTTTGCAGTCAGTGATTTGTACGCATGTGGATGTCGTTCGAAATTAATACGGAATAAATTATAATTTAATATACAGGGTGATTTATAATAGGTAGAAAAAACATTAACATCTTGTCCCGAAAGTCATTTAAACCAAAAAATGGTATATAAACATTGGTACTATTTGTACAAAAAAAAATTTGTTATATATTTTATAGATTTGGTCAACTAGTGGCTTATGTTTAAAAGCTGAACGAGATAGTTTGAAAGAATGAAATTGGCGGTTCTCAAAATGAATGAGTTTACTTTTGAACGACTGAGAGGAAACTGGTTACTCCACATAATAATCGAGATAATTACGCTAGAGAAATTATTGGAAACAACGAAGAAAATGCAGTTGATGGAATGTTGGAAAACCCCACCCTGAGCACTAGACGTACTGCAGGGCAGTTTCGTCCTTTTCAAAATATACTATAGCGAACATTACGTCGTGAGCAGTTACACCCCTATCACATTCATCGCGTCCAAGGATTACAACTGGAGGATTACGGTCAGCGTGTAAAGCTCTGTACTTAGTTGCTACAAAAAATTACGGAAGATCCAATATTTTTAACTAGAATATTGTGGACAGACGAGGCCCAATTTACTAGAAATGTTATTAATACAACTCACAATTAATCTTCAAAATCCGCATGCTGTTAGACAATCGGCACCTTTTATTTTTATCTTAATATGACCAACTCACGCAGAGTCACCATCAATTATTTAAATAACAATTAAATTTAATGAAATTCGTTGAGGTGATACAACATTAGCAAGTGTGTATGATTCAATGATTGGTAGGTAGGTGTCCTGCTTGTTTTCGAGATCAAGGAGGGTATTTTGAACTATCATAGGCAACATTTCCTTACATGGTCATATATTATTGTCGTTCCGTAAAATGTGCTAAAATACGTACTGTGGCATGGATGATAATTAAATAGTAACATTTTCTCACCTAATAATGCTATGTAAATATATAATCAAATTTCATTCGATTTTCTCGTATGCATATGATAAGCAAATAATATCTATGATTCTTATGTGTACTAAGTTACACAGGTGGTAATATTATAAGTCAACTTTCAGTTTCCAGTTTGAATATGGCAACCATATTATGCGGGCACTTAAACACAATATAATAAATCCTGCAAATACCTATGCAATCGATGTATTGTGTAATGAAATTGTAATCTCTCGCGGCTTCTTTCTTTTCCTTTTTCTCTTTCAATTCAATTGATTTTGATTATACCTGCACGTCTATCATATTAAAAATTTTGGAATAACCATTTTAATCCGCATAATTATACTGATTTTGCAATATTTATCTTCAACTTGCCTTTATACCGTAAAATTGTAGAAAGTATTTCAAACTTCTCCGTAATATTCCATAATGAACGACTTAATTAAAAGTTGGTTAATTGTTCGGTATACCAAGAAACGTAATTTAAAAATTACAATTATTTTAAAATTCGAAGGTGTTTGGATTATATTTAAAATCATTTTACATCAACGGCAAAAGAGATGAAAATATGAATACATTTAAAATTTTTAAATTATATCATTAAGAAAAGCGCTAGGATGGAATCAGCTTCATTTAGATTTTTAATTTTATAAGTAGATATAGAGTGTAGTTCTATGATACTTGTTTAAAGTATTAAACGTTACCATGCACATTTCGTCTGTAATTAAAAACAGTTGCAAATAAATGCCAATGGACGTGTTGCCAAAGTTGCCTTCGATAAGTCTATGTAATATCCAAAGTTTAATCTTCTGGCATGTCTAATTGAAATTACGCAAATATCAACAAGTGCAACGGTCATTCATCATTCATTTACGTCCAAATATCCAATTTATTTATTAGAATATCTCGCGAGTTGTTTCTTCGGACATTTGCAAAATTTTTGAATCCACTTTATCACTATCTCAATAGGTTACTCGCGAAGCATTAATATGATCACGCGTGGAATATCACGCGCAAGATCACGCCTCCAGTATGCGCCAAAATACAATAAAATATTCTTTTTTAATGGTCATAAAAAAGTATTATACAAAAGCGTAGTAATGCGGAATATTTCGCTAGACAAATTATATGTGATAAACAAATACAGTAAGCGATGATTTTTCTCTCCAACTTAAAAATTACTTATCAAATAATTTACGAGGACTCGACCCTCCTTAATCAACACAATTGATGGTTAGTTGAGTTTGATTTTCATCAACAATAATTAAAGGAAAAAGTGGCGCAGTCGGTAGGATTGGGCCACAAATTTTCGAAGCTCTAAAAATTGAACAAAAGTACTGAATTTTACTGAATTTGAATAAAACAGTTAATATCTGCAGAAGTAGATTCCGATTAGAAATTAGTCGGAATATGAAGCTGAGAATGTTCATCATACTATTCTTTAATGTACCTGACTATTCCTCTTATTATTTCTGCTAGTATTGCTCTAAGTCAGAACCCAAATATGCAATATACAGATGCGAGTACCTAGATCCAAATCGCAAAATAACTCATAAAATCTAATTTAAAATTCGTATAAATTTTGCGAGCTTCTTTTTTCTCGGAAACAAATTTGGGCAGGTTGCATGAAATGGTGTATAAAGAACGTATTTTTAGATTGCGCTTTAAAAATTCATTATACTAAACAAAACAAAGATCTGTTTATTATTTCAACTTCAAAAAGGCTGGACAGCATACAAATACAGAAAACCACATTTTCTTGTTAGTAACAAGACCGTCCGACTTCTATCAACTGCTTTTGTAGCAAAAGTTAACGATTACTTGCAAATATATCTTCAGTAAGAGCTGAGTGCTCGTTAAGATTTAGTTAAGTTGTAAGAATAACTTTACTAAGAATGTTAAGACAACATTAACAAAACCTTTGTGTACCTATAAAGTAGATACGTAGTAGACGACATCGTTGTCAAATAAATGTTTACAAATAATAGATACTAATCAGGAGATAATCTTTATAATCGTTGCCCTCGCGTACAATCTATATTGGGCACCATAAATGTTTTGGTAACTACAAATGCTGTCATTACTGAGTGAGCATCTTATTCCATTTCCTTCCGCAATTGGGAAATATTCCTTTTGGGGAATATTTCCAATAATTGTGTTAAATTCGCTTAAATTCTTGTAATTTATGTTATTTATTGTTCCAATATTTCAAAGATAGTACCTAGTGAGTAATAGCAATAAATTCTTCATTCCAGCATATATTTTTCCTTCCAAAGTAAATACTAAAGGCAATAGCTTTTGTTATCTAAGCTCCATAGAATCGATATTATTGCCAGTCCGCACAACTAGCCGCTAAATACATCTATAGAATAATACGAACTGTGTAATAATAAGAATTTAGATGGGAAATAAAACACTTCTTGTTCAAATTTATTTAATAATTTTCCCTTCAATGTAGCCGAGATATTGGCCTATATTTCACATGTGGCTAACTTGTATCTTTCACTATTGTTCTGCATATATTCTTGCAAATAGGTACATTATTATTATTACATATTTAGTAGTGTAATGCTATTTTACCTCCAAAACTATATAATTGTAAAGGCTTAGATACAATTTTAACAGCGAAAGAATAAAGAGGTCTCGCTCGTCCACTATGCGAATATCTTTATACGTTCACTTAATTCTCATTTAATCCGCTCAACAGTAAATATATTTGACATGGACACGGAAATTCCTCGAATGGTCAGCACCGAAAATTCACCTTTTCCGTGTAACGTACTTACAAGAATTCATCTGTATATAGCGTGCTTATATAAGTCTCCGGGAAAAAATAAGTTCTTTTCCAGAAGAAACGATAAGAAACAGAAGAGAGTGGAAAAGACAGTTACAAGAAGAACCGGAATCCTCATTCGACACCTGAAAATGTATAAGAATACGAGAAGAAGAAATATCTTCTTCTAACAATAAGTCAAGAACACAAACTATATCACTTACCTCTTAAAAATTCTTTAATTTTAAATCGTAAAAATAACTTTATTCGTACAACATACCAATTAAACCTTCACCAATAAAATGGGCCACCTCAAACTTCGCCGAATTTAAAATTCTATTGAAATATATTTGCAATGTTGGCATTATAAAATTCTACATGTAAATTAGTATCGTGTCTCGGGCTTTAATGTTGATTACCTGCATACTTTTAAGCATTGTATCCATCAATTCTTCGGAATGCGCTTCTTTTATTTCGGGCCTCAAGTAGTATTCGTAACCTTGGGGTTGTTTTTGCGCGAAATGTTCGATTGGATTTAGGTCTGTGGATTGGGGAGATCAATTCGAAAGGTATCATCAATTTTCGTGTATCCAGTCTTGAGTTATCACCTGTGTGGAAAAGAATCATGTTGGAAAAAATATCTTCTGAAAACATGATGACTTGAACCTCCATGTCGTAATGCTGCCACTTCTGTACTGAGGAGAATACGACGCAATTTAATTTAAGTTAACCCTTTCGAGCCTATTGGGTCATATGTAACCCAGCAACATACCTCTATGCAAAACATGTTTCACTCCTTTCCATTTAAAATGATATACTACATTTGATTTTTTTTTCAATAAAGTTGCATTTCGACGACTAATGGGTTATATTTTTCCCACTAAAAAAGTCTGACTGGGATATATATGTCCCATACAAAATGGCGGACTTTTTTTTCGAATAACATTTTAAGGTGTTTATTTCACTTACCTTCATCTTGTTGTTGTTTAAAAAAATTACAATCTAATCAGGATTTAATAATAAAAAATCCGGCTCGAAAGGGTTAAATTTACGACCCGCGGAGGTACTTCTAGGAATGCAACAAGCTGAAAAAAGAACTTTATTTATCAGCAGCATCTTCTAAAAATAGAATTAGAAAAATCGAATTCAACATAATTACTTCATCGGAGGACAACATCGTTTTCCATTTTCCAAATGTGTCGGCCAATAACGGCTCTTTCTCTTGTATTACAATCTTTCAATTCTGTATTATTAAAGCTTCTTCTAACCGTTCTAACCGAAATGTTTAGACCATCTGCTGCACTAATCTCTACAGACTGCTGAAAAGAAGTTTTCATCATATCCCGAAGAGAAAGTCTCTTGAATAGCCTTCTCTGTCTGTAATCCAGATCCAATGATCCTGCATCTATTTATGGCTACGTGAAGACAAAATCTCAGTTTGTGCCGTGTTAATTTCACTTAACTATCGCCTTTTTACCATTATAATTGCAAATACTTATAGAAAAACATTTATTCTTTGCTAGTGCCTGACTTAACAGCCCGTATACAACTGAAAGGCGAGCGATACGTCTGTATAACCGATTTTGATTCTTGGTGTCTCGATTTTATTTGGTTGCGCAGAAGAACACCTATCGCGTTATTTTAGAGTAATTCGCAGAATAACATTATTTTTTCGCTAATATTAAAAGAACAACAAAAATCTGCAGGTTCCCCATTTTATTGATCAAGGTTATAGATACGAAAACACCCCATAAAAATATTTCAACGGTAGGGATAACAAAAAAACACTCAAAATACCTTACAAAAAATTGTACCTATTTATTTGCAGCAGAATAGCAGACTAAAACAAATATTGCGTTAATGAATTTTTGCCTTTTTTACATGACAATTCGGTTCTTTCTGACCATTACTAAATTTCTTATTTCTTACGGACACCAGATTAGATTTGGACACTTGGATATTTACAAATTGCAGTATAATAAAATATAAATAAGTCCTAAAATTATTATTCAATCAAGGTTCAATAGAACAACAATAGAACTTGAATTGATGAAATTTGCATTAATTTTCTTCTAATTTAATTTTCCGCTTAGTTTGTAAGTTTATTCACCAGTTCATGCAATTTTCCGTACGTTAGAGTACCCAACCAAACTTCCCCTGAAATTAATTATTTGAGAAATCGGCAAAGTTTCGGTATACAAAGGAAATACATATAAGACCGTCACATTAAATTTTCATTTTACTCGAAAAATACGTTTGACTTCTTGACCTGTGTTGTAGAAATGTTGAAACTTTCTGGAACAAAGTTTACTGCAACATGCAAAATTAGTAAACTCCATAATTCAAATAAACTCTTCCACAGAAGTTTAATATAGGCACTGCATAATGATTGCCAACAGGAAATCAATAAATAATTAATAAGCAGTCGATGATTTTATAACTTGCGGTAGATCTAAAGAATACAAGTAATTTAAGTTTTCATTCCCAACTGTCTCATTTCTTTAGAAAATGGAATTCAAAAGCTCTACCGAAAACAAAAATATCAGCAAACAATTGTAATGTACTTAAAACTTTCTTGAGTTTAGAGGTAGAAGGCCATACAAACGAAACTTCGTTTACTTCGGAGTAGTAAGTAGAAGAATAAGAAAAAAGTATCATACAGTTCGTATCGCAAGATTGAACCTTCGATCTTGTAATTTGTAAGAAACAATAACTTGTAATTAATAGATAGATATTTACTAGCAAAATCACTCCATAGTCATATTTCACAGAGTAAACTAAAGCATTACTTAACATATATACACAAACAATATGCGCGTAATTGTATATAATTAATCAACAAATAAAATGAAATAATTCATCATTTACGCATCTACACACAACGCGAAGAATATAACAGTTTAAAAACAAGTAAAGATAAAACATTTGTTACTTCAACTAGTTTGCAACGCTAAAAGCTTCTCTGCATTGAAAGCTCCTTGATCACTCGGTGAAAGGTGCGTTCCACCCGTTCGTCTGGGTAAGGGGTTGATTATAAAGCTTTATTTCAAGGTGATTGGTGGTGAGTTGACTCTTACTTATCCGATGATACGGTATTTCGGGATGTGGAGAAATAGCTGCGAAGACATTTTGAATAAATTTTTGAGGGGATCCACGAACATATTTGAAACAGGCAAGAACATACACACACAGAAAAGTAAATTAAGTATTTGGTGTTCCAGGTATAGATTTCGACAAGTCATACTGCTAATGCTGAGACGGCTTCCTTCTATAGCTTGAAGATGGTCTCCATCGCCGTTGATGCGCCCCTCGTACGTTGCTATTTGATGTTTTAACGCCAAGTGACAAATCGTCGTTAGGAAAAGAAGTGAACCAACGCATCAATCTGGTTCTTATTAATATTTCAAAAACCTTACTGGTACATTATATATTCTGCATTTTTGTTTCTTTTAGTTTCAACTATTTTCTCTTTGCAATCCTTCTTCAAACCATCAACTTTTTTATTTCATTGTCTCCCGTTACATCGCCTACAGTTGAAATGCTATCCGACATATTTTTGATAATCTTTAGTTCTTTACTTTGTGGATTTGTTAGTCTATTTCTATCTATACATCACCGATCAGAAGTAACAACTGTCGACATCTTTCTGACGTGTAAACAATTAACTTCATCTACTTTTTTAAATTTTCTCTTTGTTTGTCTAACAGTTACACACCAACAACAGTTACCAGCCATTTCTGCAGACGGTCGCTTATTTTCGCCATTATTTTTGGTATTAAACGAATACATCTGGTCCCTGGGTTGCGGAATCATTGTTTAAACCCATAATTGCGTATATTTCTTGTTCGACGTCTGGAAAGCTCACTTTTTTCAAGAAGAATCCATTGTTAAAGAGCCAAAACTTGAAATCCAGACAATTTATAGGTATTAGCAAAGTAGCTTGCGTCCATAATTTGTGCATATTTAAGAAATCTATAATAGGAACGATGGCGAGTTGGAAAAGAACGATACGTATTGTTAGACCATATTGTGGAAGGTATTAATAGATCATAATATGGGAGACAAAGAAAAAAGAAAAAGAAGCTAAATAGGGGAACAACAAGCGTGTAAAACTGAAAAGACGTAAGGTGTGTAAGAAAGAAGCATTAAATCAAATAGAATAAAATGCTACTAATTGTAATAAGATTACTAAAAATGGCGAGGCCAAACTGACATATCCATTATCTATTCATCTGAGAGATTGTAGGTTATACCGACGTAGAATTCCGAGGGAAACATTAGAACAACCTAAAAGAAAAAATATGCATATTGCATAGAGAATTTTAACCCAACTTACCCTAATAACCGTAATAAAAATCTAGGAAACAGGAACAAATAGAGGAACAGGAACAGGAAACAATAGCTAACAGGAACAAATAGAGGAAAACAATAACTAAAACCAAAAACAGAAACATTACACTCGCAGGATGTAATAACAACACACAGAAATCCCTTACGCTTACCCGGCAACGAGCTCCTTATTTAAAACTCGAATCGTAGAAGCCAACTTTGCGTAAAAACAAGAACGGATTACTAAAAGCCTATAAATTCAGAATGTCGTAATACTTTTCAATTTAAAGTATAAAATTTACAATGATGTCCCAGAGATACCCCCTTCCGTACGTACTAACTTTTGGACGACGGAACCTAGCGCTTTTAGAAAAAATAGACCGATTTATATATATTTTTGTAATAACTTTTTACGTTATCGGCAATTCGATTATTTATCCGGTGTTACTGGAAGTGACGTCAACTTTCTTGTTTTAAATAGAAGAGTCTATATATTTTTATGGTTCCGGAAAAGTAATCGAGAGATGAATTCAACGATACCACATACTTAATAACAATAAATATTACGATATGCAGCAGGTAATCTGCTTTGGTTGCTATGCAAAGTTGGCTAGGAAAGAATCGGAGAGATACTTTAGGACTTCACTACATAGCGTTAAGAAAATCTACATCTGTTTTCCAAAAGTTATCAGATGGAAGAGAGGATCGTACTGTATGATGAAAGCTGGGTAAAACAATTAGAAACCCAGAGTACCTATTATGAAACCGATGAGAATAAAGTATTTAAGCAAAGACAAAGCTCAGAATGAAATAGTAAAGTAAGGAGTAGAAGCAAAATCTAGTTGTAACATTTGCAAAAAATGATCATTATAACAGAACGATAAAAAACATTAGTTATCCGGACACAAAAATAAATAAAAAGACCGCTTATAAATTGGAATTCCACACTAAACTTCCTATAAGCTCTTTCTTTGTTGCTCCAACCCCTTTTATCTCCTAGTATCTAGTCCGGCTAGTCTCATTAGTTTCCCTAATATTGTAAATGAAATATTTCTTTTGAAAGAGTTGTCATGTCCGTTGGGAGAATTTAATATTCCAAGCTTGTTAGTAAGGTAAAAAGTCATAGAGTCAGTCTTTTCATAGTTGGGAATCAAAATACGCGGGGTTCGTGTATATAATATAAACATAGCGTTTATTACATCTTGAGGTTAGATTTCTCTTTGCAGATTTAATTCCTTTAGAACGTAAAATAGTCGGGGTTAATTCGTAATTAAACTGCAACTGCAAAAGTATCTTGAGGACACATCCGAATTCATGCGACCGTAAATTTAATTAACTAATTTTGTTAAATTAATTTATCTCTTCGTTTACAACACTACAGTGTGTATGTAAAACAGAAACGTTTATTTTGCATACAATACAAATTATGAATGTAATATGTGTGTAAGTAATCAGTAAAACAATATTTTGCTACATGATATTGTAGAACTTCACAGCTTACTCTAATCGTCTCTAGCGTAAACCAACAAATCAGTTTATTACAATTATTTTTGTTCGAAAAAATTCTAATTATTTTTGTTGGATTTTTATAAACGTTCGACAATATACGTAAACGTCTACGCACTCATACGTAAACAGCGATTTTAATATATTATTCATGCTTTAACCACCAAGTATATGTACTCATTCGGCCGTATAACAATAATCGATTATTTTTCTTATTAACAAAAGCTTCGTATTTATCAACTGCCAACCAGGCATCTCCACCGCATTACTATATTGCGGTCGTCGAAGAAAAATTAATAACAACAATAAAAGCAAGTTTTATTTCGATTTCTATCCTACTGATTCGTAACCGCACTCTAAAGTTGATGGACAAGTTACGGCCGACTCGGTTTGAAGTGATGTAATAATAATAAAACTAATAGAAAATCGTATTTTATTTCGTATGGGAAAGAATATTTGGTGGATCGTTTTAACATTGACGAGTGTCAAATTGTGGTGGCAATAAAGGTTTACTGCCTTCTCAGAGGCATCGTAAAATCACTGTAGTTCCCTCGCTTTAATTACATATAGCTCTGCAGATGTAGAGAATTTAGAGTAATCACTTTCTTTTTATTAAGCAGTAAATTAACTTATGATTATTTCCTTGAGTATTTTCAAAATGAATTTACTGAATAGAATATATTTACTTGTAATTGTGCATACATATGATGCCACTGTTCCCGCTCTCTATCCTCGTCCAATGTCTTTTCTCATCGGTCGGTATCGAGAGCGCTACAGGGGTCATCTTCTCATTATAATTTTTATAATTACCTACAATAATACACCCAGGTGGGTGGATTAGTCCATCCATCTACATCGATCAGCAAGGTCCTTTGTAGACCGACAAAATGCCTCTGCACTATTACTGTAGACCTATCCTTCTGGCGAATTCCAGAAGTTCACTCGCTGAAGCTTATCCTAGACCCTCAGACGTTACAAAAGTTCCACCAAACAAAGAAAATTCGATTCTGTAAATGCAGGACAGTGGCAAAATAAATGCTCAACTGTTTTTTCTCTTCCAGGCGGAGACGACACTTTCCCTCTAAAACGAGCCCACCTCTGTGTACGTGTTTCCTTAATCGAGCATGGTCGCTAAGGATTGCGGTTAGAACCCTAACAGGCTTCCTGTCAAGTTCGGTAAGCTTCCTGGCTCTGTCTTATCTGGACGACACAAATGCCCTCGCATGAGATAGAGCTGTAGAGCTACAGGTTCGGAAATCTTCTTGTTCGACCCACTTCGTTTTGGCAGTATCAAAAGATATTTTTTTAAATTTTTTTATTATTTAGCCCTCGCTGCGACCTGTTGGGCCTTCTTCCACGAAATAACGGCACCGTACGTAATCATGGAAAGAACGATACCTACATATAGCCAATACATTCTCTTGGGGGACATTCCCCAAGTCTAGCCACAAGACCTGCGGCATGTTGGTTTTCGTTAGGTCTTTCTTTCTTTTCTGTTAATCTACAAGTGATTTTTATTAGCCTGTTTTCTATTTTATGTATAGTAAGTTTCCCATTTACATTCAAATTTTATATTCTTTCACATGACCCCGTTATGTATCTCATTTTAAATTATCTTGTATTGTAAGCCCTAAATATTTAGCTTGCTCTATTTGTTGTACACTTGTTGTTTCTCTATTGCATAGATCTTCTCTTGGAAAAACAACACAAAACACCATAAACATTTTGTTCACGGGTCAACATTTTAACAATTAAAAATTGCTTGATAGTGCTAGTACTACAATCAAGGCAACTTGGTATTATTACAAAACGAGGGCAATTTTTTTAGAGTTAGTTTAGAGATACAGTGTCTGCACGAGTTCGTAGTTTGTCTGTGCATCATTAGAAACCAAAAAAATTTCATTTTGCATATATAACCACATCAGCAATAACCAATAACAAACACTTTAACCCCAACCAAAAAAAATAACCAAAAACGACAGTTGAATGTTGCTACGATAGATATTTTCTTCTTCGAAATGAACCAAGCTAAAAAAGTATTTCTTCTTGGATCAAGGAAACTCATTTTTGTGTGTAGATATGGATAGGTGACATCTTCAACAAGAACTCGATAAATGAAATTACTACGATACAAATAATAAGAGAAATGTTTCGAAATATTAGATCACTTATCGCTAAAAACACTCTTTATCATTTCGCATGAATAGTTCCAATTATTCTCTCCAACATTTCGTTTTAAGCATGACAGTTATAAGTGTCGTTATCGTCTCTACCCGATATGTAACATCTAATTGAAAAAAATCGATCAATCCCTTGTACCCCTGTCCCTCACCTTCTTCTGGTTCATTACGAGAAAAACTAAATAATATTCAATATTTTAAAGCACGCGCAAGATTCCATATAAGAATTTCACATCGCAAAAAGATGAATTCAAACCCTGAGCTTTTCTCGTTTTATGAAGAGCGACCCGATCGCGCTACAGCTGATGCAGCGGTAACTACTGCTTCTGTGGAAAACGTTTTCCTCAAGGATCAATTACACCAAGTACTCTACCGTAACGTACAAGTAGGCAAAATCAATGAGAAGTGGTTAGCATGGTTTCAACTGACTGCCGCCCATTAATCAGCTGCATATGGGCTACTTGACATAAATTCAATAAATTGAATTTCTTCGTATTAATTTTTTTAATGTAAAATTTCTAGTGAGTTATATGTAAAGAGTAACACAAAGAACTTTACTAAACAAAATATTCGAGTTCAAAATTTCTGCTGGATCATAAATATGTTCTACTTCACAAAAACCTGTAGGATAGGTTCAAAACAGCACAGAAAATCATGCAAACGTAATCTACATTGTAACTGAAATTCATAATGTTGTTTGTAACAACACCTACGATCATCAAAAGGCCCACTATTTAAATATGGAAGTTCTTGGATTGGTGTTCGTGGGGAGACGGATGAACAAATAGAACACATAGAAACATATTTTATTTGAATCCAATTTGAAACGAACATTTAAAGCGCATAAATTATGAAACATGATTCAAGAGCTTGAAAACTATTTGAAAATAAATAAAACATAAAACTGAACCAAAACACATCAGAAAAGGGATCGAAGAGGACACAACATTCAAAGAGGAATTGAAGAAGATATTAAACATTCAAATAGAGACGGAAGAGGATATTAGAGAAGAACACACAAGGGAGACTAACAACTGTAGGTAAATTGGCTAAAATTTAGAAATAAACACTTGAAAACAAAAGGACGAAAAATTTGTAGCATCTCAATGATTTTTATTTACGTTTCGATAATTTCGTAATTCTAATGTACAATAGCCAAATTAATGCACTGTTAAATCTTTTCTTCAGAATTTCTTCTCGTCCTTCTAACTCCAGAATTCTGCACGAGCATGCTGCAAAGATTATTCATTGGAATTCATTTCTTGGTAGTAAATGAAAAGTGGATTTGTAACACAAAATTAGATGACCTCATTGAGCATTGCTATCGATAGTGTTATGTGGATTTTCGTAGGACCACCGATGTGAGTTACGACTATTATTAATACCATCACGAATGAAAGTAGCTTGATTTTTCGTGCACATGTAGAAGTACTTTTTACCTACTGAATAATGCATTTTATTCCATCCACATTTTCTTCATTGCACAAATATACAATCTGGGGTCTGGTAGTCTGCGGTTAGGAAATCGTACGCGGTATTTTCTACAAATAAGAAAACCATATCGCGTATTCAAATTTTTTGCGGCATTATTATGAACACATGCATACCAAATAGCATTAGATTATGCCCATTTCAGACTGCTGAGTGACCATTAAGAATTGGACGCATGTTTATATGAACTTTTTGATTCAAAATAGTCCGTACTACCACCAACTACAGTATTTACTACTACCCCCAAAAGGCCCTCTATAATCTCGAAATTTACAATTTTTATGTAGTAAACAATCTAATCAGAATATGACTTTCCGATTTCCTCGACATTAGCTGTTGCTGTCCAGCTATGTGTTTTCTTTCCGTTTCTATTCGGCTTTCACCAAATTTCTTCAATCAACTATCCTCTTAAATCTCAAATCCTTCAACACTGTCTACATCCATGTTCTTCTAGGTCTTCTTATTTTCCTTCTACCACTCCCCTAGCACAATAGTTTTAGTTGCTATAGTAATTCTTGCAGCATCCATTCTAGATGCCTTAGCTGCTGCAAAGTTAAAGATTTTATATATATTGATATATTCCTATATCGTTTACTTTCTTGTCTACAAAAATGCTTCCGAATATCCTTCGTTCACAAGGCACTCAGTCTTGTTGTGTCTTTCTGCTCTTATTCATACTTTACATGCATACTTTAAGCTTGACGCCGACACGGTTTTGTAAGTTAATACGTCCCAAGCTTGCGTCAAACTTGCTATGTTTTTGGTGACTGGTTGGTTTGCGACTTTAGTTAGCTATTTGTCAATTATAATCGGTAAACAATAAACTTGAATAAATCAGAATCTACTAATTCCTCAGAAATAGAAAAAAAATTTGCCATTTTCGTATGTTTGCTAACATTTTGTCCACAATACAGCAGAGTTAGTTCGTAGAAATTCAAATTGTGTTACGCAAACACATCCTTATGTGTAGGTTCGTAATTTCTCAGGTAAGAACATTGGATTTATCAATTCGGCACGTAAGCAAACAAGAACCTAATAATAACGGAAACCGAATCACATTTAAGTCAATATCCAAGTTGCCGTGTTCTTAAAATATCACAAACTGCTAAATGGAGAGGCGGGAACGTGCGATATATCTATATTAACTTTATATCTTTTTTTATTAGAGAACGAATTTTACTGTTTTATTTTATTGGACAAACTAAAGTAAAGATAATTCAACCACTGATTGAATCTTATTTGTCTTGGTAGGACAGTTTCAATTAAGGAATGAATATTTAGTTAGAAATAGAATGAAGAAGAAAATTCCTCAGAACAAGACAACACCATATCATCTGCGCTTTTCATTTTATTCAATTCGCTTGTATTCTAATATACTTAAAAATAAAAGGGTATAGCAGAACTCCAAAGAAATCACATTTAAGGTCTATTCCAACGTACTCTGAAAACTATAAATTTACCGCTCAGTACTTGCGCAGAATATAAAAAAGGGCCCTAGCTAACACACTGTAAAGGCACTAGGCAGTAAACCCAACTTAAATCGTCTATTACAAATAAATATCTGTTTCATAAATTTTTATTTTCCGTCGCTGAAAAAAAAAAATTAAACTTTCACATTCTGAATAATATCACGGACCATGTAAGGATTATATTAGTATAACCACGCTCATTCGTTCTCCACCGAACTTATTGTGCATGTAAGCTGCTTGATTTAGCTAACAGTTGCTATTGTTAGAAATAAGTCTACGGGAGAATATAGGCTGTTCGTAAACTGTGCTTCTTTATTTAACCTTCATATGCAAGAACAATGCGCCAGACGCCTGTTTCCCCAAACAAACAGACCGGCTTAATGAGATAATGTACATGAAACCGAACCGTTATCTCTTAATTAGAAACTGAATATGCATCCTGCTCGGAACAATCAGCATTTGAATGAAGCTTATTTTGTTTAAAACGTGTATAAACGTAAATCAAAAAGCAGCCTATAACATAAATCAATTCATTTTTAGCAAACATATATATGTATGTGTTTATGTTAGAAAACGTACATAGGTGTTAACATTTAACTCTTTTAAGTATTATGTTAATAAACACCTATTTAATAAACGTTGCTGGTGCAAAATAAATGACGGCCAATACACAGGCTTCGGCAAATATAACTTTACACCTATCAACTTAGCCTAAACAATTAATTTTTCATACAAGTAAAAAATTTATTATTTCTTTTTATACTGAAAGTGTTTCCTTTCTGCATCAATATACAATTGTAATCTATCTGGAACACTCTGACACACACTTTTACATAGCTGGGTGCTCCACTAGTTCGTGGTTTTCTCGCATACATTTTGTTCCACACCCTACATGAAAAAGGCCATCGGCGTGAGATGAGATGAACGTGGCAAAAATTCAATTACTGTACGCTATCCAATCACTCTATGAAGACTAATCAAGGTGCAATCGGATCTCTCTAGCATAATGAGCATGAGCTACATCGTATCTATCTATTTGCCCACGTTAAGGTTACTGCCAATAAGATATGATACTATTACCCCCCGTTGTCGAAATTGCGCCTCAAACATTGACACCAAGTTAATTCAGCTCAAACTCTAAAAGGATATGCACTATTAAATACAATTATACCGATTTACATGTTTCGATATCATTAAGGTGGTCTTATCCGACTACAATATATCACTAAATTAGTTAGAATAATCTTGGTTCTGATCAAACGGAATTTCGCAAAATTGTGATCACCGATCAATTGTGTGCACAGACGTGAAATGTACGCTTTGAGCTTTACTCATGCAAAATTCGAATTGAACGACGTGAAACGTCGGGATACTCTGTAATTAATCGGCTCGAGGGCTTCCTTGGACTCGGCATGATAGTTTATGCTCTTTCAGCTTAACCTGTCCCAGGTCGCCCATTACCCAGTGCATTTAAAATAAATTTCACTTTCAAATTTCTCTGATAAATCATAAACAGGTCTACACTGTGGTAGATTAAATTCTCTTCAATCATTCATTACAGCACTTAAACCGGTTTTGTAAGTGGTTTTTCAGCGAAAATTATTTCTTGTTTCGTTAAAGCGAAAGAAATGACTGACACGAAATGTCAGAACATATACTTGTTCTTAACAATTACTAGACAATAATGAAAGTACTACCAGCAGCAAGCATGACGCACACGTTGAACTCTACTTTTGCGCCACCTGTTATAATTTTAAAATAGAAAAGGAATAATCTTACTAACGAAGGATCACGGGCAACCCGAAAATTCAGATTTCGCTGAAACTGTAAAGACTGAAAGAGCATCATGGCATAAAAACAAAGCAATCTGTTTAATCGACCGAGTAGTGTATTACACACTTAAGGATGACAAATTATTTTCGAAAAAAATAAACAACAAAGGATCAGGATAAGAATAAAGGTACTACTACGTCAAATATTGAACGTTCAAAAACGATAAAAATGCTTAGCATATCTGTGATCGATCAATAGATAATGATCATTCCTGATAAGTAGCATATATCCGTGGCACTTGAGACAAATAATAATGTTCAGTTTTCCCTTAGTTAGTATGTTTTACCAAAGAATATTTTGACCAAACGATATTTCTGATTCAAAAACAATCAGCTTCTTTCTAACTTAAAAACATTGCATCCTGCCCATACAGAACACGCCAATTGCTTCGCATGGTTCAATATTTCTCACGCAAAGAAAACCCTGCTACAAATATTGCCGAGTATTGCGTAAAGGTTAATGTCATTATTAAAATTTAATTTCTTGAAGGCTCACCTTCTTGAAAGGCAAACATATTATTTACATAAAATAATGACAGAATTCGATTGTGCCACGGCTAACTTAGGATCTAGCCGGTTAAACAAGTGAAAAATGCACCGGGGTGTATTTATTTTTTCAACTATTAACTTCCATACTTTGTCCCTCATTCAAAACGCTCATACCCAAAATTTCAAACCCCTGATATGATCCATAAGTAGCGACTTTTTGATCATTTCGAAATGTATAAAAATCCATTTTGTAGCGACTTTCGATTTTGGAGGTTTCCTAAGTAAAACTTATTTTTTGGAGCCTCAAACTATTAGAAGAAACAAAAAAAAAGAAATAAATTAAGCATTGACCTTGTGTGTGTTTTAAGAATTAAACTGCATTTAAAGCAAAACAAAAGCTGCTGTTTTAGCAATAGATTATGAGGTAAAAATGGAAACCATTTTGTGGAAAAGAAAGATATCTAACAGAATGAAAAATTGCGATCACGACTCAAATGGCGATTAGTTTTATTGCCGTTTTATTATTAATTCTATTTTTATATAACATGCAATTACGTATGTGAAAATAGTATCTATTAAGTCACTCTAATAAAGATAAAATTGCAGCGTAGCAACAAAATGGCGACTTTTCAATGTGAGTGAGACTTATATCAATAATCTGCCTGGTAACACTGCCTGGCATCCAAGTTTCCTCTTCTTCCTCTTTGTTCCTCTAAAATTATGAGACATTGGAGCGAAACAAACATTAAATAAGTTCTGGGATGGGCAAAATAGTTATTAGTTACTTATAAAATCGATTTGTGGGAACAGCGTTAAAACATAATACTTGTAACTCATATAAAAACGTATAGATGTATATTTTAGTAAAGCCAGTAAATACACAGAAAGTTGACAATATATTGATTTCATATGATTTATAGTGCAATGCTAACATCAATACTTGCTTCCATGGTAGTAATTATATCACAAATCGCTGGGAAGGCAAATAGGGGTGGCGACTTGTAACGTTGAGGTCATTTTTCTGTGGAACTATGAGAGATATTGGAATGAAACGAAAACGTTACGTATATGTTAGTACCAGATTATATATATTATAGAAACCAAAATTTGAGAGTAACACCTACAAAAAAGAAGCACAATCGAATATTTATCTGAAATTTTTAGGGATTTTACTTAGCCTTACCGGCTTTTAACAGCATCCGAAGGATTCTTCGCATAATCCTATGGGCTGTATATAATTATCGGTTTCACTTAAGTCCGTAATTCTGCATTTTGCTCCTTTTCGTACTAGAATCAAGTTCGCTACAAAGTAAATACAGAGATAATGTAATATTAATCAATATCTTTTTCGGTGCCAGAAATTACATGGAGCGACACCGAATCCAGAAAGATATTTCATCATACAGGTACCGATAGAAATAAATGAACGGTGGAGTTATACGAAAAATATGCAACGGTGTAGGTGGTAACGTACGTTAATACAAGCAAACAGGAGATGATTAATTAAGCTTCAATTGAGCTTATTACATCACTCCGTTAGGAGGACATTAATTATGTGCGTAAAGCGGAACGAGAGCATACCGTATTTCACGTCACTATGCTTTCGCAATAACCAAATTACGTAGAGTGGTAGTCACACACGGTTGTATTTTGAAGATTATTACGTACGATTACGAATGCTAAAGTTTTGTTCAATACGTTTAATTAATGACTCGTTAAATATGCAATTAACTGCTTGTTATGAAAAGTTATTTATGAAATGTCACAAGTTATGTCTAATCGTTAGTACAAACAGATGCAGAGTTGCAGAAAATACGTAGCTAGAATTTCTTCTAAGCTGTATGTACTATTATTATCACTAACTGCTTCCAATGTAGACTTCATTCCTTACACAAAGTAACTTACACATAATTAACATAATAACCAAAATAATGCTAATATAGCTCCCCATAGTATTGATGCAATCGCTCATGGTAAAAGCAATGTCGTCTGCATTGCTCCGAGTGTTCGTCTATCTCACACCGTTAATTGCGTGTCGGCTCATATCACTATCCCTCAAAACGACGACCAAGATATCTTTTGGCACCGCCTAGTACCAAGATATGTACCCCTACGTCTAGAAAGTAGTGACAAAATGCAGGCCCTGTTTGCCAAATCAACTTTTGAAAAGTTCTTAGACTGCTTAACGCGAGAGAGGGTGCACATGGGCACTTTGAGCACCTATACATGTAAATGATGTTAATATAGCTCATGGTATCGATGGAATCACTCACAGCAAAAGAAATGTGAAGAGAGAAAACACTAGCCAAGATGTTTCTACCCACCTGGCGTCATCAACGTTACTCTGCTATTTGTCTCTCGACTTATTTCACTATCCTTCGAAACGTCGAGAATGATATCTTTTAACACAGATATCCAAAGCACTCATATATACGCCATCTCGCGTTCAGCAGTCCACAAACTGTTCGAAAGTTGGTTTAGGGAACAGCACCCGATTTTAATAGCTGCTTTCCACACGGCAGACGTGGGGCTAGATGACGCCAAATGATATCTTGCTCCTCGTTTCGAAGGATAGTGATAGTGAAGTAACACTGATGAGGCCAGATAGGCAGCAACATGTCCGGCGGCTAGCATTTTGTCTGCTCATAGTGCTCTTGGCGTGAGTGATTCCATCAACACTATGAGGAGGTATATTAGCATTATTTTTTTATTATTGTTTCAAACAAAGGGCCACTATATCACAAATTCCTATTAATCGTGAGCGAGCGGTTTCGTACTCATCAACACATCATCAGACCAGAACTGCTAAATGCTGCAGAAAATTAAGTTAACATGCAAAAACTAGGCTTGTGCAAGTGCGAAAAATTGACATATCTTAGATGTGATAATAGATATACGATTATTAGCAAGAATTAATAAAAATAATGATAATAATAATTTGAAAAAAGTATTTGTTCCTGTGTTAAGTTAGAATCTTTTCAAGCTTCCTTCGTATTTTCTCATCTGCCATTTACCAATGCAGAACTGTTATACCTCTTATCAAATCTTCTATGTCTTGTAAAGTGTAAATATTAGACAGATATTACGCATTTTTCATTCGTCATTCAGAAAGTAATATAGAAGGAACAAATCAAAGTCAGGATAATATAGTCTAGCTTCAAAGGTAACAAACAGTACATAAACAATGTATTTGGTAAAAAATGACCTGACTAAACCCAAAACTTTATACTGTATGAAAAAGAAAGCTTATTAGGGAGTTTAAAAGATGGAGCGTCAAGTTCATAAAATATTGTTGTAATCCCACCGTTTATTTCCTTCACAATGAGATTACATTGTCACTTGTACACTACAAATGTATATCACGAATAACGGGCGCGAAATGCAATTGGACTCGTCAAATGGGGGTGCATAATTAAAATAGTTAATGTCAGATGTGATAACCACGCTTCGTGACTATAAAGGCGGTTATAGTGTGGTTTTGGATTCTATTTATGCCCAACACGTAATTAATGGAAACAGCACAATGTATATAGGGGTGAATGCAATGGGACTAGGATAATGCGACCACTAACATAATATGACTGTTTCTATAAAGCAAATATACTAGATTTTAGTAATTGAGTTATGAAGCTACTGCTTTCTTTTGCGTTCGTTTTATAATTTTCATTCTACCGGATGACACTACAATGCAAGAAGACCATAAAATAATTTAAAAAAAAAACGTATTACGCTAACGTCCGTAAACCTTTTGTTTTCAAGGTACAGAATCTTAAAAGTTCTTAGAATTTTTTTTTTAATTTCATCCAATTGTGAAAACAATTGAACCAAGACTTGTACATTTTAGTTTCGAGTATTATTAGAATATTATTATACTTTTAACGCGTTGAGAAACGCTTGCCTGTAGTTATGGTAGCTGCACATGTTAAGTTAACATCGTAATAATTTGTTGAAGTTTGTCGTATTCCTGATTACGTTTTTGTTTGATTCTGCCTTTTTCCAAAATTACTTTTATAAATTGTTCCCTACACTTTTGAAAAATACAGGGCCATAATTATGAGTTATAGCGAAGCTCGATCAAATTCTTCCAAAGCTCAACGTATCTAAGGATAAAGATATCCACTAAGACATTTGGAAGAAAACTGCTGTTTCAAAAAAAAAACAAAAGGTAATAGTGGGGTTCTCAGAACTCATGTTTCAAATGAAAAAAGCTGTTTTGCAAATAGAAAATAACCCGAAATAAACACTAAAAGAATAAGTTCATCTGTATGTAAGCTTGCAGAAACGAGTTGCGCTTCAGGAAATTAACAAAGACTAAACAGACTCGTATTTATTCGTCTCATGAGAATGGGTTCGTATTGCCTACTGGTTTCCCCGAATGTCGACAAAACGCGAGTCTGTCTAGTCTCTGCTAATTTCGTGAAGCGCACAAAAAGTGTACTCGTTTCTGCAGGCTTAGCTGTATGAAATGTTAACCGTGAAACAGTGAGACCTCAAAAAACTCCTTCTTCACTCGTTTCATTTCCAAAAAATTGATCATCTATTATAACAAGATTATTGACCCCGTGTACAATATTGTGAGTGGCTGCAAATTCTAGAGCAAAACTTTTTTTATTAATCTTGTTCATCGATAAAGCAGGTTTTAGTCGTGAGGGCGTGTTAAACTTACATAATATGCACTGTTGGAGAGATAAAAAAACCCTCATCAAACCGCAGTACGGAATCACCAGTATGGGTTTTTCTATTAATGTGGGAGCAGGTATAATCGGCAATTACCTAATTAATCCACTTCGATTGTCCAATCGATTGATAGGCGAACCTTATCGAAATTGTTTGGAAAATGAACTGAAATTTTTAATAGAAAATATCTCATTGAACATTATTTGAAGAGTATACTACATGCTTGACAGTGCGCCAGATTACTTTTCTCGAAGAGCAAGGTAATTTTTGCCAGGACGATTTGGAAATTGGTCGTCCTGGGAATTCACTCAATTTTTCATTTTGTGGGTTCATGAAAAATGAAATGTATGCTGTAACAACTACATAATAAAGAGCAATTATGAAACAGAATTATGGAGTTTGTTGATGGATTCCGTAATAACCTTTAATGTCCTGTATTTTAAAAACATAGTGTATAAGACCTTCTTTTATTATTTTATTTTATTTTTATATTTTTTATATATTTATATATTTTTTATATTTTATTTTACCTCTATCGTGTGGTACTAGGCATTCTAGTTCTTTAAGTTTCCCACTGTATGTATTGTGGAAAGTTAGGTAGAATGTTTGTTCTTTTAATTTCTACGTTGTACTAAGTTTCTTATTTCAGAGTTCACCCTCATACTTCGTTAAGACCCTTGCGCATTTAATATTAATAAAGACAAGTCGCTTACAATACAATTTGGATACAGTGCAAGTTGAATACGGGAAAATCAATAATAAGAGCAGTACATTTATTTTTCTGTTTTATCCCACCCTAATTTATTCAAATATTACGTAGTCACTGCATCGCGTATACGTATTATCTCCGTTACATATTCATCGTATGCGAAAACATTTATATACCGTTTTAAAATAAACGAAACGGGAAAAAAAAAACGGGGTAATATATTTACAGAGATTCATTGAATAGATTTCTGAAATATGCATGCATCAATAAACATCAGTTTTATATATTTACTGGCTAACTGTATGTATTCAAATTTTACCGCAATAACACTGTCGTTTATACTGTTAAACATTTGAAAAATAGTTTGTAATATTCCAAACCACAATGAACACTAAAAGACTCTTCAAAAGTATCAAAAAGAAATTAACCAAATAGTTCTTTGTGCGTTCAACTGAATTGTTTGTTAAACTTTACTGCATCACTGAAAGTAATTAAAATTGCGTTTTGAAATTTTAATGTTATGGATATAAATAGTTCTATTTTGTAAACATATTTTCAACATCTCGGTACCCATTATGTTTAAAACAAAGACATGAATTTATTTCGGTTTTGAAAAATTATATTTATCACAATCTTTTATTTGGTATTAGCGATCTATAACAGTTTGTTTAATTCTTATAAACAGCATAGAACTCTATTTATAATCTTCAACTAATAAAAAAGTTCCAAATGTAAAGTCCCAACGCGCTGTTTTACTGAGAAAAAGACTTTTCTGTTGATAGCAACCTATACACACAGCTAAAGGATATTTTCCTTAAATATTAGGTTTCACGGCTGCTTTCCGTTGAAATAGTGCCTTTGGGGATTTGCCGTGTTTGCTACACTAACGCACTTGGCATTTTTTTAGAAGCTTTCTAAAAACTATTCTATTGTCTCCATTGCAGGCTAGCCTCGTAGTTTAATATTACGAATACGACCAACCTTCATGCATTACTTAGGCCCTAGTCTATAACCATCTTCCCTATTGAAGTTACCGCTATTCTTCGTTACTTCCAGACAATTCTCTACAATTCGGTGGTACTAGTGCTTGTTCCTAACAAGTGTCTTGACGTTGTTATAATCAATATTGTGCTTTTCTGGTATTCGGTAATTGCTAAGTTGTCCATACGTCCTTATGCATCTCCTTGGTATTCTTTAATGCTACATTTTCCAGAACAGCGTTGCAATTCGTAGTTTGTATCACGCGAGCAGTTCAACTTACTGTACTGTGTTGGTGCATAGCGAAGATCAGGAAACATCGGTCTTTAAAGCGCTCTAAAGATTGACAAAATTCTCAAATACAAAGCACGGCGAAACTTCATATTTTACTTCTAATTTCTAATTCCCTCGTTTGCGAATTATTTCGAAAAATTCATGAAGTTGGTCAGTTTGCAATAAAAAATATTTTTAACTTAACGAAAAATATTTGCTAAGTCTATTTGTTACTCTTTTGTTTTGGACTACACTGAAACAAACCTGCAAAAAGGTTATATATATAACGAAGAATATGTTATATTATTATTACTGCTCTTCAATTCCTTGTTTGTTAATTACATCTTAATCAGCATTAAAAACAGTAAGTACTACTTGATATCATTAACTGGCATGCACTTAATTTGGATTTCCCTGCATATTCCCGAATTCCCTTCGTCAATAAAATACAGTGAAAAGCGTATAAATAAAATACATTTTAAAATTATACTCTGTAATTATAAAATAATCTTGTAAATTAAATTTTTTGTCAACCAACTCTTTATAGTGTGTTTTTAAACTAATTGAATAATTACCTCAACACTTCATAGTATCTAACAAAAGAACACTACGAAAGGAAGCTATTTCATTATCAAATGGTGCACACTGCCGTTCATTGAAGTTCGGTCATACAATAGAAATCTATTATATCACACTGTATACAATTATTAATACATAAAATTAGAAAAATATTAAGCATAGACTCTTTTCTAAAGCCATAAATTATTATGTAAAGTAGAAATATTGCGACGACCACAATAAAGTCCCTTTTATTATCATTCCAAGAATTTCTCGGAAGTACCGATCTTTTGAAACGGGTCGTTTGGGGATTATTCGCGAATAATACATTTAGGAAATATACCGCAGTATCATTCTTGTATATTTATCACAGGCGTAATGATATAAATTTGCTTATTTTTACTGTTAAACGTGTGTTGGTGTGCATCTGTTGTTTTTGCGCGA
This sequence comes from Marronus borbonicus, assembly GCA_902655005.2. Lineage (NCBI taxonomy): Eukaryota > Metazoa > Arthropoda > Insecta > Coleoptera > Scarabaeidae > Marronus > Marronus borbonicus. The sequence goes on along the minus strand of LR737385.1, from coordinate 8,164,584 downwards.
AAGTTTTAAGAAAATTTACTTCAAAATGGCACGTGGTAAGCCTACCAGTGTAGAAAAACGTTCACGCATTATTACGTTGTTTGAAGAAGGATATTTGGAGCGACAAATTGCTGAAAAAATAAATATGAGAAGTTCAACCGTAAATGACATCATAAAGCGATATCGGACAACTGGAACTATAGAAAATCGTGTTCGTCCTGGAGCATCTAGGAAAACAACAAAAGCTGAAGCTTTCAGAATTGTATTATTAAGCAAACGCAATAGAAAAAAGTTTTGGCGAGTACGGTAAAACGTCGACTTCAACAAGCGGACCTTCATGGACGCATTGCCATTCCAAACCCTTATTACGTCGGGGCAACAGAGCAAAACGGCGGGCAAAACAGTGGGCCCTCATCTAGATTGGTCGTTAGATGATTGGAAACACGTGCTTTGGAGTGACGAGTCAAAGTTTGAGGTTTTTGGGCAAAATCGACGAGTTTATGTCCGAAGATCTAAAACCGAAAAGTGATCCCGAACTGCATTGTGCCTACAGTGAAGCAAGGGCGTAGTTCTGTGTTAGTGTGGGGATGTTTCTCCTTTGCTGGGGCAGGAGATTTATGCAGAGTGCAGGGTGTAATGAGGAAGGAAAATTATTTTGCAATACTCCAGAATCATGCAGTGCCATCAGGGTTGCGTATAATAGGTCGTAACTTTACATTCATGCATGACAACGACCCAAAACACACTGCGTTAGTGTGTAAGAACTATCTAAAGGAGCAAGAAGAACAGCACACCCTGAAAGTAATGACATGGCCCCCACAAAGCCCAGATTTGAACCCTATAGAGTTGTTGTGGGATTAACTGGACAGGAGGATCCGAAAAATATGCCCAACTTCACAAGAACATTTACGGAATATTCTGCAACATGAATGGATTAACATTCCACAATCCATTTTAACAAAACTTATCGAAAGAATGCCTAGAATAGTTCGGGCGGTGATTAGCAGCAAAGGAGGTTTTTTCGATGAAAAAAAAAATAATGTTCAGTATGTTATATTAGGCCAGAATAACTTTTTATTTATTTATTTTTGTCTTTTTTACCTGTACATACAATAAAATTGCATTTTGTTTTTAGTTTTGTTTGTTTCTGTAACCTTTTCATGTTTTTTACCAACCGACCGAACTTCTCTGAACGGCAGTGTACATCAAATTGAATACAGGAACAACAATTTGTTTCAAATGCAAATGCAGCACACAGTTGAATCAACCGCATATCCTGTGCATTCCCCTACACAAACCTCGCAGCAATCTAGTGCTTGACTTGGCAGCATGCAAATTTGACCGAGCCGTATTGCTTTTGCAATGGAAATTGCATCTATGTTTTTGACACTCAACATGGTAACTATGATAGTAACTCAATTGACACGGTTGTAAATACTTTTTGTATACGTAAATTGAGATCACTTTCTCTATTTACAAACCAAATATATCTTGAAGTTTTTTAAAAATGAATATTTACAATGCTAAATCATTTTTGATGAAATTTGAGAAGAATCATCACTAAGGTATATTCTGCAGCATTAACTTTGTAAATCAGTTTTTGTCGGTTTTGTTTTCTTTTTATGCAATTTTATATATTCTTTTGTTGGAGGTAGCTATATATTTGCACGATAAGATCTAGGTGTAACTGCGCTTGACTTAACCAATTATACACTTGAGAAAACGTTTGAGGAGTATGGTATAGAATGTACAATTAATGGGAAGTGCTTCACTATTGTGATTTTGTATAGGCCTCTACAGTCCGCTTTTAATGTATTCATGGAATGTTTAGAAAACTTATGGCATGATCTTAATACCACATATAAAGGGAATTAATTACGGGCGATTTCAACGTTAATTCGAATACGGAACTACAATCTGTAATAAATACGAGGAGCAGTTATGGCTTAATAATGACGGTGTTTGATTATATTAGGGTTGCACAAAATTCGGCCACAACTGTTGGTAATATTTTATAAATATTTCAAGAGGCATACATACAAAGGCTTTCAACGTAGACTTTTCTGATCGCAGATGTATTCTATTAAACATCCAGCGCGAATATTTAACTAAAATCCAAAATATTATTCTAAAAAGAATATTTATTAGCAGCAATAAAAACGAGTTTGCATTGTATTTGCTACAGGACTCGTGGGAGGATGTTTATCGGAGTGAGGGTGCGGAGCAGACATTTTTAGCGTTCATAAATATTTTGATTTTTCACTATAATAATTCTTTTCCGCACAAACACGGTTTGTTATCCAATAACTCAAAAGCTTGAGTCAACGATAAAGTTAAGGCTTCTAGTGCAGCATTAAATGATTTATTTCTTTCACAGAAGTCCCCTACAGCTCCGCGTTCGATACCTAAAGGCTATACGTTACCACAGGCAGCAGGTGAATAATACATGCATTGCATATAACGATCATTACATCAACAATTGCAAGACCTGTGTCAGTGTAATTTAAATAGTAATCGAAATATTTCGATTGAAAAGATTGACGTAAACACTCACAGCCCAAATACCATCACCGTCAAGTGATCATCATTCATTGTCCAGCCCTAACATCAATGCACTTTGTTCCTACCTCACCGGGCGATCATTTTTTTTTTAATTTAAAAGTACTCCGCTAATTTAGCGTTTATCGTAATTAAGGACTTAAGAATATACCTGGTAGAAATATTTAATTACCTAACTAATCTCTCCTTTGAACATAGCATATTCCCTACAGTATTGAAAATGGCGATTATCATTCATAAAGAAGGAATCACAACGAATATCGCTAATTATATTGTATCTTGACAGAATCAATTCTTCTTAAATAAATATGAAGTAATTTCAAATTATCAGCAAGGCTTCAGGAACTGCTTTACTGCGATTCTATAACGAAGCCTTGAGATACATTGAATTGAAAATAGCACCCATTGTAAGTTTTTTTGTGATTTACGTAAAGCCTTTGATTGCGTAGATAGCTACCTCATAATAGCTTCATTTTCAGGTAGGACAGATCAAGTACACTAATTCCAGCTCCGAACATCTTCCAGTGTTGAGCGGCATCGATATCGAGGCCAATCATATTTAGCCTGCACATCAATGATACAGTTCAGCTGCTATCGGATGCTATACACTGATGATATTTCTATTCTCCTGGACAAGACTAATCTTGACGTTAACAATCTATTAGCTATTCTTCTAGACTGATCTAATGAGAATAAACTCTTTCTTAGCACGGAGAAAACAAAATTTATGGTACTTCATATTCGACAAAGAACTGTTATCGATTGCAGGACGCCAACTAACTGATTATAATAATCAGATCAAATTTTTAAGAATTACCATCGAAAATACATTTTCGTGGAATGCTGCGATGAATTAACAAGGAAAATACGCGCAAAAACATACAAACACTGATAACTCTATATTACGCCGAAATTCAATCAAGATTACAATTTGGCATCTTGGTGTGAGGAGAATTTGTAGATATGAAGCGCGTCTTTATAGCACAAAGAGCTTTGTGTACGCAAATGGTTGGCGCTCACTTCCGCGAGTCATTTGGCGATCTGGGATTTTACCTTTATCTTGCATATACATTTTAGGGACGAGTTGTTACTCGTACCGTAATAAGCCCAACTATACAACAAATGCAGACATATGTATATTTCCATAATACACGCGCCAAAATACACCTTCTACTGCCAATGTACATTGCATACCATCACCGTTGAAGACGATGCTTTCAATGCTAAAGTTTAAAGATTAATAAGGTACCAGTTGTTATAAAAAAATTGTAAAACGTTGCGGCCATTTAGAGCGAAGCTGAACGCTATTTCTATTCTGTCAGAGAATTCTTTTATTTAAAATAGCATATCTGTTTTTCTGTGCTGTACTGCTTAGCATAACCTGTCGTTGCTATTATTTTCTTTTTTTCGGTGCCTTTTGTTCTTATACAAGTACTTTTTTGGATTCACTTCTTTGCTTTATTTTATTTATTATTATTGTTATTTTCTTTCTGCAGATATCTCACATTATTCTGGTTTGATTTGACGTTCATATAAATACATACATAAATAAATACTTACTCTTCAATGAGATAAATTACAGGAATTTTCTTTGTGCATATTTTAGTAAATAGATTTGGATATGTATTAAGTAGTGGAACCCAAATAATCTTGCTTGCTTCACACCTGAGCGTTTAAGAGATTTGGTTATAATAGGCGAAGTTATTTCTATTGTGAATATAAGAATCCATAAACGTTTATATTGATATGCTAAATCAACGAAATCAAGAGGAGTTCATCTTTTCCAGCAGCGGTATCAAACGAAGGAGATTATATTATGAGAAGAAGTCAAAACACAACCTGTCTATTTTTATCTCTTTTCGATATTTAGTGCGTAGCTCTATCAACCATCAAAGATGATTTAGATGAAAGATGCTTCTGTCAACAATCGGATGACTACCACTAAATATAACCCAGACAGATCCCAAAGATATGTTGCATAATAAGTTCAACATAGTCACTTCCACTTTAATTAGTAATGTCTAAAAATTAATATTTATATTCGTATAGGTTATACTTATATTTTTACAGCCGAAATAGGTAAGTACGTAGGTAATCGTCGTCAAGCAAGTGCTAATAAATACTTACGGGAATTGCTTATTGCTTAGTAAATGGTGTCAGACTGGTGTTTGGCAATCTTCCCAAATGTTTTCAACGAACCTACTTTATACAAGTTTCCAAAGCTATTGTTTCTATTTTTGACATTATTGTAATTCAATTACTTTCAAATAATGGTAGAAAAAAAAGATATAGCCTAATCTTAGTCTAGCATATTTACTTCTTTTATAATTGAATAGTATTCCTGGCGTAATCGCATTTGTTTCTGATTTTGCTGCCATTAACACGAATGGGTTAGAATTAAAAATTCTATTATTAATTTTCGCGAAACAGTAGTTCGGAATCTATTTCTACGAATTCTGTTTTACGTTAACGTCGTTCTTGTGAATTTGACAAAATTTGTTTTGATTGCTTTGGGAAATCATACATTGCAACTTGGGATGAACCTGAATGTTGCTAACATTATTAGTATATTTGTTTGGCAAAGTCCACTTATTCCCCGAATAAAGATAAAATTCATATTTTACGTACATTGACGTATATATTAACTATTAGTGTAACCAGGTTCAGCCTCAAAAACCTCTTCCAAGCGTGAGCTACCCTCCGAGAGTGAAGTAAGCTCCCTCAAAAAGCTATCTAGCCAGAAGATGGTGATATCTGTGGAGGTGAGCGAGATCCTGGAGAGAGAGCAAGAGACTTACGACTCTTCGATCGAATGAGGAAGAATGTAAGACTCCTACAGGTAAATCTGTAGCATGCAAAAGCAACGCTGAGCAGAAGATTTGAGCAAGAAGGCCTTGATGTAGCCTTACTACAAGAACCATGCCTCCACCAAGGGAACCTATAAAGGCTTTGCACTAATAATCGTATTACAAGAATCCTAACAGGAGGCATGGTAGAAGGTACAAAAAGCTGGGTTGTGTGCTCTACCCACCTGCCGAGAGATGCGACGCATAATAAGCAAGGTCGTTGCATACTGCATGGAAAAGGGCTTTCAACTCGTTATAGGGTACGACACCAACGCTCACCACTATGCGACTGCACAGGACTAGCAAGAATATGACTCTCAGAAATGGGCTCGGAATACCCAAAAACCGAAACCTACATAGAAAGATCACTCAGAAGGCTGCTAACTAACTGACTAACGTAATTGATGTAATGAAAGAGAAACCATAAATAGGTCGCAGATGGACAGATCGAGAACCACCTCGTATAGTAACATATCTAACTATTGTAGATGTATAATGTAAATATATTTAACACTTTTTTTCTATATTTATTTCAACATAGCAGAAACTACATTTTCTAAACAAAAGATTTTTTTAATTAGTTTCATAGAAATTTTGAAGGTTAACATCACTGATTTAGGAATAGATTTCACACGGCGAAGTTACTTTTTTTATGCTACATTATATCATTTTTACATCCTACACCATATTCTGGATCCTTGCATAATGTTTTTGTGGAGTTTGTTGACGATTCCTTTAATTGCATCGAATTTTGGTCTTCCACAACCCTCAGCAACTTAAATGCTTCTACGCCCACGCTTAAAGCATGCAACACAAGTTTTTACGGTCGTAAATGAAAGAGCATCCTCTCTCAATGTAGCGTCTAGTTCCAGCTAAAATGTCTAAAGCAGACAAATCATTAATAATAGTACATTTCAAGCTTGGTAAGAGAGTGCTTGCAAACCGCGGGCAAATATTATAAACCGAGTCGAAGGCGAGATTTGCAATTACCCAAAGTCCGCAAAAGTTTAATGAAGTTTGAATACAATACCTCTCGCAGCCAGTCCCACTTAATTTATTAATCGTCTAAATTCATATACTCATGTCATAACATAACAAACACATCACTTACTTTCTTACCCCAATTGAGGTATGACAGACACAACTTTCTAACCGGCTGGGAAAAAAATATCTTCATGGGCTTTTTCCATACTTAAAAAACAACAAAACTTGAAAATCGTATAAAATCGCATAAAATCTCGTATATTGTCAACACGAAAAAAAATAAACGTTAGAAATAAACAAAAAAAAGTATCGGCACACTCCGCACTACACAGTTCAATTGATTAATCCGGGACAGCTGTATTGAGGATACGTCGACCTTCATTTTCAACCGAGGTACTTTGTTTTGCGTTTTCTTTCCCTAATATTAACGCACTGAAGCGGATGATGTAGTTTCTCGAGGGTCGTACAAATCAATCGCCTTTTTAAAATGCTTTTTGTAGGACATTTTAGTGCCACCAATAAAGGTTTTTGCTTTTACTTTTGGAATAATTAAGATATCGCCTGTTGTTAAAATTTTGGGACACCCGACACATATGACATTCTCTGTTTAGTTGAAGAAAAAATGTTAAAATGATATTGAATCACATAATGTCAAATAATCATAACCGCAAAATACAGAAGCTTTACATAGGTTAAATGTTTAAACGTTGCTGATCATAAATATTAATAATACGTTATTGCAGGTTCATAAATCAATAAATGAAATCCTTTCCATACTCATAGAATACGTCCTAGAATGGTTTCGACAAATAATTTGTTGAACACTAAACTATAAAACCTCAAAAATAAATAAACTGTGATATATGAAATTTGCAGCAACAAACTTCAGCGGACCGTTTAAATATTAACATAAATCCAAAATATTCATACGAATGATCTATACACAAACCGAATTTCATAAACACACGTGTTTATGTTTAAATATGTATTGGCAGAATTATTTTGAAAACAATTCGGATTTATAATAACGCGTGCGACAAATAGGCATGCTCTAATTTGTAAATTCTCCATTCACATCGTTTCGCTCTTCACCCCTTCATTTATTAATTAAAGTCCGAAATAAATTCCCTACGAGCACTTAGAAAATAATCGATCACCTGTCGCTATATCCTTGCTATTTCAGGAGAAACATTTAGACGAAGCTTTAAATCAAATTACATGAATGCAAAAGGGTCGTCCTAAATTTAATTTGTCGACAAAATGGGAAGTCTATTAACACTTTTTCACCAAATATTTGCTTGAAAAGGATGTAAATTTGTGCGCATATACCTACTCTCAACGATAGCAATTAAAACAAATAACAGAAAATGAAAATTGATAACATTGATAAAAGTAAGAGACTGAGAAAAAGGAATGTCACGTCAACCAGCTGATAAATGTAATTGGACAAATTGATATTGAATTATATTAAACATTTGCACCGATTTCACCGATCATTGCGATAATATAACACTAATCGAGTAGATCTCAACAAAAATTGGACAAACAGTGTACGTGTTAAGAGAATCTTTAAAATCAGCTGGAAGAACTGATATAGAACATACGACTTACTGAGCAGAGTTGGAGGCTGTGCGTTCGAGTATCCCTAGGATGAAATGTTCTTAGAGGGGCGAGAAAGTGACAGTAGGAAACGCATGGAACACTTTACACACACAATTCACACGGTAAAAGGCTCCTGAGATTATGGCAAGCTTGAAATAGCTTATCCACCCCGTCCGGCCGTCACCACAAAAAAAATTGTATAATTTTTATTTCATATGGGATCACCCACATACTTTTTTCCTAATGATGTAATAGCTCCAAAAATGCTCCTCTGCGTCTAGACACATTGAGTGTTACGGAATAATTACCTGCCTACTTGTAATACAGCTTCAGATAATGTTCAAGTTCTGTAACAAACTTAAAAGCTTCGATGTTGCGCGGTAGAGGTCTATCATGAAAAACTTTTCACCGTTTACTATCTATATCGTAAGGAAATGAACTAGGAAAGTAGAAAAAAGGGCAGAGGGAATATTTACTTCTACCTTGTACCAACTCCGAACCCTGGCTTACTAAACAAGAAATTAATGTGTAATAAGACTTCCTTATTAAATAACTGATGAAATTTAATTCCTTAGAGTACCTAGGGGAAATTGCGAAGCATACCATGTGAAAATAAAATATCTAGAGCTTAATTTCAAATCAAATTTTCGTTACAGGTGTATTAAACTTTCATAAAAGAACTATTCGCTTTACGTTCGGCGTGTTTGTTGATACAAGTATAAGTGAGAAATGGCATTTTCTGTAATTAAATTTGCTAGCAATTAAAATGTAAATATTGTTAATTTGCGCGTTGCCTTTGCTTTTGTTCGCCAAAAAGCTATTAAAACGTTGTCAATTAAACTGTTGTACCTAATATATGTATGTATACCTGAAGGATAAAAAAACTAGGGCAGAAAATATTTTATTTAAACATTTTTTATTCTAAATGTGAAATTTTGCATTTAGAATTCCTTCATGATATAAACGCATTTTTTAAGGCTTGCAAAACATTGCCAGAAAATGAATAATATAAAGTATTATAAGTATAGTTAAATCCATCGGTGGACGCATTGTACAAAAAATATTATCGAATATGCTATTATTATATTTATGAAATGTATAACTATTGTGTGGAAGTCGATGATCTTGCTTCAAGTTTTCTAACAGTTACGTCTCTTCGCTTATGCAGACGTTGTCCAATTAATCGCAAATACATTCACGATCAACCAATTTAAATATATAATTACGCTCACAGGCGTCAGTTACATAGAAATCGACGTCTAGTTACGCCTTTTAAATATCCAATGGAATGGAATGGAAACCGCTTGTACTGCTCTAACACTTCTACGTTACATCGCACACTTAACATCCATTAATTACTAATCAAGAACTTGATTTGCAATAATACCAATAAAATTTAGTTTCACTCGCGAATCTGAATCTTTGCTTTGAACTTGTGCATCATAAAGAACCTCGAGATAGGAATACGAAGCGCAGCCATAACTATATTCAGTAACAGTCTGGCAGTTCTAAAGGCTATCAAAGGCTACAATTTAAGGCAATTGGGGCTCAAAAACAACGTTACTTTGCATTGGGTTCCAAGCCATACGTAATGAAGAGGCAGCCAGAAGCAGCGAATATCCCCTTCATCGGTCTGTGCCCTGGAAGAGAGCCACATAAAACAAGTAATTAAAACATGGGAGGACAAAAGACCTCGTACTGAGAAAATGCTTCAGGACAGAAACAGGCGAAAGCATTCGCATCAGGCTCGCCTAAGACAGCAAAAATAGTGCTATCGCTCGGCAAAGGAGACCTTAGATTACTGGTGGGATTTCTGACAGGTTATGCAGCCCTAAAATATCACCTATTCAATCTAGTAAAAGCTGAAGATCAAAGCTGTCGTCTATGCCTAAAAGATCTGGAGACGACAGAACACATTCTATGGAAATGCGTTGCCATCAGTCGCACTCGACAACAACACTTCAGTAAACTGAACAGGATGAAGAACCTAGGATAATATTAAAGTTTATTAAGAGCCTTCACCTACTCTAACACATACAAGGCCACTTCATTACAATAGATCTATTAAGCTCGCAGTGACTAAAGGCATTTGTGCCATTGCCTGCATGCATCACACATGTATTTATCGTTTACTAAAAATTAATAATAGTGCAATTTTTTCAGCGTGCGCATTCATAATTATCATCTGCCAATTATTGATGAGACTACACTGAAAACATTAATTCAAGAAATCGCGTTATTTGACATCTTTTTGTTATGGCAACAAATGATTATATTAACCAATAAATTTATTATAACAATGAACTATGCTTATCAAATTAAAACCTGTTTATCAATATAATAAATACCCGTTTGTTAATTTACTTTATGGATTTTTCATTAAAGACCAGTAAATGTATTCTTTACATCAATAAATCCCTTTACTGTATACAATGTATGTACGAAAATATGTATCCATCGCTATAATAAGTAACCATTTATTAAAACTATTAAACTTAAACAATTTTGATAAAAAAATTGTTACATTAACGTAATTTTATTGTATTTACGTACCGTTTTCGTTCAGTGTATACAATTCGATTTTTCGCTACGGCTTCTCTCGGGGGCTAATGATCGGACAGGAAAATCCGACAATCTTAATACAAGCAATTTCACAACACCTCGCACTTTGTGCAGCGTTAGCATATGGAAAGAAGCATATTAAGGTGGAGAAATAAAGACGAGAAGCAGAAAAGCGATTTTGCTGAAATTGATTTAATAGAACAATCTTGATTTTGGTAAGAAATCGATAAAAAGTCGCAGCCAACTTTTAAATCAGGATACAAGAAGAAATATTAGTAACCAATGAATGGATCAATAGTTAGTTGGCAATGCATGGAACAGACATTTTTACATATTTTTTAAAGTTAAATTGAAAGGTGACCTCGAGCAAAGGAAAATGAAATATTACTTAGAACCAATATTTATTTATTGCAGCATCTTTTCGTTTAAAATAATGTTTGAATTTAATAATTCAATGTTTTAAATTTGCTTTGCTTATATACTAGTGTTTGAAAAAGTGAGCCTTCAATTTTCTTTCTCTCTCGATATTTACATATTAACCAACGTTTCTATCATTTTTGCAATAATAATACTGATTATTTGCAGCACGACCGTCGGTTAATTTTAAAAAATACTTGAGGCCGCTAATAAATTCTGACCCCTTGAAAAACGATCATTAATTTTCTTGTACTAAATAAATTTATTCGTAAAATTAAAAACACAATTTAATGGAAGCAGAAAATAAACATTTACACATAATAGTAAATATTGATCACATGCTAGTTCCTAATGCACATGGGATGTATAGGCTTGATCGGAAAAGTGCTTTCCATTTACTATGGAGTAGTATTCCAGGAGCAAGCGATATATTACGCCTACATAAAATATAAAATTTCTTCTTAGCAAATACTTAACCAATACATATGAACGCAAAAAAAATATATTGAAGCAATACATTTATTACTTTTATTTAAGGTTCCTGCCAATCTACACCATGCTTGTCAGGTCATAAAAATGACTTTCACTTTTGAGAGGAAACACCGCCTCATAACTAAAAAGTACGTTTTTTGCGAAATAGAGTAATAGTAATAATAATAATAATAATTTAATTTAGTAATAATAACAATAGAGTATCTTTGATTAGAAGATACTCTCATCCATACATATTAGTTCTATCTACTACAATTTTTATTACAGCTACCACTTTCTACAGAAGTGCACTGATGAACCGTAATACGGCGAAACTCTTGTTTCATTATTAATAATTTATTGTAATAATTGGAGATGAACATGGAGATTGTCAGGAATATCACAAAATAATAATTTAGTAATACAATAAGGAAGTTGCATGACATTTTATTTGCTTTAGATGTTATATGTAATTACACTTAGGAATAAAAACAAATGATTTTCTAACAGCATTCATTCACTTGCAGCTACCTTAATTTTTTGCGTAATTTACATAATTTGACTTTTACCGAAATGCCACTGTTTCTTTAGCAGTCCATACCCTAAACACCTTACACACTAGAGCAGTGAATCAAACTTTGTTCAATTCCGTATTTCTTGACACTTTTGGGAATACAAATTTTTTTTATATCAACTAACATCTACAGAACATCCATTGACATCGTTGCCATGTTGCTATTTCTTTTTTTTTATGGAACACACTGCGTATTTTTCCAGGATTTGCGAGAGAAACTGTTCCAGAATCTTTTTCTAAGCGTTTCTCTATGCGTAAGAATCATGGAAGCCGCGGCAAAATACAAACTACAAATTTTGTTTCGCTAAATATATTCATTACAACTATTAATGTGTAAACGTTATACTTTTTGGTGCAATTCCAGAAACTTATAATTTTCCTAGATACATATATCTAAATTAACAAGCACGTATAAGTAGTAAACAGCGAAAATAGGCATAAAATATTAATATTTAAAGCATCGCACACTGTTTCTTTAGCAATAACAAATGTAATAGGAACATACTGAAAATCGGAATTTTATTAAATAGAAATTATCACTGAAAAGCTCTCTAGATGAATTTCCTAATTCAATGCGTAACGTGAACATTTTACACTTTACTCCAGAAATGTTAGAAAACGTTCAACAAAATACAAAAACATTGCATTACAGTTTATATAAAGGAAAATTATACTCGCTTAAAACAGATGTTGAAATTGTACGCATAAATTATTTTTAATGAGTATCTTTAGAAAAACAAATTTAAATTTCATTACTACACTCTATGCATGCATTTTGCCAGAAAACCTATCTGCATAGCTTCATGTTTAATTTACTAAAGAACGACATAAACATATTCTGGAAAAATATACAGTCTGTCCTTAAAAAAAAAATGAAGTTGCATGAATCAAAACATGGCAACGATTTCGATGGCCATCTTGTAAAGGCTAGAAGTCTATATCGTGTGCTACGGAAACTAAACATTCTGCATGCTTGAAAATATTTCTCATTAATCTGTTCTTCCACCCGCGCACTAACTGGACACGCTATATGATTGCAGACAATAAGACGGAGATAAATTTCAGAGCATTGAAGCCATAATAGCCCCATCTTCTCTATCCATGGGAGTTCTCTAGGCCAATATTTCTCAATCTATTTACTTTCTTGGCACATTTTCCAAAGAAGAACAATTTCGCGGTACATCTACGTAATCTCAGAAGTAACTTCTAAATTAAACAAATAGAACAAAAATAATATCAAAAGATACTTACATCTATGTTATACAAACAATTCTTGCGAACAATATAAATAAATAATCATAAATGAAGAATATGTATGCTTTTAGCTTTAAATTATTCACAGCTTTATGCAAAATGTTTGATAAAGGTCAAATGAATTTTTATTTGAAAAGTTACAGTCAATTCGAAGTACGCGATTGAGAATGTTCTGTTATTTCCGCTATATGAGGTTTTATTTTAAACAGAACAACTAGCAGTTAATCTCCGACATTTTCCATTTGAACGTTTTTTATTCTTCGTATAAGTAAATGTTGAAAATCCCAACTCACATAAATAGATCGTAGAAAATTGGAGTAAAACATTTATTGCTGTTTTAGGTAACTCTGAATATTCATCTCTCACAGTAATACAAAAAATATCCAAACGACATTCCAAATGTTTAATTTTGAATGTGCGGTGATATGAAAGGGAGATTAATTAGATCTTCGTCTTCTTCAAGACAAAGATTCCAGTTTGATAAATCATTAATGCAAGGAATTCGGGCTTAATCTAAATGGTTTTTCAAAATTTTCATCCACAAACATCAAAAACAACTTATCTGTTGTATGTTAAAGTATTTAAGTTCCGTGCAAGCCGGTTTTGCACAACAGAATTCATTGTTAAAAAAAAATTATAACATTATATATTTTCGAACAATTCTCTTGTTTTTCCGCGGTACTTTTTCATTCTGCTCCCAATTCAAATACATAACCTAAAACTTTTCCTCTAGAAATCCAACGAATGTCATTATATAGTCTTAACCAAAATTTAGTTAGATTCTATGCTCTCGTATAATTCTTTGAAAATTCGTGATTTTAAAGATCTACTTTTAACAGCTGGAACAAATTGAAAATTTGGCGGCGCACCCTTTGACCTATTGTCTTGGCATAGATTAGAACGTTGTCCAGAGAATTCCCCCTAATAGCGGCAAAATGTAGCCGCTAGTCACCCAGCGTGATCCTTCTAATTGACTCCAGTGCCAAGACACTTGCAAAGAAAGTGTTCTGGTGTTTCATCTTCAGTTTGGCAACACCTGTAACAGATCATTGGCTAATCCCGTCCCGTGGAGGTGCCCCTCTAGCCGGCAATGTCCAATCAGAATCTCAACAACCATGCGAAGATCTGTAGGTGCTGGTTAGAATACGTCAAAGTTACGTTAGCGGGGCAGCAAGAATTCATTTCATCACATCTCTTCAAGAATTTTTCGTGGGTGATAGTTCTGATCCTTTCCTAAACCGCTTACAGAAGCGGTCGAATGAAGGGTTCTAAACCGTGTATAGTCTCTGCCGGCATCTTCAAAAAAAACAAAAATTGCCGACAGCCTCGATTTTTCGTGATTTTCGGGCGACGCCCCCAATGTCGATTTTTCGACGTTGCTGAGCATTGTTGATTCTTTATGATTTTTCGAAGATACCGGCATTACCGATTTTTTATGACTCTTGGATATTGTTGAAAAATTACGAAAAATCGTCGAAGAGTTAAAAAGATCGAAAAACATGAAAAATCAACGATGTCAGCGTCGTCGAAAAATCATAAACGATCAACAATGCTGGCTTCGTCGAAAAATCACAAAAAATCGACGATGCCGACATCGTCTGAAAATCAGGAAAAATCGACTATGCTACTATCGTTGAAAAATCATAAAGAAAAAATTGGAACCTCTTCTGGTTAGCTTGTACGCCTCTTCGTTGCCAGAATTACCTGTATATACGCACTACTCAAAACTAATACACAAAATGTAATAGATTTGGTGAGAGACCTGTTTCAATTTATTTGCATTTCCATTTAAAAATACGTCATACCTGCATGATTCATAACGTGAGAACATCTACTTGTTTATTTATAAAAAATTCAACGTGTATAATTTTTATATTACACTCAATTTACAGTTACTGTTTACAAAGCCACTGACAGAGTTTTTTATTTTCAGCAAGTTAACCTATGTCAAGAATAACTCTCACGACTATCCAAAATTTTAACAGTAATAGGATTCGTTAGGCTATGCTACGTTGGCTTGCCCATTAAATTAACATTGTTCAATACTATTAAAACTTGATACTGTAGATAAAACAATGTATTTCGTTAACGTAAAGTTGTATCTACCGTTAAGTGGATACTATATTATTCCTCTAAATTCTAATAGTAGAAATGCTACAGCAACTTTTAAACGTGGAATAAATTACATACGTTTTCTTACAAACCCAATGGCCATTATTCAGAAGCACGTTGGCAAGAATATTTGGCCGTACTGGCCATACAGCTTATAATAAAATAGTAGCTAGCTTAGAAAATATAATTTAATAGCAGCTATTGTTGAATGACATAATTCGTTGACTTGGGAGACATCGTAAATATGAATGAATCAAGAATAGAAATGATTATTAATATTTTCTACATCTAATTCTGTTACATCAGTTTGAAGCGAGAGAACTGTTTGAATATTACTCAATTAGAGAATTATTTGTATCGGTAGAAAAATATACATTATTCACAGAACTCGCAGTAACGAAACTCCGTGCAATTCTCCTACTAATTACTAATGCGTCATTAACTTTGAAACATGAAGTCCTATAAAATGCTTAACGGCACGACGTTTAAACACAAAAACAACGCAAAAGAACTCTCTTGAGTATACCAAACTCAAAGTTGGATACCGTTTCTCCCATTGATAAATCTGATAACATTAACTAAGCCACATTCTTATTTAACTTCTACGTAAGTAGGTTACATCGAATTTCTAATGCTGATTAAATTTCTCACGATTTGTTGGTATTATACCAGAAACACGATATACAGCAGACTATCTCACTTCTAGTTTTCTACGTGTCTGCTCGAAAGCTAACAAAAATAAAAATCTGCTTTTCTCCCTCTGTAGCGGTCTGTAACGGTCGCTACATCTATAACAGTTGGACGTATTAGTTCGTCTGTTGAATGTTACGTTTCAAGTCACTATCGGACAGACTTGTTTCAGGTTGGTAGCGGAAAATTAAAGAGCTACAAAACATGGCCATACGCTCTCTCAAACCGTTTATGTATCGTGACGCATCATTCGATGTAGCGTAGGGGAGCATGAACATCTAGCAGATATTCTCACAACAGTTACGTCTGCTGAGTGCCATAGTTATATACGCGTGCCCACGTGTAGATTTCTGGGCAATTTAGAGGAAAAGTTTTCGAATAAAAAACATTCGGAGTGCGGCATAACATAAAATTATATTCAAGCATACAAATCCACACGTTCAGTTTCTTCGGCGCAAGCTGCAAGTTAAATGAAACTTCTTGTGTACTATCACATTTTTTGATATTTCTCTTCAAATTATACCAATCTTCTTCAACATCTTTTAAACTCATCTACCCTAGTTTTCGAGAAAATTGAGGTAATTTGAGATTTTTGCGAAAAACTGCGATTCCTTTAGCGGCCTATATCAGGGTGCCTCTATAGTGGGGCAGCGATACTCGGTCAGAGCGGCGAGTTAAGAAAACGGACCGATTAGCGTTACACCTTTTCACCGATTGGCTTGGTTTTAGTAACTCGCCGCTCTTATTGAGTGTCACAGCCTCACTACAAACGCACCTTTACACGTTAGAGCGATTCTTGGTGATTTTAGTAGTACATCAAAGATTTTTTATATCCACTCAATTTTACAAGATGGTCATATTTTTTTATTTATCTTATTTTTCGTAATCCATGGTGACTCTTTGTGAGTGATTTATATTGAGATAAGTCGGAAATAAAGGTTCAAATCTCGAAACTCTTCGAGTTATATTATATATACCAGCTATATTAACTCTTGCATAAAGGTGAGCTGTGTATAGCTCGAAACTGGTAGCTATTACCAAACCAAATGCGACAAAATGCTATAAACTTTTATTTCGCTAAAGCAAATACGTAAACGTTATGTTTTTGGTACAATTCCAACAGAAAAGTACCTCTAGTAAGAATGAAGTATTGTGGTAAGGGTTTTTATTGTCTAGAAAGTTTACGAATGCGTATAAATAATAAAAAGCGAAAATAAATAGACAGTTGATAGTTTTTTCGGTACTTTTGATTTCCACTGGTTTTCGGAGAAATAAATATGAAACAGGCTGTATATGAAATTAAAGCTGAAGTCTCCGAAATGAAACTCTATAAAAATCTCAACCTTAAGTAACTCCCTTCCCTTACATAGCGGAGTAAATAAATTCGATGCTCGATCGACTATTATTGAGAATCAACACTTTACTTTTCCAACAAAGTTTCGCCTTTACGGAACTCCACCAAACTTTTAAAATAGTCTTCTCCATAGAATTTTAAAAACGATCAATTAACAGCTGTCGATTTATAGAGGACAGAAATTACCCTTGATCAATTAAACAAAGTATTCACGACGCAATAATAATTGAAAAGAATTTTGAATGACCATTTGGAAAATGTTATAGCAGACTAAAAAATGTAGCATCTACAGCAACTAATACTGCTAGAGATAGAGCATATAAGAACAGTTGTAATGGTTGAAGGGGCATTGTATACCGTAAACGAGTTCCAAGCTTTCGCTGTTTACCTAATCGCATGTATTTTTGCAAACGCTGCCGCTATTACCTACGTCTATGTAAGTTATTCGGGGCTTCACCGTAGGCAGTTGAGAAAGGCCTAACAGCATACATGCTTCTAATGATCCAGATTAGTCATTTTCGACCTACGTCGATGTGTTGTTCGATTTCAACAGCCCTAAACGTTGTTTGTTAGCACTGGCTCTCCTCTGCTATCTTTCAATATTGTCATTAGGAATTTTGCTATCGACCAGAATGAACATTATTATTATTATTGATA
This sequence comes from Marronus borbonicus, assembly GCA_902655005.2. Taxonomy (NCBI): domain Eukaryota; kingdom Metazoa; phylum Arthropoda; class Insecta; order Coleoptera; family Scarabaeidae; genus Marronus; species Marronus borbonicus. The sequence goes on along the minus strand of LR737385.1, from coordinate 8,146,523 downwards.
CTTGTAAATTATTCCTCAGAAATTCTAGTTTTGTGTATAAAGCAAAATTTATTTTGTTATTTATCGGTAGTTTAAAGTAATAGTTGCAGGTTTTTATCAAAAAAAAAAAAAGAATAATGCCTCATTGTATTAATAGAATCATTTACGGCAAACGCAATGTAAGGAGAGAAAAAATATACTATAATACACGGTTTATGTCGCTACTTTTTAAACGGCAGGCATGTATTTCTTGGCACTAGAAGGCGCTGTCGTTTCGAAAAATTAACTATGAGGCAACAACGATATAAGGTACAGTTAAAATACTAGCGGAACCACCCTGATGACGTCAGATAGGCAGAAACATGTCCGAGGATAGTGTATTTTTTTCCTCTCCTTGTGTTTGGCGTAAATGATTCCATCAATACCATGAGGAAGCTATTTTAGCATTCTTTTTTGTTATTGTTTCTAAGCATTTTTCGATGTATAATGTTTTTATTAAATGACCGAAACAGTTTAAATTACCATTCTCTTTATTTTAGTATCCAGTTTCTGTTTGAAACACTTAGTTTCCTAATTTAGATAGTAAACTTTTACTTTCCCGCTCTGAAGTTTCTTATTTTGAGTAGTAGAATTATTTAGCAGAAAACAATTATTTATTTTAGGTTGCTGTAATTAATTGTTTTCATTTTAAAGATTGTAGGTATTTTAAAATGAATTCCTTTATTAATTAAACTCAGATTTTCATTATTATGTGAATTATAAGTATAAACATTTTCTTAGTTCTGGAACAAAACATGGCGATACACCTAGCACCATTAATTAGTCGCGACTGACATATGCGAACTGTAATTGAACTTATGAATTGGGGAACATGATGCAGAAAAGGAACATCGCGATTACTATCCGACAACGTTTATTACATTGTATTAGGCACAAAAAAAAATTGGTTTCCTAGACGGTATAGCTTAGCAATGTGATCAAATCTCTCTCAAATAAAAAAATTACAGACGAGGTTATGAGATATTTCCAGGCATTAAAAGTTTGTCCGTGTCTGGTTGGATATCTGAAGGTTTTCTTCAGTGTAATATAAATATAGCTCACATATCTGAAAAAAAATTCAATATGAAGCTAAGGATTCAAAGCTAAAATTCAATAGAAACTATCGAAATCATATAGAAATGGAGAAATTCAACCGAATACGAGGTATTATCTGTCTGTATGCTCGGTGTTTCACAGCGACTTCTAAAATAATTCTTTAAAACGCATTCCCACGTGTAGTACTTCTCTGTTATAAGATGAAAGCCAAGCCATCATAATTATGGTAATGCAACCCGTACTCTCAGCGACGTAGAGCCATCTTGTAATATGAATGTTTCTAACTAAAGCAGTTCTGGAAACTAACGGTTTCGAAAGATTACAAATGTTTCCATTTACATGAAGTGCAAAGGAATAAAATTAATCTCGACTTCTTCTCTAAGCAAAGACAAAATCTTATTCATGAAAGAAAGCGTTGTCGCAAAACGTTTGAATCGCAGAAAAATCAGCAAAGAATTTAATTACGAACGGGTAAGGATTAACCAAGAATCTCGTAAGTTTTTAATCTAATGTTTCTCCAAGAAATTGCAAGAAATCAGGTTCGCCTTGAGAACGGCTGCAATTACAATTAAATTGCGCAACTATCGTTCCTACTACAGGTAAAACGAGACATAACTCGCAACGAAGCATCACGTGACAAATAAAGGGTCCCTTAATTAGTTCTGAACTTATTTACGATGCCTCGTTAGTAATGAGGAAAGGAGGTTAGCAAATACCTTGAAGCTGAACGTTAATGTTTCATAATCTCGAAATTTGATTTCACCAAAGTCGCTCACCTTCCAGCATGAAAGATAGTCGTAGATGTACCTGGCTTGCGATGGAAAAACGCCGGATATATTTCATAGCGGTACGCTTAAATGTATTTTTAGGGCGAAGCGCGAATATTGTTCCAATAAATTTTCCTCAATAGCTGCTCCGGTTTCGTAAATAAGGAGGGGTTTGGAAAACTTATTACAGAGATTGGTTCACCGAAAACTTCATAGACAGATTTCTGCGATTTCACCACAAGTTTCATAAAATGCTGAAAAACGCTGAAGGGGTCATTATAAATCATTAGCGGAACTTCCGACCTTAAGTGGATTCGCACAGCAGCCCTGAAAATTAAGATGAAAAGAGCTTTAAAATCAATATAATCGTTTTCTTTTCAATTACTAAACCTGAATGAATAATTTGCCCAGAGCAAACCCTAGGATAGGTACAAAAAAATGAAAAGCGGTTATTAAATAAATTATTTATTTAGCTTTAATAGCAATAAAGGATTTATGTATTTCTTTTCTGGCATACGACGAAAAGTATCTATCTCATTTTAAGTCGCAAGAATTCCCATAAATGATTTATGCAGGGTGATTCATTTTCGACCCTCACCATAACTATCTCACTTATGATTAGAAATAGAGGGTACGTTTATATCTGGCAAAGTTGCGAAATGTTGTGTTTATTATGAATAACGTGTTAGATTAAGAAAAAAAACGAAGAAAGCTAATTTTCTTCTTTCACCTCTAGCATCTTTATTTGGCCTTGCAAAGAAAAACTAAAACCACATTCCGAAAACCACTTTGGATTTTCTAAATTTTTATGACATTTCCATTCTTTCTAACCATCGTTAACTTTCTTATTTCTTATCGACGCTATGTTGGATTTTAAAGGGATTTTAAGGCAGCTATGCAATCTCACACTATCAAACATTTCAGTTGTCGTTCGTTAGCATTAGAAGAAAAATGTTGTACATCAATGAAGGGGAACGAGATACATTTTTTATTTATTGAACCAATACAACAATAGTGAGTACAATCGAAATAAGTTTAAACCAAACAGTTATTCATGTTAGCCACAACTTAGCGGAAGTTTAAGACGACTAGAGTAGAGTAGGCTGGGGTCGGAAGTAACAGTTTGAATTTGCGGCTCAATCTTGAACAGACTATTAGAGCGAATTAAGAACTGTTGATGCTTGTATAATTGGAGCCTATAAAATGTAACGCTTTAATCCTACGATAAGTACTTGAAAAATAATTTGTATAATATCGCTCCCGACTCCGCGGCGATTGTAACACATTATTAATTATGCAGTGAAGGTTAAGATTAACTTTAAAACATACTCAAGCAGGCGAATAACGTGTACGACGCTGACGGGAAAACAACGCGGTCTTCAACGTGCGAATATCCAATGGAATTGATTTAAGAAACTTGACAGTGTTGTAAGAAAGTGATCTTTAAAATAACTCTAGGTTGTGAGCTGGAGGAGTAAGCTTTAAAATCTTAAATTGAAATTATAAAACAATTTTGCGATAAAGATACTTATTTTTCGTCAATTTGTACACAACATCAAAAACAATTGTGGTCTAGTTCTCAAAAGCATTCATAAAACGAAATACATTCATTCGTTGGTTGATACCCATATGCAACATTGATTTTCTCCTCATGTGGTTCAAAGAACCTAAAACACGTCTTAAGGCTTCGTACACATTTTCTATACCTCTGTCACCAAATTCGAGTGCGTTATACACGTCGATATTACCTCAAAATTTAATAAAATGCAAACACAAAGACCGAGCGGTATAGTTTACAAACTTGTTGCGACAATATCGCCAAACCTTTATTCTACACTGTCGCAAGCTTGTATTTCAGCAGATTTTCCAGAACCTTGCTCCAAAAGCTAGTAATTTAAGTTCAAACTATGTTCGAGACAATTTTACGGCACTGGGTTGTTATTCACATCAAACACAATATCGCGTCTACAATACCGATTTAATTCGCGTTCTGCTTTGGAACTAGAAACTATTTCAGTCACGCTCTTACATTACTACAAGTTATATTTAAAGGCAACAAGATCTCCGGCCGGAGATCTTCATTAAATAGCTAGAATATATCTGTACTCGGCCATGTTTAATAGTAATTTCAAACGCTAGTAAACTTTTTCAACGGGTAACGTTTTTTTTGCAAGTAAAATATACAAACTCTTTTCTAAACAGGCACAAGTAAAGTATGCGTCTGTTTGTGAATATATGTAAACTCGACGCGCTTAAAAGCTTGGACCGTTTAAAACAGAATTTTCCTATAACCTGAATAATGATTATGTTTCTGTGTTAATCGTATTAAGTGTATTAAAAACCATATTCTAAGCGCAGGCATGCTCATTAAAAGCGTTACGGCATTATTATTCAATAGTTACATTGCACAGATTGCCACTTTCAACGCATTATTTTAAACAGAAGAAAATTTTTAAAACGTCGGCACATCGCTTCATCTATTAATTTTTACATACGACATATATATCATTGATAAACATTATTTGCTTATTCAAGTCAGGAAAAAAACGGGTATCGAAACAGAATTTATACATTTCGGAAACCATTTGTTATTTTGTGTACAAAAGGAATTACATTCAACCAGGATTATACTCGGTGGAGCTTTGCCCGTTTCACGTGCATAAAATTGTCGGTTATTCTATGCTCAGATTTAACGTTCACCCTCACTTCGCTACTACTTAGCTAACTGTAGGTGCCGTTATCGGCAGAAATAGCGTCGCGTATCAAATTTTACAAGATACCTCTAGTGGGTACTTGCGCTAATTATTTGCTTTTGTAGTTTTGCAGTTTTACTCACGTGTCCGGTCCATTCGGAAAATAATAGACATAAAGGTTGCAGTAAAATCCTCGCTTTTTTCGTAAGTAGAAATACATTTTCAACCGGGGTCTTTGATCTATCAAAATTTGACACTGCTGATTGCTTTTTTGTACTGAAGAAACTCGCGGAATGGCTTACAATCTATTTTATTTTCGTTTACATGCTAGAGCATCTCCAGTAAGAATTAAAGATGAAACCAGACATATAAGAATGCTCCTTTTAGTGTTTGTAAATTATCTGCAGACCACACTAAAGAACTTCACCCAAAAGGCTGACGATACTATAATTTGAGATTTCAAAATGTTAAAACAATGACAGCACAGAAATCGGCTGAGTAGTTTCTTTACAGTATGCGTTTAAAAAAGTAATTTTGTGTAAAAATATAAATCTTAAGAGAAAGTTTTCCTTGGATGATTTTTTACGATTTTAGTAAAGGCCTAACACAACAATGTTTCGAAGCGCTTCGTTTAACTTTTGGTAATGAAGCACCTTTACAAAAGACCATGATTGAATAGGATCGATATGCATCTTACCGTAATATAGAAGGATCTCTAGGTAGGAATACTGTGTACGATTTTGCCCATCTCATTTGGTATAACGAAATGTTCAAACAGAGCAACAACCTTGTGGGCCTTCCCAGATGAACCGAATCCAACAAAAATTGTTAGTTCACGAAGCACTTCTAAGAAAATGATTGCTTGTTTTTCTCGTTGTACAAGACTTGTCGTAAGCGCTGGTTGGGAGGCTCAAAGAATAGTTAATGCCGAATGATATACAACAAATTGTTTGCTAAAAGTTATCGATTATATCAGGAAAATAATCGACAACGTCGCATCATCCTTCATCATGATAATGCTAGCTCTCACATAGATAATTTATCACTTATCGTCTTCTTTTTGTTTCCGTCATGTAAAAAATGCGTGGGCAGCTATTTTTATTACCTCAAGAAGCTGTTGAAGCCTTTAAAAACCATGTTTTGGAGATACCACCTTCAGAGAGGAAAAAATGTTTCGAAAATTGATCAAAGGCATGTAAAAGTGTATAAATCTTAATGGCAAATACTTTAAAATACAATAAAACAAAAAGAAAGTAAACTTAAAAAGTATCCTTCTCATCTAATAAATCAACTGATTTGTAATATATATGACTGGTGTAACAAAAACACAGTTGTAGTGCTAAATAGTAATAAGACCGCACGTTTCAGATTTTCACTGGTATCTAGGGAGTGCAACAGCAACTTTTACGTATCTCTCAATAGGAAGTCAATAACTGAAAGTGAACACGTAATATTTCTGGGTTTAAGCATTGATAAACTACTGAAAGTTTGTCGCTCATTGCGTAAGGTTTGGCAATAGGCATAGGTGTGGATTCACTGAAATTGCTCTATTTCGCGTATGTGGAGTCACGATTGCGATTCGGTCTTGTTTATTAGGGTGTTTCGACTGCTTCAAGAAGTATTCTCTGGTTGCAAAAGCGAATTACACAAAGCATGTTGTGTGTGCACCCATTTACATCCTATAGATCACTTTTAAACAGTTGAAAATTCTACCATCGGACTCCTTATATTTATACGAAATACTAATGTGTGGAAAAAATAATTAAAAATGTCCATATATATATAGAACTACGAATACCTCCATTCACAGGACGAAAGCGTTCGAAGTAAGTCCAGTATACAAAGAAACGATATTACGTATTAATGAATTACCCGCAGAAATTAAACGAATAGACACCATTCCCACATTTAACGTAAAACTAAAACAATATCTTCGCAAAGACAACTTCTTTTCTCTTCATAAATACATTGGTCGGACGCCGCAATGTCTGCAATTGGGTACACCTTACACCTCTATTTTAATCATTATGTCTTCATTCTTTTACTTATTATTGTTATATTTGATTTATTCATGTACTTGTTCTTTTACATATGGGGTGAGTCGATAGGAATAATAAGGAAACATCTTTGTTTTGTCGTTAATATACATTTTATTCAAAAAAATGTTTTAAAGAAAGGTTGTACAAGACATAGATAACTAAATGTTTTTATTTTCGTTCAACTGTTTGTTAGTTATGAGTCGCCTAATCTTTTGTTAAATACGAACCTATCAATTTTCTTCAATTGTTTAATAGAATGTAAAGCCCTCTTTATGATAAAATAAAAATATCATGGAGTTACATTATTTCAAGAAAATGCTGTTTAAGCTGTTTTTTTGTAAAACATTAATAACGACAAAAAGATGATTATTGGCCAATGTGGAACAACGACAGTATATTATTAATATTAATCAAACGTCTATTATATAATAAAACACGTCTTACTATACTTTTAGGATGTATACTAAAATAAATCGAATAAAACTGTAAGAAATGTGAAAACTATGTCCTTTTACTCGGTATTATGAGGTGCACCTAGACATGTTGCTTTCAAGTACCATTTAGTAGATAATAATACACATTTTTCATTGATAATTTTTCGGAACATAAGGACATAGAGGCCTCTCCAAAGAGACCGTCGTACAAAATTTTATGTGCAATATTGTCTCAATTCCCCTGATCTTACCGCAACGTTTTATTTCATTAGCCTCAAAGTAAAGACCTAGGAAAATAAATGTAACGCACTCTGTACGCAAGGCGACAAAAAAGCAGACGCAATTGTTAAATGTCGCAGGTACCTAGGAGAGAATAGCCTGAATTAAAGATGTTTGATACTTCACAAATTCCCTGCTATAGACTGTTATTCGCTCTTATCTACAGTTGTATAGTTGTAGCATTATTTGTGCAAAAAAAAATTGTTAAAGAAAAGGATGTGTTAAAGATATTAATCAATTAAATAATTTATTAGCAACATTCACATACATATTAACTCAAACTAAAGGCTTATTAGACTGCATCCCAATCTTTTGCTAAACTCACTACATTACATTCGAAGTTCCGAATTTCAAATCTTCCATATTCTGTGGACAATATAATAACAAACTGTTATACGAGTTGAATATTGGATTTGGTTTTGCAACATAAAGGAGAAAGTAAGCTGGCATAAAAAAAAAAAGGTTACTTTAACTCCTAACTTTAGGTAGGGTGTGAGAATTAAAGTTATTTAGGAAAACTTTTATTCGTAATGCTTTAATATCCATGAAAATTTAGTAGAAAGCATATTGTTTACGTGATCGTCACAATTCATCCATTTCAAGATACTGGTCACGAACAAATCAACATCTTGCTCTTCCGTGACATACGCAATATCCTCCAAAGTTAAACATGTAGGGTAGTGTCTTAGGGAACAACGTAATAGGTCCATCCATCATTGACGGTAACTTAATTGATATTAAATATTCAACATCGTGTTCTACCATATTTAGTACCAGCAAATATCCGAATCACACCCCAACGGCCGTGCTACAGTTTTTACGGAAAACATTTGGAGATCGTGTTATAGGCACAAGTGGTACAATTGCATGGCATCTTCGCTCTACCGATTTAGCACCGCTAGATTTTCTCATTTGGGGCTATGTATAGCAAAACTAGCCTAAAACCTAACCGAATTGCAACAAAAAGTTATTAGCATTAACCCCTACTATTGACTCAGTATTTGAAAATTAATTTTTTTTTAACAATTTACCTTAACTTCTATTTATATACAATACAGTTTTGATTTCATTTCACAATACCAAGAATATTTTAATTTATTTCTGGAAAAGATTTTCTGTGCGTTTTCTTTCTTGCAATGTTTGCGGGACACTCTTTATTTTGAATTCTGTTAGTTTTGAATTTGTTATTGACAACTTGCTTGCAAAAACGTTTTCTTTTTCTGCAAATGATATAAAGCGATACGTACGTCGAGCATTTTTACGCCAAGAACTATCGTACATACGTTCTAAACAAAGAACTACAGAAAGTGCACTTAAGGGAATGCTTCCTCTTTATTTATTAGAATTATCTTCACAGCATCACATCGTGAATGTTACGATAATCTTGATATGAGCTTCGTGTAATAAACAGAAAACTTAAGAGATTATTACAAGTATAATACATAAACCAGATGTTGTTCTTAATAATGAAATCTTAGAACTTGTTAACTGTTATTAAAAGATAGTACCCTTTATATATACTATTTCTGGTTAATCCTAACCATTTCAAGAGCAGATCAATAACCGGAATAGATTTCTTTCTTTACTTCTTTTCAATATTAATAAATTAGTTAACAATTACTCATCATTATCAGCGATTAAGTAAGCACAATATAAAGTTTTTCTGAGTTCATTTTAAGCTTTTAATAGATTCTGTTGACTGCATTCGAAAAAAAATGAACGTATACGTCCACAAGTTAAATCTTAAAATATCACCAACACACCAAATAATGTAATAGCGTTTCCGCATTAGCAATGAAATCCTAGCTATTAACCAAATGCTTCTAGTCGTTGGATGAGTTCTGTAACGACAGATATTTATATATGTATATACAATGTTCTCCACGTAACCCGTTCATTAAAAGTTTTCACATTTACCACCTTAGCATAGTTCTGAAAATTCGTAGCAGTTAACAAGCCCGTCCCCTCTGTTATAACAAATCATTTTTAGGCTCGTGTTACTTCCGCTTGTACTGGAACTCGTAGCCAACTTTATTAACAATAATAACCAACTGATATTTTTAATGAAATACTTATTATTGCTTTTTTGGAATCCGTAGATTGTTCCGTGATTTCTATTAAAGGAACCAACTAGCTTTGAGTAATTTTGATTTTTGTATTTCTTTCTTCTTTTACAATATACTCCTTAAAATTACAAAATTTAGTACCACATACAAAGCGTTGAAAATGGAACGCACTTATCATGAGCAAAAACGCAATCGCCATCGATATATATTAGGTGTCCCTATCTACCTATCTTTCACAGTTTAAGAGTTATAAGCAATTATTTCTATCAATTAACATTTTACGAGTCAGACATGAAGAAGTAAATCTAAAGCAGTTGTCAAACTATAAATAATGTATTTAAAAAAAGGCTCCTGCGGTTATGACAAACCTTAAAAAGCGTATACACCCCGTTGCGCCGCCACCACACTGAAAAGAAAAGAAAACGAGCAAATCTTTAAAGGAGCCGAACTGAAATATTTGAAATAAACTTTACGTGATATCCATATATGATGTAAACAACATATAACAGAAAACCAGATGAAAGGTAAATAAGTATGAATTATAAATGTTCGCAATGACCCCCATTCCGTACGAGATACTGTAAAATTCTCTTTTACACTTCTCTTTTTGTAACTCTTCCAATTTCATCGTGGTTTAAATTTCTAAAGCTTTCATGTACAACAAGAAATGTGTAAACTTGATCCTTTATGTCTCCATCAATAAAAATCAAGAGGACTTAGCTCGGGGGATTTTGGGTGGCCAGAGTCAAGGTCTATTAGGACCGATCCTTCGATATTCAAGTTACTTGTAATTTCCCAATGTACGTCATGCAATGAGCGTGCAGAAGTCCCACCTATTTGAAACCAATACTGTTGCATAGTCAATGCAAATAAAGTAAGCTGAAAATTTCATTCTCACAGGACACGTGGATTTTGTAACTACAATTCCCTCGCAACTGAATTTCTCATCTGTCCATATAATATTAGATAGAAAATTGGAATCCTCTTAAACTATAACCACCATGATTTCCCAAAATTCAACTGTGCCTAGCACAGCATGATCGCCTGGACGAAAGGCCTAGATTTTTTTAAAATAATATGAGTATGAATGCATTTTATGCTTCTTTAAAATACTATGTACCGATGTATGTGAAAATAGGAACACATAAAAGTATGTATAGTATAGTATAGGGACACCTAATATACATGGTGATTGCGTTTTTGCTCAGGATAATGTACTCATATACAGTGTGTTCCATTAAGAAAAAATCTATTTCCTTGAGTTGAATATTCACAAATTGGGTCTTAAATTCTGAACGCCCTGTGTAAGATAAATTTTACGTTGTTACTAGAAAGTATTAAGTTTCCATTGTCTCCGATATAGATATGACATAAATTCATTCCATTGTAAAAAATTTCAAAAAATTCCATTCCATTCCAAAAATCAAAATGACTCAAAACCAGTTGATTTTAGAGGTAGGAAACCTTAATATGAATCACTTCCCCGCAATCCATGGAATCCAAAAAAACAATAACAATTGCTCAAACTTACATGTGCATATTCATGCTTTTCTCACTTTCAATTTGTAGCATGAATCATGTTAGCATCATTAGCTATATTTTGACTTCTCTTTCGGCACGAATGTACATGTACACGGTGTTTTGTTTTCTTTGGGTTATTTCATACCTATTACGGTCTGTGAAATAAAGCTCTATTATTATTGTTATAAATATCTAGCGAACGCATACAGTGGAGAAACAATAAAATCTCGGGAATGCTTTAACCAATCTCAAATTTTTTCTTTATATATTTTTTTCTGATTTTTAACAGCACGGAATTTATTATAACAAGTATGTACAATAACAAATGTATTAAATTGAATTGAAAATGTCGAATAGTTTACAGACAAATCTTGTCCTAAAAGCGTCGCCACAGAAAATAGTTCAGTGGGATCAAATCCAGAGATCCATAGACAACCCTTTGTTTAATGCAATAATTTGAAATCACTGTATCAAGATAACCATGGTTATTCAGTAAGTGGTATTACAAATTATCTGTTTTGCTAAAACCAGAGTTCACATGAAAAAAGCTGTGCTAATTCTGGAATGAATTCTAATTTTGGAAGCAGAAAACGCTGTGCATAATACACCAACTTGTCTGTGAGATCCTATCGCCTGGAGTGGATTTAGATCGGAGTAGTATATACACCCTTTTCTACTTATTCAAATAATAAATAATTCGTTTGAAAATCAAAAATATGATTAGATTTGACTTAAGATGATTATGAATTATTATTATGAATTATATTCTATATTATAAAATGTAAATTTTTTTCCGTTGTGTTATGTATATAACGAACCGAAAATATATTGCTTGTTTTACGCATTTTTTCTAGTTAGTTTTTTGTTAAATTCCGTACAAGCGTGGCATCACCAGGGTAACTTCGATATGTTTTGAGGATATTCTTCATTTCTCACTGAAATGGATTGATCTCCTGCTCCTAGAAATATTTGGTTCCAAAGTTCCTTAACACGACACAAGACATTTGATGTTTTGATTTTTGATTGCCAAAATTTCGACCTTTCCCATCCCTCTCTCTTTTCCTTTGGTTTTTCGTGTCGTAGTTCGGCCCAACGTCGCTATTTTATAATCTTTTTAACTTCAAAACACAAAAGGTAAACTCAAGTTGAAATTACTTACTTGAAGCGCATTGAAATTACTTGAGCTTTAGTTAATAACATGCCGTATCTTTAATTAATATATAATTTACTAACAACAAAAGGCACAATAATAAAAGTGAAATTCTTGAAACGAAACTATATGTTTCGACTACACGATCAAGACACAAAATAATCAAAAATTACCCTGTTTTACAGTAAACACTTATAAACTGTAATAAGTAGAATTTAAGCATACAATATATCATTTTTAACATTAAAAATTTGCAACGGCGCTTTAGAAACTATACGCACAAAGTCACAAAATCAAGTCAAGAAAATCTTCTCTTAGGTTCCAAATGCAACGTGCTTTTAGTAAATTCTTATACCTTACACGCTCTCACTATAACAGGTTCAAATTTCAATCTTCCCTTCATCTTAAGATGTTTTTTTTTTAATAAATAAGTCACGCGACTAAAAGATATATTTACGATAACTGTGCCAAACGAGGCAAAAACTTTACCTCGATCACTTTATCCATTGAAAGAAAACAATAGCTTACTTAATCTTGAATTCTTTGAAAAATGTTACATCACTATTCTTTGGTTTCTATTTTCCTTTCACTATTTATTTTCATTACATTTAACACTTGCGTAGTGTAAATATTAACTTGCAAAGCACACTGGAAGTAGCGTACTATCTAAGGGAACAAATAATAAAGTGGCAATAGTACTAATTTAGTGTTAAAATTTCCACCATACCTTCAACTGTGTTATTTTTTTCAATAATAAAATACTTCAACAAACAAACTTATATTAAGTTTACCCTTCGAGCTGAAGCTGAACGAGCGCAAACGATAGGAGTCTTCATCATCTTCGTTAGGACCGATATTGTTTCTCGTATCCGGAACGTCTAAGAAAGCCGCTGATTTTCTATGATAAACGGAGGTACCCCGTCTGGAACCTTTCCTGCGAATATTCGGCGACACTTCCGGCGTACCCTCTCCTTGATCCAGCTTCGGCTCACTGTTACAATGACTTTTGACTTCCGCATTGTTATTGGCGGCAGCCACAATTGCGGCTCTTTTCCTTATAGATCTACCGCCGGTTATCCTGGCGCTCTGCGAACGCGTTGCGGGTCTCCGGCGACGGCTGACCGGCGTACCGGCATCTGGGGTGCCGCCAGTCGTCGGCGGTAGTGCCTCCATGCTAGTCGAAGTCGCAGCACATATCGACGCCGAGCGTCCTTTAGCGGCGCGCTGCACGTATGGACGGTCGTCCGTCATGGCGCAAACTGACGGCGTCCCTACACTCTCTTGGCCCAGTTGTAGCGTCGCTAGCTCGGAGTTGATCGCCGCTAGAAACGGAGTTTTCAGATGCGAACCACCATGATGCCGCTATTTTTGGCACGACATTAACCTCTCTCTTGACTATGACTCTATTGCACTTATGGCTAGCATTTACTATCTTAATATAGGCTCCATATGACTATTACCATTGTCAGAAGAGAAGATAAATGTACGTTTTAACATTGATACAACAATTTTATTGAACTAGTTTTCTATTTGCCTACTCGGTATCACTATTCCCATATATTCTTTTCATTTAATAGCTACAGGAAAAAAATATTTTCTTCCGTTAGAAATTGTTACGTTTTTTCGCCAATTCGGTCATTTTCCTCCATTCCTTTCTGTCCTTCGCCTCTTTTCTCTAATCGGTGACCCGTAATTCCGTCTTCGGGCGCCTTTTAGTCCCATTTCCTATCGGTTCCCTTTTAAGTATTTTGTTTCATTAGGAAGTCTTCTTTTCTTTGGATGTAGCCAAGCCATATCTGGGCTTTTATAAAGTTTACAATGTGTTCCCATCCATTAGGTTCTTTATCTCGTGATTCATACCGCTCTCCTTGTGTCTTATTTGCACCCATTATTCTTCTCAGAATTTTGCGTTCCATTATTCTTAAATTTTCTTCGTCTTTCTGTGTAAAGTACATTGTTTCCGTTGCGTATGTTACTATTGGTTTGATTAGCGTTTTGAAGACTCTTATTTTCGTGTGTTCGCAAAGCATTTTACCCTCTAGTAGTTTTTCGTATTTTCAAAGTACTTTATTCTCTGCTTTAATTCTTTGATTTATTTTTATGCTTTTTTCTCCCATTAACTCTCACCACCAAGTATTTGTCGTTTACTTTTTGGAACTTGTATTCACCAATTTCTATTTCTATCGCATTCCTCTATCTTGTCTTGAGACTATATATTTTGTTTTGATTGACACTTAAGTCTCTAGTTTTCACTTCTTTACTTATTTTCAACAATGCCTTTTTCAACTATTTTTTCCTGGTAGATATTAGAGGTAAGTCACCTGCATACTACATTATCTGTGTTGTGCGTTGTGCTATTATATTCTCGATAGCCTGTCCCTTGCCTTATTCTTCTTTGTATGTTTAAGGTCGGTGTTTCCCTCCTCCGTCCTGACTTCTGCTACTGCGTTCGTCATTGTCCTTTTTACCAGTTTGGCCAATGTATTAATTAGAATGCTAATGTTACGAGTGAATATTAGTCTAATAAATTCTTCAGCCGGGTCATAGCAATTAACAAGTAAAATTTACAGCTTACTATTCGTTCAAGTCACAAAAAAAAAATAATTTGAACATTCTATGTTCCTGCTGAAACATCCTATTGATACTTCAGTACACTCCAGAAGACAATGCATAGTCTAAACAGTGAACTGCAAAGGGTTAATCGGTTCCTAAGAAAACCATCAACCGGGAAAGTGATAATGCCAAGTGTTTTTTGAAATAGTCATGCAATTGAGTTAATTAATTGTCTGAAAAAGAAAAAACAATAACAGTGCATATTATGCATCACTTCTTGACGAGACAAAAATTGCAGAAAAACGGTCGTATTTTAAGAAGAAGAAAATGCCGTTCCAGCAAGACAACGCATCGTCCCACACGTGGCAAAAATTAACGAAGTGAATTGAATAGGGTATATTCAGATCTGGCTCCAGCGACCTAACACATTAAAACGCCTATTTTGCAGAAGAATGTGTCATTGTGCCATTATTTAAACGAATTACACAGATGGGAATATCTCTGGGAAAAAATGTATAGACTTAAAGAAAAATGGCGAAACAAAATTGAATTTGATAGAAAAAAATAGTTACTTTCTGGATGAGACTGGAAATTTTGCGGACTACCCATGCAGATTATTGACTGTTACTTTCACAGCGCATTTGAGATCAAGTTACTGCAGTTCAAATTTGATATTAATTCATACTTTTGTTGTTTTTGTTGTTTTGTTTGAAATAACATTTTGTTCTGTATTTTGAATGTTTTATAATTTATATGTGAACTCCTCATATGGACCAATTTAATTGAAAAAATCGTTATATTCGCTAATCCAAACAAATCAACAATTCGAAAATTTCTTTTTCCCAATTTGTTCGTTTGTTTGTTTACAGTAGCAAGAGAAATCTTAGCTTTGAAAGTTTGGACATACTGAACTCACAATGCGTAATGTATACAGCTTCAACTGGATATAAATGTCATTTTCACAAAGCTATTAGTATTAAATATAATCCATTTGAATTCACTAGTACAGAAATTTCTGTACTAGTGAATTCAACCTGGGATTAGTCACGCTACCTTCGTAATACGACTAGTTAAAGACTTGTATTGATCCTAAAATATGTTTTCCCTGTTTTAAATGTACTTCTTAAACATTATAGAACAGGTTTTACTGGATTTGTTTCGATTAGGCGCGTAATCTTTAAAATAACTCAATTAGAAGCAAACATTTTTATTAATCTTCAAGAAATCAGTTAAAACTACTTGTGACCGCGGTCAATCGCGGAACTTTGAGAGGCGCGGCTGGTCCCGAATTAGGCACTAAACAACGGTAACAAACAACAATAAAACAAAACGTATTTGTGGTGTTGATATTAACCACTACAAAACTTTCTATATTCTAATTCTATGGAATACTTTATTTTTAAATTAATAAAACTATTGCACTTCAATACGATATTAAATACTTTTAAAAAATTTATTTTGTGTTGTAACACTACGTTCTTTTCTTTTTAGTTTTCACATTGGTTTTTCGTTTTTTTTGTAATTATGTCATATTTTTATTTCAATCTTCTTTTTCTCGCCGTCGCGAATAATGTCCAATTTTACGGTTCCTCCTTTCAGTTTCTTGTATATGTCAGCAACTTGATTGATGGTCATTCCATTAACACGAGTTATAATGTCTCCAGCCTGCAAACCGCTCCTGCGAAAGAAATAAAGCTACAGCAAAGAAGACCATTCTAACATACCACTTTGAAATCCGTTCCAATAAAATCATCAATCTCAAGTATTCGTTAAAGGTGATTTATTAAAGGAAAGGATGATTTGAATTAAGAGTCAGTTCGGCACAATGTAGATGAATTGATAACACTCGAACTTACAGCTTGAATGCAAATCGAACAAATGGAAAACCTGACAATTTAAAACACTGATAGCGCTTTATCCGTACATATTTTACTTTCCCGAAGTATAATCAATTCTTCTTTAACGTCTCGTTCGAATTTTCGTTGTATATTTTGTACTTACGTAAAAATTGTATTAATATTAACTTCTCATTCCTCATGTAAATCTATTTTCTAAGATAAATTAGATTTTTACCTCTTAAGTAGATGGAAACGTAAATAGACACACAAAACATTAGGAATTTATCTGTTTTTAAGTTTACTATAGAAGTAATAAATGATGATTGGTACTGAGTCTCCACATTACAGTCTAAAATTCTTTTGGAATGGCGAATTTATCAACGGCAATACATATTTCTAACGCATGAATCTAAACAAATTTAGTATAATGTAAGAAACCATTTATTTAATCCAAAAAAACGTACACAGATAAAGGTTTCTCGTAGTACAAGGGGACGGTGTTAAATTTCTCCGTAATAATAGTTGCTTTACTTTAGTATCCCCAACGGGGAAAAGTTTAATTTTAGCTTATCCTCGAGAAGTTAAAATATTTTAACATTGCATTCCTTGCTACAAATTCACCTAAACACAGTTAAAATAACGCAATTCTGTTATTAATACTTAATAATACGATTATTGTCGCTATTCTCCGCAACTTTATTTTCATACCGCGATAGAATCTGAAATCTTTTGCAGCAGGAACATGGAACTAAGTAGGCATGCTTGAGTGTGGGTGAAACAATTTCACATCGGACGGAATAAGTTATAGTCCAGAGTAACATTCTTCACTCCGATTCCAACACCGATTCGGAGATTTTCCTAACTGAACTTAACACCAAAACAAAGAAATACTTCACAGTCAGGATAAATGCTCTCCGAATCAGAGAATTGTTTCAGAACGGAGACATTTTTTATCGAAACGAAGAAACTTTTCCCCGAAACGGAGAAATTTTTCACCGAAACAGAGAAATATTTCACCGAAACGAAGAAGTTCTTCACTGAAACGGAGAAAGTTTCCACGTATGTAACACTGAAAGTATTTGTTCCTATTCAACTCCGGTTACCACGCGATGGTGTTGCAGCAACACCGTAAAATTGTAATTCCATCGATTCTAACTACTTATGCTAGTGGGCGCAAGGGAACAACTAGATGATGTTAAAACCGTATTAGATCTGACACCGTATTTTAATCCGTGTAGATAAAAAGTTGATCGTTTGAATGGGGAGAGTATACTCTACGTTTAATTTCAGAAGCGGCATCAGTGTATTTCGAGTTTCACGTTAGTTTTTTCAAATGAAAAAATATGAATCTCGCTACTAATTTATTTGCAGAAAGATTTCCTCAGAGAAATACACCATTCCCTACATTATTTTATCGTGTTGTGAAGCAATTTTTGGAGAACGACGAAATACAAAAGAAAAAAGGCGAGGTTAAGCAACATCAACAGGTGAAAATAATGAAGTTGCTATTCAAATTAATCCACATATTTATCTCGTAATATTTCTCGCAGTTTTGACGCATTACAAAACTGTATTTGGAATATTGTAGCAGCATAAATTCCATCTGTATCGTATATTAATACACCAAGAGCTTCACGGGAATAATTTTAAAATTTTATCAGTAGACTCGACAGCAATTACAAACTAAACTAGAGTTTTTCTCGATGTACTGTTTTCCGACGAGAGAGCATAATGGCATAACATGCATTACTGATCAATGGAAAATCCATACTGGCTGCGTGAAGTTGATTGTCAACAATCTTGGACAGTCAATGAACGATGTGGAATTGCAGATAGCAAATTAATTGCTCCTTTTTCAATTCATGGTGCATTGAACAGGGATAAATACAAGAACTTTTTGGACCAAAAACTACCACTACTATTAAAAGATTTGAGTTTAGAGAGTAGACAATCTATGTGGATTCAACATGATAAAGTCTGGAGATCTTAAAAGCCAACTTATAGGACCGTCGCGACCAAATGTCCAAATGTTGCTTAACCTGACAATCGAAATGTGTAGTAACTCCATCATGCTGATAATACGTTTGCATTCTGATGTTTTGAGGTACAATTTCTAGTAGTCCTTGTAATTCACGAAGAATGACCCATCATTCCCGGTCATTCTTCGTACAGCAGCAACGCAACATGCAGCAGCCCAGAAGAAGCTCCATACAATTGAGAGCGAAACGTTGGCATTCTCATGCAATTACGATGCGGTTTCAACCCGGAAACCCAAATTCTTTAAAAGATTGACTAGTCTTCTTTTGGACATTATGCAAGAAATGCTGTTACGGTCAGAGGTATTTGCCATTAGATCTTGATAGGAGTTTTAGAAAATATGGATTTCGAGAGTCTTTGGTTTTAAACATCTACGTCGTAGTAAGAGAAACATCTGAATTTACTCCGTTGCGAATCTCCAATAATATATCATTTAATAGTAACATAAGTTAGCCGCCGCAAGCATATGATTTAACTCCCACAGATTTTCTGCGGAGATGTCTGAAGGATCGCGTCTACAAGAACAAGCTAAACGCTATTATAAAGTTTAAACATAATAAAAAGCAGAAATTGCGCACACACAGCTTTGTACCGAAGTGATTCTAAATTTTTACATGAGGATGCCACATAACCCTCAGTAACCATTTGCACGATATTAATATGATTGTCTTCAAAATACCCTGGCTTATCTCAATATTTTTATATGCAAACCAGTGCTTATATCAACAATGAAACATTTTGTTCATTGATTTTGTATGAAAACACCAAATTTCCTAAATTGTAAAAATCATTCCAGATGCATTGTAAGATTTGTAAGAAAAGTCAAGAATTTTAAAGAAGCTAGCAATGGGGAATATTTTTTAAAATGCGATAGTTTGTTTAATATATGCGTTAAGAACAGCTTCAGTACAAATAAAAAAGGCTTCTGAAACGTAACCATATCCTTATACCTTCATTATTTGTCAAAAGCAAAGTCCTTTTCGTGAATGAATAAATAAGCCAGAGTGATGTGTACATACCGAAAAGCCGGCGAATCCAATATAACCTTCCACACAAAAACTCCGCTTATATTCTCCTTTAATTGCAGCTCCTCAATTACGATATCCGTCATCTGAACGGTAGCGATCCCCAATTGCTGCGTGTCATCGCCGTGATTGGATTTATTGTACTCGCCTAATGGATGCCGTCCGTTCCGTAGGAATTTTTTCGCGTACGCTAAAAATAAAATTTTCATTTCGAATAAATAAATCGATTATCGTACACACAAAGGCAGTAATTAAACCGAAACGTGAAATAAGAAAAACCGAAATGTGATGATGAATACAAATCTCACGGGAATACATCTCGGAATCGGAATGAATGGCATAGTGACCCCCTTTTTATTTCTCTATTGGTCCTTCAGCCATCAATAATTCACTTTATAGCAAACATTAGCAACAAAGTTAGCAAAAAGTAGTCTCGACTAAACTGACCAAATATGTAGTATTGTCAGTAATTTGTTTTAAACATAGATAAATACAGGCTGTTCACGCAGAAACAACTTATTCTATTACGAAAGACATAGTTTCAGGACATTTTAAATTGGAAATAACCATGAAACCAGTCCAGAAGTTTTTCTTTTCAACTTAAGAAAACACCCAATTTCTAACGTTTTTGAAAAAAAATTGAAGAAGTTCAATTCATTGTCAGTTAACCCATAAATTTTAATAACCGAGGAGTCATTGTTTCCGGAATATTGAAACATTCAATTTTATCTCAAGAAAGCTCATATTGTTTACAAAGCTACAATGAAAGAATTTAATAACACACTCCGCACCACGCAAGTTTAATTAATTTATCTGAGACAGCTGTTTCGAGTAGACGGTGATCCTCATTTTCAACCGGAGACCGAATAATGTTAGGTGGTCTTCGGTTGAAAATAATAATATTTTAATAATTGTCCATAGAATTATGTGTTGTGTAAAATAGCCTCCATTGTTATCAGGTTTGTTGTAACGGTACATTTAAACATCTCAGAACAGTCTTCTCCATTGAAAAGGCTTGCTTATAGTGCCGTGCATAAAATTTTCGACTTTTCTGGGCTTAACAAAAAAGGAAGATATGATAATATAAGTGAACAAAATTAAATACTGCATGCAATACTCCAAGCGATAAGTGTACAATGTGTACGAAAGCAATGAGACCTCTACTTTACAAAATCTGTGGAACTCTTTACCCGAAAACAATAGAATACGTCTATTATTATATTGTGACGAACTATAAAACCAAACTGATTCAAGTTAAAAGTATGGAGTTGCAAAGCAATTTGATGGACATTAAGACTTACTCAGATCAGCAACGTTTATAGTCTTATTTAATGTTATAGACTTTGTATATATTACAATTATCATATTCTTGCATTACATGAATAATCGGATTATAAAGGTTCGGTTTACCTCGCATTGTGTACGTAAATTACAGAGGTGCGTTAATACGTGAGCTTGCCTTATTTTAAAAAATATTATACCGTCCTTCCCTAAAATTCCGACCCACCAAAATAATTTTTGAATGGTTTGACATCTACAATTCAGGGGATGCAATGGGATCATAAAGTCTATTATTCAGGTGCAAAAACACCCTCGAAGGATGGAGAGAAGGCGAAGGAAGAATTTTTAAATGGCATGTGGAGTTGAGTGACGGCTCATTCGATAGGGCTTTTCAAGGCATAACAACGCAGGGTCGGCGAGGTCCCCGCAATTTCTGTTCACAAAGTTATGATAATTTAAACACTATTTAATGACTGTCCTGATTGGAGGCACGTAAGTAGGATTTACGTGATATTTACCTTGGTTACATCCGTCGTAACTTAAATAGCTATTTTCTAAAGTATTTTTCGTTTTAGTACATTTTTGAAAATTCATTTCCTGAGACGGAAAGGATTACTGCATTGATAATGAAGGCATTTCGACAGAATAGTGTCGTATCGAGAAATAGCGGAATTTTCTTATGCTACATATCCTAACCATGAGCCAATTTCAAAGTCAACTGTTGAAAGATTCGTTGGTCCTTTCCAAAGAACCGGCATAATGAAAGATACCCCTAAATCTGGAAAACCTAATAAAGCTCAACTCAAGGAAATAATATTAGCACAACACTAGTCTGTCGAATTTTGAAGAAGCATCACTATCAATATCCTTACAAAATAATCTAGTTTAGCAGCTATCCAAAGATGATTGCAACAGAAGAGTAGAATTTTGCAAGATAATGATGACACGGCCCGCTGATAATAATCGTCAGTTTTTCAACTGAATCTGTTTTTCTGACAAAATAACATTTGAATTGAACGGTTCTATAAATACACACAGAATACGGGGTATTGAGCAGATGACAATCCCCATTGGATGAGAACCAGTTACGCGCTATCTCCTCAGAAGGTTAACATTTAGGGCAAAATAATGCTTAATGGTATTATAGGGCCGTTTTTTTATTGAAGGAAACATAAAGTCACAAACCTATTGCAATTTACTAACGATGTTTGGTTTCAGCAGAATGGGGCTCTAGCTCATTTTTCTCTGGAAGCTCGAAATACCTGTCAACGATGTTTTACCGATCAATGGATTGATACAACAATAGAACTGAGATCACCCATTCTGGCCGTATTAGACTTCTTTTAATGGAAAATTTAGCGGAGCTGCGGGAAAAAATAATGAACGTTTCAAATTCAATCACACTCAATTTTCTAAATAATAGGTTCCGGTCTTGCCTTAGTTAGCCGGATACATCTTGTCTTGACACGTATACTTGTTGTCGCCCTGGGCGGTCGCTGTCGCAAAATCTCAGTAGATATATTGAAATTATCATAACCTATATTTCAAACCATTTAAAAGTTATTTTGATGGCTGGTATATATCCATATATTTACAGGGTAACATTAAAAAAATTACAATCCGTAGTACTACGCGATAAAGTACCATAAAATAATAAAGAAAACTAATATCCGGAAGCCGTCATTAAAAGTTTAAAATTTCCTTTTTAGAAAATTTATTTCTCTTCACTATCTCATAACAAAAAATAATTTGATCAACATGAATTTTAAAGGTAACAACATAACAAATAAAAACAATAATTAAATTTAAAAATATAATTGAATAAAAAAAAATATATAAGGCACTTCGATCTAAATGTCCAAATTGATATGATGAATTTTTTGGAAATAAACGGAAGAAGAGGCTGTTCTTTGAGGACTTGTTCAACTAATTTATGATTAACATTTCGTACTGAATTTATTTTTTTTGTGCTTATTCTCGAATTATTTTCTACTACTTGCAAAACAGCTTCTTCGTTTGCAACAGTACAATGACCTCTGGTAACCCCACTATTAACTTTGGTTCTTTCAAACAGTCATCTTCTATCAAACGTCTATCCACATTAATAAATGTTCTAACATTAAAAACCTGTCTTAATGGATATTTCTCTTCATAGATACGTTGAGCTTCGGAAGAATTTGATCGAGCTTTGTCATAATACATAATCACGTCCTTGTATTCTTCAAAAATGTAGAGAATCATTAAAAAAAAGAATTTTAATAATACTCGCAACTAAAATACTTTGGTGCAATGTCTTCAGAATCAGAGAAAATTTTAAAAAATTATTAATTTTCCAAAAAACTTTTAAGATTCTGTATCTTGAAAACAAAAGGTTTGCGGATATTAACCACAAGACCTTTTTTTCTATCGCGTGCTGTACACTAGCGTATGTAGTTTGTTCAATGTCATCCTGTATACACTTACATATCAACGATCTCAAGCTAAGGACCAAAATAGAGGACATACGCATTTTAGCAAAAAGCCAAAAGCCGATGTCATCTATCTGAAGTCAAGCCTCGTTAATTTCTCAATTTCAATTTCGACTATTTGTATATCAGAACACGCGAGGGATATTAAACGAAACGTCCGCCTCAATCCAATCCGTTTTACAGGTATTGTGATTGGGAAGGAAAGTGGATTTACGGAATAACAACGAGTCAAACGATGAATGGAATCCAGTGTCTAATACCTATAGGAATTGCGAAGGAAATCCCAGCCGTGATGCGCAGGTTATTAATTCCGATAACATCTCCGTCTAAATTAACCAAAGGCCCTCCGGAATTTCCAAACGTAATCGACGCGTCCGTCTGGATGTATTCCATTGCGTGATTGCGAAGACCCAACTCATTTGCCGCCCTATTCGTCGAACTGATCTATGGTAAAAAAAGAATTATTTTGAAAAGTTACATGAAAACTGTACAAATAGTTATTCTAGCAAAGCAGTACAAATACAAGGTCTGAGCATATAACTCTCCAGACTCTATAATAATAATAAGCTTTTATTTCATGCATGCATTCAAGAGATGGATATACATGAAAACGTCACAATGAAATATTTTATATAATAATAATTTATTTCTGTCGGGACCTTTAACAGAAGCATAAACATTGTCAATATAAATATATAAATAAAATGATAAAATATATACATACGTAAATAAATAAAATCCACAAACATATCAACAAATATCAGAGACAGATAAAAGTAAACTTTGTATAAAAAAAAACAAAATGCTCTATATCCGTGTGTTTATGAAATACTCGTTTTTTTAATCTAAATTCCTTTTCGTTTAGGAACTTTTCGGCAGATAATTATATAATTCCACAGCCGAATAGTTACCGAACGAAACCTGCGCCCTTTTTAACCTAAGATATGGTGTGTGAAGCTTACTGTGCGATATGAACTTTGATTTGTTGGTGTGTACGCACAGCGTACACAATCGTATGTAATAACACGCGACAGCTCTTTCGAAATAGTGCTCTGCAAAATCTTTTACAGTCCACGTAGTTTAAGATCCTTACCACTTCTTTCTATTTTAAGAATACTGGGCTCCAGTGAACGCCCCCATATTAGAGAGCCATATGTAGCTTTGCTGTGAAATAAAGCAAAATATGCTACTTTTGCTGGGTTATATAGTGCTATCCTGTGATCCTTCTAATGGCGTATGTTGGAGTGGATAACTCTTGAAGTGACGTCAATATGTACTTTGTAGTCCAGTTTAATAGAGATGTGTAAACCAAGCAGTAGATACACTTCTTATCATGTAAGGTTTTAGTGGGTACTAATAATATTTGAGTTTTGCTTATGTTTAAACAGAAAGCATTACCCGCGAACCATTCATCTGCTTCCATCAACGCCAATTCGGACTTGTCTCGTAAATCTACATACATATTTCCTCTGGTCAGTAGAGTTATATCGTGAGCATAAAGACACATTTCATCACAATGTATATTACGTGGGAGATCATTCGTATATATTAGGAAAAGCATTGGGCTCATAACTGATCTCTGAGGAACACCATTGCGAACCGGACGTACGTTTGATTCTGTACCTTGCCATACTAGTACCTGCTTCCTTTTAGTCAAGTATGACTCAAGTAATCTGAGTAATTTGCAGACCCTCTAATACCAGAGTAATTTTGTTTGGCCAGTAAAATTGGTACCTTGACGCAGACGAATGCTTTTGAGAGATCGCAACAGGTCAATATAACATCATCCTTCTCGTCAAAAGCAGATTTTATTGCGCCTATTATATGGCCGCTGTTACTGCGTTTTCAGATTCCTCTCATCAATGCACGTCAACTTTCTTCAATATTCCCTATCTACTTTTTGAGATAATCGGCATAATTTGAGATCTTTGCGAAATATCCCTGCCAATATCTTAAACTCCTTCACGCCTCCCTAGCATGAAGGCGTTTCACGCGTGTGATGTGAATTTTATGCGTTCAAGGATCTTTAAGGCTTTCGGCAATATGACCAAAAAATGTTTATATTAACTAGCGTATATAAAATGGCCATCGAGTGGAACATGCTATATATTTTTCCAGAATCTAATAGAGAAACTGTTCTGGAATGTTTTAAGGCATCGCATAACGTGGACATTACGCGAAATATTGCCCCCGAAATGTAAGTAAATATTCAACGCTTGTATGAAAGAAAATGGAACTCCCATGAACTCCAAAGATATTGAAATTGTACGAGTAAACAACATTTTGCAGATTATTTTTAAGGAATACGGTTTAAATAACAGGAGTTTATAACATTTCGTCGCAACACTATGCATTTTTTGCACAATACACTTATCTGCATAGCTTGATTAGAAAACGACACATTTTAGGTATATAAACATGCTCATAAAAAGAAAACTAAAATGGCTTCTCTTATCAGATTCTGGAAAAATATACAGGATGTTCAATATGGCAACATTTTCGATTGCCATATTGTAGGCGCTAGTTGATAAATGAAATTTTTTTGGTATTTGGTTGATAATTCCAGCGTCCAGATCTTCAGGTTTTCTTATACGATCATGTAAGTCTTTCCATAATATATCTGCAATTAAAACTGTTTATTATGCTACTGTACGTAGTAAACTCGAATATGCATCCCTGGTATGGTTTCCCTACTACATTGATCAACAACTTTCTGTTGAAAGAATATAGAGGAAATTTCTCAAATATTTGTCTTTTAAGATCACTGGTGTGTACCCTGAAAGAAATGTAGATTACATCAGTTTGTTAAATCATCATAATGTTGAAAGTTTATCTCACCGCCGTGAGCGATGTAGTGCCACATTCATGCTTAAATTGCTACAAAACAAAATTGATTCTCCATCCTTGCTTGCTGCGGTTAATTTTAATGTCCCACCGCATAGTACTAGATATGGTGCTATAATTAATATACCAAGGGCTAGGACGAACATTATGGTGAAGTCTCCAATTGACGTTATGTCAAAGAACTTTAATGTCTTCTATTTCAATTACTTGGAACTGTAAGTTATTTATGTTTGTTAGTACTAAGGTTTTTGTATTCTTGTATTGCTATTTTGCTCGTTTGCTTATTCTTTGTAGCAATTAGGATACTGCATATGTATTTTTTCTTTTTTATTAAGTTGTCCTGTAATTGGCTTTCGCTGTTGGACGAATAAACTTATTATTATTATTATTCTAAGAAATCTAATAAAATTGGAATTACTACTCTGGGGTGTAAGACATCCGAATTGCGCAAAAATTTCAAGTCCTTTCAATTATCTCAAAATCCAAGATAGATAGGATAGGAAATATTGAAGAAAGTTGATATGAATTCAAAAGAGGCATTCTAAAATGTAACAATATACTAGGTGTCCCATTTAAAAAATAATGCATTTCCTGTTAAGCCGGGCGCGAAAATGTTATAATAAAATCGTTACCTTCTATCCTATCTATCCATACCAAATTTCAAAGAAAATACTTCTCGAAGAAAGTTATTCGACCTTTCCAGGACTTTGCACTAACTCTATGTATCACATTACTGAAATTTAATTATTTTACTTACGAAGCTCACGATAATCACTGGTATCGTTAATCACAATTAATTAGCAGCTATTTAGAATCTTTAAGTATGATAAATATATTGAATCATAGCAAACCCAGTAACCTCCTTTGAGGAATGCATCTCACTAAATATTCAGCATTTGAATAAATCGTTTCAGAACTGCTATAATTTACATATACTGTTTGCTTCCTGACGTCAGAAAATTAATTCATTAAATTTGTGTAGTGCAGAGGTTATGTTGTTTGCCATACTCCGCCGCAGTCTTATCATTATTAATCACAATATCCTTGACAAATCCTTCTTCTTAGACGAAGCTTGATTCCACCTTAATGATGTTAATAATAATAATAATAAACTTATTGCAACTTTTTCCGCACTAGTTGCATGGTGACGAACTAAGAAATGGATACGTCCAACAAGACATTGCCACAGCTCATAAAACACTACAAACAATGACGCTCTCACATGAATAATTCGACAGCCGTGTAGTCCTGATCACTAACATTATTCGCTAACAAGCTCTATTTAAATTCCTCTAAAACATTTACTCTCCTATTCCACACAAGGCAAAGATTAATTACTTCACATCTTCAACTTACTTGTCATGGTTCCTGCCTCAAGTTTCGGCAAGAAATTAAATTTTTAGGATTGACTTTTACTAATACTTTGTCGTGGAAACCTCATTGTGAATCGCTATGCGGTAAATTAAGTTAAACCATATAACAAATTCGTTCCTTGCACAATGTTGTTGACGTAGATGTACTGCGTATCATACATTTCAGTCACGTTCGATCTAGACTGACCTACGGAATTATGTTTTCGGGGTAATTCACCCCATGCTTCTCAATTTTTTTATGCAAAAACGAGCCCTGCGATCCATGATGGGAGTAAAACCTCGTGAATCTTATCGTCCACTCTTTGCTGAACTAAAAATTCTTCCGCTTGCCTGTCTAGATATACTTGAGACTTGTATTTATGTACACAGCAACAAAACAGATTTGAATAGCCGTTGTTGTTATATTTATCCAGTGAGGAATACTTCTGTTCTGTCTAAAAGAATTAACCTGAATCTCCTTGGAAACAGTCTACATTTTTTGGGAGTAAGCTTATATAATAAATTACCTTATTGTATGATTAATTTAGGTTTAAGTAGTTTTAAGCTACATTCCTTAGTACAGCTTTACATTAACTTTTGTTTAAGAAACTTAAGTTTATGTGTATTTTCTTGAGTTGAAACAGTTGTTTCTAATAAACTATTATTATTATCACTACTTTAGACCATTTGATTTTGTACATCTGAAAAATACACGCAATACAAGAACAGTTTGTCACATAAAAACGTCTTAACACCTCGCCAATGTGTCTAAGAACATGAAATGACGAGAATTTGTATTAAAACCCAAGGAAGTCACTTTGAGCATTTATTGTAAATGCTTGCTAAATTCTTCCTTTACGTTTACTTGCAAATATTGACTGATTTGCATCATTACTGTTAAATATTATTTAATTTCAAGTTTCAATCTTGATATGATTTAAGTGTCAAATGTAGTTGTAACCAATAGAAAATAATTTAAAAAATAAACATGACCCTTTCAATTACTTTTTTTTCATGTTCATACTGCATTACACATTTTAATGAATTTATTTGCAAATACATATTTCAAGAAATATACATCGCCTTCGGACGTAAACAGACAAATAAAAGATGCACGAAATAAGCTGTGGCGTTTCCTATTCAAGACATTTAAACTAGATAAACATTTCCGTAATTAATTGAATCCTACTTACAACGCCTGCAGTTACGCTGTGACTCAAAGATAAAGGACTACCCAAAGCGATAACCCATTCGCCGACTTCGACGTCGTCAGATCTCGCAAAATCAAGAGCTGATAGTTTTCGTTTAGCGTTGACTTTCAGCAAAGCTAAATCTATATTCATATCCGCGTCTTCGACGGTTGCATGCAACACGGAACCATCTTGCAATTTCACGGCGATTATCGCATTCGGTTTGCTAATAACAACATGAGCGTTCGTCAAAATCCAACCGTCATCCCTGACGATGAAACCGGAACCGTTCGATATTATTATTGGCTCGTTTGTCTCTGGATCTATACGCCTTGGGTCTTGAATCTCTATGTACACCACCGCCGGCGCACATTTTTTTACCACTGATCCTATAAAATTGAACTTAGTACGTAGTGAGCCCTTCTCTACAGCGTTGATATTAGGGAAGCACGAAGATTGGAATGGTAATAATCGATCACCAAGAACAGTTCCTAAGGCTGCGGTTAAAATCAAAAGAGGAGCATTTATTGCTGCTAAATTCTTCACATTGATGTAGAATGCTTTCCTCTGTAAGAAATTATAGATCCTTTTATAACTTTTGCCAGCCCATCTAGCAACATTTTGCATTTTCCTTTCTGTTCTTTTTCTATTCCATAATTGCACTATAAATTTAGATCAATTCTCGATGAATGAAATGGTTATTGACAACAACGATGATGACGACTCGACATGTCAGCTACAAAGTGACAGAAACCCTATAAAAATTATTAATAAATACGTCAAAGTACCGATCAAAATTTAAATTAAGTTGTTAAAGGAAAGACTAGTTCGAAGGGATAGATTAAGGACTGTACGTAGCGGTTCCAAGTTCGAGCGTAGCGAGGGCACAGTTACGAGCCAAGAAACTGGGAATACTATGTCTATAGGTGAAGGTTTAGTTGTCTCAAAACATCTTCACTGTCAAACCTATATACAAAAAGAACATTTACATGCAAGGAAGTAGAATTTCTTGAGTGTACTATTTTATTAGAAGAATGTACGCTCATGAATTTAGAATGTTGGTTTAATCCAAAAAGAGTTAATTTATTTCAAACAAGACATTTTTTCTCTTGTAAATGTACTATATCCAACTGAGTAGCATATTTTCTCAAAAGACTTGCTGCTTTAAATAAAATGAATGAGTTGCTTAATTAACGCAACTAATTTAATTTGGCATTAAATAAGTTTTTCTTAACATATCTGGCTATCATTTTGCTTTAATAGAACATGTTACGTTCTCCTAGTTTGAAGAACAATGCCGCTAGTCGTCTGCTTCGGTGTATCTTTCTTGTGAGGCGAAAGGACCAATTGCTTATATGTAATTCTTATGTGTTTACTCGCTAAATCAGTTGATCTCAAATTAAACACAGTACGTAGATATACAAAATATATTTATTAAATAATTCCTTATATATCTATATATATAAATTAAAATACATAAATAGCATACTATATGGATTTCATAATTCGGTTCCTTCTTTGTGTACGCATGCAAATGTATCGGAACATTCAATGTCTAACGCTAGGGCCACCACAAAACCCTACCGCAGCATGAGCGTCTGGTTGGGCGACAGCGGCAAATAGCCGATCACTACCGCAAAAAGATGCTATACAACTCACGGCTACCCAGACGCTCGCGTTATTTCCTGTACTTATTTGATACACCACCTCTAGTATCTTGCTCCGACCTGCTGTCCCTATGTATAAGCGAAAAAATCAGAAACCAACGATAGTGCGGGTCTGAGCACTGCGTGACACAAGCGAAAGAGAGAAGGCAGGCAGTCATGGTAGTTCGTACGTTCGACTTCCGACGAAGTTTCGATAACTTGTACGTAAGTGTACGTTACCGGTGGTAACTGGCGGACATTTCTACCTAGCGCTCGATCTAATACATGAATTAGCAGGAGCTTCATCAAACAGATATAATAAATGACTATTAAAGATGTTTTTAATTAGAACATTGATGAATTTTAAATATTTGCGAACTTTATAAGAAATTATACGTATTTTTACATTGAATGCGCACACGTTAACGTTTAAATGATGCTAAATATGGAATATATAAATTTATACAACGCAAAACAAAAGAAACATTCAATTTATCATAGAATAGACACAAACAAAAATTACTTTCAAATAAATAAAAATGGTTACATTTATAAAATAAAATAAAATAAAAAATAAAATGTTAAGTCCTTAACAGAACACCTACACTACACCCACACCTATCCCTTTTTTATCGTTTATATTCACGTATATTTCTGAATAGCTCGTCAAAAGCCAGTACATGGATCTTCTTTTCTGTAATGTTTTATCTTTTCACTTTATATTTTGATACATACTGGCTAATTAAAAGCGCAACGTAATATCGAAAGTGCAAAGGTAAAAATAAAACATGTTAATACCGTTAATAATAGGGTCAAAATTGTTGTTGAATATCAAGACGACTTTCTGCTTCCCAAAATACATCTCTAAAATTAACAACGAAGGTAAAAATAGCATAAGAACGTGTACAGGATAATTCATAGCTTCAAAGATAAGTATAATGTTAATGAAGGATGTATGTACCTATAGCATGAATTGGATTTTAGTAAAGAAATACAGCTCCTCTAATCACATTTAAAAATATTGAGCCTCGGGGAAAACTTATAAGGAGTAATCAAAGTCACAAGTTATATTATTATTTTCGACGCAATCTCTTCATCAAAATACTTAGTGTCGTACGATCAAACGGTCATCGATAGGCCAACCATTAAAACAGCGAAGTGCTTGAATTGACATTCCTATTGAGACGAATAAATAAACAGACACAGTAAAAATTCTTTTGATAGAAGAAGTTTTGGATTAAACTATATAGAAATTAATTTTAAAACAAATACAAGAAGCATTTCGATCATTAAGAGAAAGAAGAACCAGAATATTATGTACATATAGACATTCACACACTTATATATTTTGCATTTAATAACATTACCATGTCGCTGAAATTAAAAAATACATTGAAATAATATATTTTGTTGTAAGAAATAGTACGGCTACATATAGAGTACCATAAGTTATGTATTTTAAATTTCTGGGCAACATATGTATGTGAAGTGATTGCAAAGAAATGCAGAAACAATAATATAATAAATAATACAAAATTGGATCGACGTTAACAAAATACGAGAAGAGATTAAATATTAAGGTACAGCAAATACATTCTAATAAAATAACATTCACACCTATTACACTTACCAGGAATGAATTTCACAGCAAAAGTTACGAATGTCAAAAGGTGAAACAACTCTCAACACCAAACAGCCAGTAAAATAATGCATACACCCACAATGTAGGAGCCATAGATTAAAACATATAATGAAAAAAAACTAAGAAGGCAAGGTCTTAATTGTCCGCCTAATAAATACTTTTTATATCTGCTGTTAAAACCCGTAAAATATAAGGAACTAAAGCTCCAACGAATAGAATTGTAGACAATAGCAAAGTAAAGAAGGCAATACTATACAGGCGGAGAGTAAGGATTCCTTTGCTTCTGATATTAAAATTATGTATATGGGTTCTAAAAGTGAGTTTGCGATGAAAGGAAGGAGGTATCTAGGAAACTATTCAGTTAAGCTAAAACAGACGAAATGTGATGTTCTCGCTTTCAGGTTGTAATAACTTCGGACACAGAAATAACAATAGCCCTCTTTCAGGCGGCCAGAAACACAGAACACAGTTAACAAAGGAAGAATACGCGTGGAACACATAATTTCAAAGCATGATTTCCTATATTATCCGCACCTTCACACCTAGATCGAATATTATGTAAAATTCGGTAGAGTTCATGTTTTGTAATCAAAGTGAAATGAAAAGGTAGGCCATTGTGTAAGGTGTTAGTATCATAAAATGCCTTAATATTTATATTACCATGAGCTGAAGTAGGTAAACTGGGGAAGAAGTTATTTAACATAGTGCAATCAAACAAATGCGCAGGCAAAGTTTTGGATCTTGACGCAACTTCTTGGAAACCACCCAAATTATCACTTCCAAGACCAGATTTTTCATTATGAATAGAGAAAGTAGTAAAATTGCGAAGTTGCTTGTAATATTGCCAATAATACAATAGGACTTTTCGATTTTTTAAATTCCTCTAGAGCTTTATTCCTCAATATCATTAATTATCAGTTAACCAAGAGAGAGCTGGTTTAGAACAATGAGAAGTAATTATAGACACGAAAATATCTATCAAAAATAAAATAGACTGATTGATAAAGGTGATTCTATGGTGCATGCCGTATCCCGTAAGGTGTAAAGCAACCATCAAGCGACATTCAATTAATATGGGGTCAGAAATTTTAGGAAAATGCTTTAGCGAGCAACGAGCATCCAGATTACCATATAACAAGACCAAATCGATTAAAGTAGCTGAATTTCTCATTACACGAGTAGGCTCACTAATCAATTGTTGATAATTCAAACTATCGCATAAATCAATAAGCTCCTTTGAGTTTTTATTATCGCAATCTAGAAGGTTGAAGATAAAATCGCCCAAACGCAAAACAACATTAAACGAAACCATGTTATCCGATAAAGTATAAAATACAAAGTAATACACCAACTTCCATTGTAAGTCTGTTGAAGGCAACTTCAAGCCAAAGTTGCTCTACAGTATTAAAAATCCTTCTTTAACCTTTCAATTTCTTTTTTGAAAGTCTAAAACCTCCTTTCTCATATTGTATCTAGAAAATTTAACAATAATACTTCCTAGCAGGCTACTGTTATTTCTGTTTTCTTTATCTTATAGATTTTTTTACCGGTTCGATAGCAAAGATCGATTAGACCTTTAGTGATGTGCACACTTAGTTTTTCTGGAAGAAGTTTTTTGATTGTTACTTCAACGTTCTCATTATGTATTTTTCTACTCCAAAAATTCGAATACAATTACCTCTTGCTTAGCTTCATATTATCAGCTTCTAGCGCAGATATTCGAACTTCATATTTATTAGTAAAACTATTAATAATTTGTTCATAGCGAGTTACAGCCGCACCCAAAGCTTCCATTTTATTTAATGTTTTATTTGTTTCTAAATGGTTTCCCAACGATGTTAAAACTATTTTTGAACACAAAATTGAGTTAATAACATAAATTTCACCAATTAAATATAAACACAACTTTAACATATCTTCTCTACTACTACTACCTTTTTGAAAAAAAAAAATTAATGACTGTTTAAAGCGCACTCAAAGAATAAATGATTCTCTTTTGTCAATATGTTTATTGCAAATTTTCACCCCAAATATTGCTATAATTTTTGTATATTTTTTTTATTTATAATTGATTGACTTCGCCCTAAATCGTTAGAATTATGGATTTTAATACGGATGGACTTCACTCCAAGCCGGAGGGGAAGTCGATTCGACCTTTTAAGCGAAGAAGAAAAACAACAATATTTTTAATTATATTAAAATATAATAATTCGTTTTTTAGTTATCTTTCTTTCGTTTCATTAATTATAGTTTTCAATCGACTTCACCCTGACTGACGTTACTAAATCAAAAAATAACCGCATATTTTAATTCGTTTTTAATATTAGCGGCACATACCTACCAATAAATACACTATCGTATGAATACGGCAGTGAAAAATGCGGCCTGAACAAAAGAAACAAAGCTCGGAAAAGAAAACCCATTACGTTTTTCGGTGTTAATCATAGTGTAACAAGATTACACTTGATTATCAGCATATCCCTGTCGAGAAACATAATCACTCTATTCTAAATGGAAATGTGAACGATAATTAGAAATGTCAACGTCCACTACCTTTAGTCGAATAAAATCGCTTAGATATAATCCGACAGGAACGTTCTTAGCAGATTTAAATACGTTATTCGTTTCACTAAAACGTGCAACACGATTTGACGTGTCGCATCGACTAAATAGATCCTTACAGAGCAAAATATGGTATTCGAAACTAATCCAATTAAAATAAATTCTCATTCTCGTATCTTCTGACAATATGAATTCTTTGTAAACCTCCGTCCACATAAGCTGAATGAAATGAGTGCCTGCATTAAAATAATAATAAATGAAATATTACAACAACAAACTAAAACATGAAGAGTAGATATCGAAATAGCAATTAGAAAACTTACTAACATTGGAATAAAGGGTTTTTATATTTAGATACAGCTTATCTAGCGAGAAAGTTTATTGACGCTAATTGCATTAAAAAAGTTGCTTTTTGAGATTAATAGGTGTAAAACTAATATTGACTTTCATTTTACACAAGTTTTAATGGATGGAACTCCGAGATTTTGGAATAGGTAGTTACAGCATCGGATGTTTTAATTTGAAATATTTTCTCCTACGAAACACTTTCAATTGAACCGAAAGTGGTTACCAACTTTCTTATTTCAAACAGAATAGTATATTTTTTATCAGCTTAATCGATTGTACACATCACATGTAAATAATTTGTATTGGGCGCCTTACCGATTCAACTATTTTCGAGTTATTTACGATCCTTTTAAAATGTTGACATTTACACCGCTCTTGTTGAATTTAAATATTTGAGAATGTAATGAAGATTAGGCTATTTACTTTTGTAGAACGAACTAGAACATGCGCAACACACCTCACCATTGTCGTTACAAAATTTTAACATTTTCAAACAATATTCCTTTTTTTCAAATGCACCGTTGTATCGTTAACTACACTATTGGATTCGACAGGAAATTTATTAGGTTTCGATATACCAATTTTTAATAGTTTTCAATTTTTGAAGGATATATCAGAAAGGCCACGTAGTCTTGAGACTTTATGTATATATCGCGCCTGATTGATACTAATACTGCTTCATTCGTTTAATATTACAACCATTAAATTCTACATCAAATGAAAATCATTTTGTAATTTTTATCTACATATTTTTTATTATTCTAGCAACAGTAAAATATTCTATTCAAGGATGTTACATACTACAATAACTCCATTATTTATAAAAACTTACCTCAAATCAAAATTTTATCCAAATCCTAGTAATTAAAAAAAAACCATTTAGAAGATTAAATCATAGTAAATCTTTTTGAAAAAAAAAACGAAAACATACATATGAATATCACCACATTGTACAACTTTAGACTATCACAAATGTATCCGTAATCTTTATTCTTACATCTAAATATAGAAAATATATGTACATACATAAAGATCTTGATAAACGAATGAAATAGCTGACTACAATAACTATTCTCAACCTACAATTTTCTTGGTTCAAGCCGCAACCATATACCGCCTTTCGCTCTCAACGTTATCCTGTAATTTATGTTGAATGTCTTGTTAGGGCACGTTGATAAATGGAAACGTCTTAGTAAAGTGGATATAATCATTTTCATCTCTAATAAGGCAAATTTATAACCAATACAATTTCTAGGTCCAGTGCTAAATGGAAGGTAAGCGAAAGGATGGAGTTTTTCAACATTTTCTGGCGAAAATCTATCAGGATTAAATTGCTCTGGATTCTCATAATACTGTTCCAATCTATGCGTAGTATACATCGATATGAATACATTGCAGCCGGCGGGTAGTGTATATTCTCCTGAAATGATAATCATATAATATTCATCAGTATTAAGTAAGCTATATATAGATAAGTTTTGCGTTTGAGAACAACAGACTATTGGGACGGGGAAATACTAGAAACTTCTGTTTCTCCAAAGATATTCATTAAAACTAATGTGTAAACGTTACGCTTTGTTGGTAGAGTTCGAACAATCTAAAAAGCACGTACATATGGCCGAAATAGCCAATAACCAGACAAATGTCCGCTAGAGCTAAAACTTATCTGCATACTTTTATATTTAATTTGCTAAAGAACGACATCAACCAGGTATAAAAAGATGTTAGTAAAGAAAGTCCTAAAACCCTCACTACCAGAGTCTTGGAAAACAACCACTTAACAAAAATGAAATAGTCTGAATCAAACATGGTAACGTTTCGATTGCCATATAGACGCCATTGATATAAAAAAAAATATGCGATGTACTATGGAAAACTAAGAAATAGTCAATCGTTCAAAATATGTATGTGCTGTTACAGAAACAGCGAAATTTTGCAAAAACCTCAAGTTATCTCAATTATCTCAGAAACTAAGATAGATGAGTATAGGGGAAACCTGGCGTAAATTAAAGAGTGGTATTCAGAAACGTAATCATATACAAGATGTTCCAATTAAAAAATCAAACTTGTATGTTGTCCAGCAGAAACCATCTGTATACTTGAATACAAGAACACGCCTTCTTTTGAAAACTCTCTAAATTGCTCAAGAAACGAATTATCTTCCGCCCGCGCACGCTATAAATGGTTATGCTGTACATTGAACTAAACACTTTGGACCCTTTAATCCTCCATTCGGGTTTCTATATGTTAAATGTCCATGATTGTTCATTTTATCGAGTTTCAGTCTTAATAGGTATATCTTCTGTCGTTTTCTAGTCGTCCAAGTTCCCCGAGATTAGGTTCTATATTCTTCTTATCCTTACTCACGAAGGCGTCCTGTCCTGGGGCTCCACAGTCATCTGGGCGAGTGAGTTACTAAATTACAATACGCCTCTCAAAAAATGTGCTTAGGGATGTCTCCAGAGCGGGAACCCACAGATCCTCTCGAATTCTCTCATTCCGTACGTTCCAAGAAGCCCGTGCGGCGTAACGAAGAATTTATTCTGCTCCCACTCCGGCATCTTGATCTTACCTGTGGCCAGGTTGCCCATGCTATATGGCTGCGTGAAAGCACCGGTTTGACCGTGGACGTGTAAGGAAAAGCTTTTATTTTTAGATCCAATTTGCTGTTTCTGTTTAACAGCAGCATCAAAAGGCCTCTTGCAATGGAAAACGTTTTTCTTATCTCCATGGTCATTCCGCATAAATCTCTTGGCCTATTAAATCAAACCAAAAGAAAACGTTTATTTTAAATTTTTTTAGAGCTTATTAAACTTAATAGTGAACCTGACCACCATATAGGCGTAAAATTTCTTCGGTAATCGATTAAGGAACATAGTGCAAGTCAGCACGACTTAGCTGAAGAATCATCACCCTTTTGTTGCTACTACCTATTAGTGGCCTCCTTTTATGCCCGAAAAAGTACGTTTTGTCAACAAATTTAACGACGTAGTAAAAATCAAATTTCACTCTTAATCTTGTTTTTGTTTATGTTCACAGAACTTGATTATAACCGTTTGTTTCATTGAGCTTCTTAAGACCTTCGTAAATTTTCAAACATTTCTCAAATTTAATCCTGTAAAAACATTACAATATACTGTGTGTCTGTAAAAGTTGGCAACAAATTGGAAACTTT
>LR737385.1:8052716-8108139 GCA_902655005.2 Marronus borbonicus | reverse complement strand
AAAGTTTCCAATTTGTTGCCAACTTTTACAGACACACAGTATATTATTTTTTATGACGCAAATGCATCAGACTTTGTTTGTTAACTATTTTAATTTGGTGAATTTAACACTTTTCATAATAATAATTATTTTGCTAAATTATTCATCACTTAAGTGATTAACTTCATTGGCACGTGTTGCACGTACAAACATCCCATTTCCTGATTCTACTTGTTATTCTGGGTTATCACGAGGAAGAAACCGACATCGAAGGACAAAGTAAGACTAATCAAGTGGCGCTTACCGAGCATTTGTTGATGGGAATACCCGATTCCCGAGCTCTTCGACGGTTCATTATCTGGGATACGTGAATAATCGACTCGAAATTAATGAATAAATATTTATGTGTTTTATTGGCCCCATATCATATCAGCTTTTTTCATGCAATGCACTTAGTTTCAGACAACCATATATTGAATATTTATACTTATACACCAATACAAACTCTAAAACTTTGTTAGAAAAGTTACCACATTATAAGACATCAAATTGAGAAAAATTAAATATTACATTACAACACTCTATCTAACCGATTATACACACATTGTGGGATCTTTGTATTCCGCAGTTCATCTATGTTCAATTTCAACATGACACCAGCGCATTGTATCATTATTTAATTAATTTTCTTTTTCTTAGTGACTCATATAACCAATAAGAATTTAGTTTGGTTTCATTTATTCTTGGATTCCCATAATTTTCCTCTACCTGCACTTTAAAGTGGGCTGTCTTTATTTTATTATTAATTTATATACTTCACGCAATTGCCGAACTTCTTATATTGATATAATAGCTACTACAGATTCACTTCATATCATAAATTGCGAATATTAAAGTAGGTTAAACTTCTCGAAAAGAAAATAAGGTGAGAACATTAATATTGACACGTCACAGACAGAGATTGGGAGTCGGTGCCGGAATCAATGAGGTTGGACAAAGAACAGTCAAGTCACTAAGCTTGTGGAAACTACAATATTCCAGGCAGAAATGGCGGCAGCGCCGGGGTCTATTGAAGAAATGGACAACACGGTAATTATCTATTGAGATACTCAAGCAATACTAAAGACTCCACGCGAGTAAGGTCTAAGCTGGTGTGGGACCGTATGTATACTGGGTAACCTAAAGTGACTACGGTCTCATTACTTAGATATAAAGGTTATCGAGGGAAGCAAAAGAACTATGCCTATAGTAAGTTCACCAATTATTGACAACAATCTGTGCTCTGTAATTAAGCTACTAAGGATGGAAAGAAAACAAGTTCCGAAGCTGAAGAAGATATTCCAGGCTTGGATTCTAATTGGATGTAGAGCTAAACTTACAGCTAATTTACAAGCTAGAGACAGGAAATCGTTGTAAGAACGGAATTTGCAGTATTTAAAGACCAAAACGCTATACGAGGGATCACGCCCAAAGTTGTTGAGGCATTTCGTTACGATAGATCTGTTAAGGCCGCAGTGACTAAAGGCATCTGTGCCGTGGCTCGTGGCTATAATAATAATAATAATATATCGAAAAATATATCACCCCCTCTCACAAGCAATTTAAGTAGTTGAATAGTTGACCACCCACATAAAAGGAAATTGCTAAAAATTATAGTACATTGTAATGGACAATAGCCTAAAATGTTGCATATTTTTCTATAGATTACATTAAGTCATGGAAAATATTTTTTAACTCACGAGTTTTGCTCTATTTATAAATTGAAAACGGACAAATCAGTTGTAAGCGGTTATAAATGGAGTTATGCAGGACTCTGGTTCGAACCCTGTCGGAGTCAACGAAAAAAAATATATTTGATTAATTAAATTTAATTATCTTGGAAAAACCATAGAAAACACGGAGTTTATTTTGCTTATATCATGTTTGATACCAAGCAAAGATTTCTGCACTTACCTAAGATCACATCATCTGATAACTTTCGAGATATAATCGGAACAGCTGGATATAGTCTCATTGTCTCTTTAATGCACTGTTCTAAATATTTCATGTTTTGCAAATCATTCGCATCAGTTGGCCTGTCACTACCTCCAAAAATAGTTTCCAATTCTGAGTAAACTTTTTCTTGAACGGATTGGTGAAGTGCTAATTGATATAATGTAAATGAAACTTCGGCTGCAACAGAATCTTGGCCCTACAATATGCATAACAATTTTAAATATTTTGATGAGTATTGAATAAAAATATAAATGTAATTAAACCTACTGCCAACATAAATGTACAGAGCTCATTTATTAAGCTGTCGTCATCAAATTTTGGGTTAGTTTCGGAGATTTCTATAAAATACTGCATTAGACTCACGGATTGTTGCGAATTCGTAGCAAAATAACGCTTTGAATTCAAGATCTGCAAATGTTCAGATTAAATTGGCGTATTCTGTATGCCCTAAATTTACCTTCTTTGTAAACTCATATAGTTTTGATTTTTGCTTTAATTCATTTTCCGCTAATGCAGTTAATTTGTATAGATGATCTACTAAAAACCATGGCTTCTGTATTCTAATAGAAGCGGTGACTTCACCTCTACAGAAAAATGTGTTCAAAACAACGAATTGCAACAGGTATTTGGTTTACTACTTACTTCCTATATGGAGATTCTCCTTTAAGGGCCGTATCGTTTGTTCCAATTCCCAAAATTGTTTCTGAAAATAGATAATTCTTTATGACATATATTTGATGAGCCGCTCAAAAATTATCATCTAAAAATACGCATGTACTTACCATGTAAAACATCCAAAACACAATCGTTAACAAAACCATTTATGTTAATATCTTTGTTACTTATCAATTTTTCTACCCGACGACTGCTACTTTGCCAAAAAGTGCTGGTGTACAAATCCAGTATATTAATGTGGAAATATGGTTGCACTAATTTTCTATGTAATCTCCATTTATCACCTAAAATAGGAAGTCACTATCATACAGTCATTTTATAGAAAGAATTACCTGTTGCGGGTATTACTACGTACCACTATTAGAGATAAGTCCCTTGCCTATAAGATTATGCATCAGAGAATATACAAAGCTCTTATCGGTATGTTTACTAGAGCCCAAGATCACCTGAATATCTCTAGGTTCAATCAACCAAATTGTTGGTATAACAGAAAGCCATGCCCTATATATCCTTCCGTATGTTTTATAGCTCATGTCCGATTCTCTTTTAAGTGCTAAAGTAGTGAAACAAAAAAACTCGTACAGTTAAAAATTAAAGTTTTAAGAAGTACAAGCAACAAACTGCTATTTAACAAGTGCTAAACATATCACATTGCTGTAAAGTAAAAAAAATAGTTCTAATTTCAAATTCTTTCCAACTACTACTAATCTACTGTGCTTTAGACTCAAATGCTTGTTTTTCGTGTATCGAACCCATCCTATTTTATTAATACTCTGAACCACCATCGGCGTAACTACAAATTGTGGATCCCAATGCAATAATTGTTACTGGGCCCTTGGAATAGTGTAAAATAGAAGAAAGAAAAATATGTAAAAACTCATCCAAAACGCACCTTTTTATATTGATTTGACAAACAGTATTATATTTCCATATGTTCAGCTGTCTCAGCTTCAATATTCAAAATAGTCAAGCAAACGTTCTTGTGCCATAGAATTACATACATAATTTTTTATTAACTTTAATTTTGAAAATGGTCTCTCCGATATTGCAGTTGTGATTGGTTTAGTCAAGAATAAAAGAATCAGTGCGCAAACATCTGGCCAACTGTATGTACTCATGTTTATTATACTTAATTATTTCCATTTCTCCGATAATGTTGACTCTCCCTATTACTTACTTCTTTAAGAGCTTTTATAAATAATATGAGTTTTAACTAAATTTTCAGAAAAATCTTCTTCATATGTTTCTCTAATTTTTGTTGCGTTTGTTTTAATCCTCTTTTTTTTAAATAATGAGGATTCAAAAATTAAAAGTTATTTAATGTGTTTTGCGTTCCTTTAAATATATTAGCGCACTATTACGTATTGTTGCACATTTATTTAAAATGATATTTTAATTAAAACGATGATCCCCTACAAGTCCATTTGCAATTTTTTTTATAATTCCTTATCTTTTGTTCTTGAATTCTGTTTTAATGTGAGCTCGGTGCCCCTCTGGACACTGGGCCCCAATGTAATGCACTGATTCTTATATTTCTGATCTACGCTAATGATCTAGTCAATAATGCCCTCCGCCTCGTAGTAAATTATTGTAACGTTTGTCGACCTTAAGATTGCATTATCGATTAATAATTTTTCATCTAATGCGAGTCGTAAGTCATCAATTTAATTATTTTTGTTTGGTCAAAATACACCAATTGTAACATTCTAAAATAAGATGCATTAGAAATACTGCATAATTAGGAGAGAATAGGGTATTCCATGGAATAGGTCCGGGCTGTGTGTCTGCGTAACTTTTTTAACTGGAAATTACACGTTGTACGAATAGAGTATGAGTATAATAACCCTTAATCATCAACGAAAAAAATATATATGTTTATGTTTAAAATAGTGGCCACTTACTTTATTTTTACAATGTGGATAAACTCAACTGAACAGTTTCTTTAATTTACAATTTATAAACGTAATGGCCCAAAACCAGGACCCCTAAACGAAAACAGAAATAAATTAGCTATTTTGTCACATTACTTTTGTATTATTTTGCGTAATCTGTAAGTACTATTATTTTTTTATCATTAATTTTATATTCATACTTAGTTTGCTGTAAGAGACAAGAAGTGAATAATTTTTTTTTTTTTCATATTATTGCATTACAATATATACGTTATGTTTATATCTCATTTTTTCTTTTTATTTCGTGTCTGTCGTGTAAATATGTACCATACTATATACCATACAATATATAATATGTACCATATTATACACATAATACTACTATAATTAAAAAAAATTAAACTCATACCGATTCGGTGTACGATATAGAAAGAAAGGTGTTTTTCCATAAAGCTATTGATTTCAA
The DNA here is from genome assembly GCA_902655005.2 of Marronus borbonicus. Taxonomy (NCBI): domain Eukaryota; kingdom Metazoa; phylum Arthropoda; class Insecta; order Coleoptera; family Scarabaeidae; genus Marronus; species Marronus borbonicus. The sequence continues at coordinate 8,103,132 of LR737385.1, read as the reverse complement.
AAAAAGACGTTCTGAGGTGTAAATGGGAAAACTAAACAACTTAGAAAAAGGAATAAACAAATTCCGAAACGTAATGAAATAAAAGTTTTATTCAAACAATACAACCCTTTATATCCCAAAAAAATAAGATTTTGTTAGTATTGCTGGTAAAAGTCGTGCGAAAAATGTAGAATTTTGTGTTAAAAGTTAGTTTTTCCTAACATCATTTTTAAAGGTTTTTGTTAAATCGCGCAGAAATTTTAAAAATTGCACGATTTTCACCAATTAATTATTAATTAAATAATTAATTATAAAACAACTGTTTTCAGTCAAAATATTGTAAAATAGGGAGCCATCGCAAGATGGGAACTGCCTTTTCTCGGTTTAACCATAGAGCCGGAAATTTCCCAAATTTCAGTACGCTCCAGCCCCCCCTCGGTCCCTTTTTTTTAATTTTCTTTAAATTATTTTGTAAATAGACTATTTAATCTAAAAATTCACCGCTTTCAAGATATAAGTAAAAATCCTTAAAATGGATGATATTTTAGCAATTTTTAAAAATTGTTCAAATTCGAATTCAGCGCCCCCAAAACATACCGAATAAGTGAGAAAAAAACATACATTTCTTTCCTGGCTAAATCACCTAGGGACTGGGCTAATGTGTTTTAAACTTAAATGTTCATTTTTCACGTATCGAACCCATCTTATTTTGTTAATACAATAAATAAATTCATTACATTCCATTATGTTAGTACTTAGTAGAAAACTAACGCGTTTAAAAATAATTCTTGCATTCCCGCAGTATTCCCGCAGTAAATATTAAGTCAACATCTCAAATATGATAATTCCTTATGCAACAAAATTGTCTAATCATAATTCTCACTGTAATAAATATTTGGGACACTTTCATTCTGTCCTATCAATTATCGATCTGCAGAAGCATTAGTAAACCTTGATATTACATTATCGATTTTTTATTTCTTTCATCAATACGAATCAAAAGCGCTTGTAATTTAATTATCTCTGTTTTTGACTAAAATACCTAGATGGATTGTAATAATTTAAAATAAGATGTGTTGACTTACTGAATGTGTGCATAATTAGGAGAGAATAGGGTATGCCATTCCATCTACGTTAAAATCAGTTAACCATACGTTGGTGTAGCTTTGAATCTCCAGCTTCTACATAAATGAAAGCAGAAAGACGAAGGTGTTTTTAGGAAAATAAATTTCAATACCGTGTAAAAATGCGTTGGTATTCACAAAGGTGGTAAGTCTTCAATTAAAGCGCTACATAGAAATTCGTCCTTGTAAGTTACCTTAAGAATTTTTCTAATGAAACTTACTTGTGCACCATGTATAAATGGCCTTTATGCCTTAGACCTTTGATTGTGTTTCCCCCGGTATTTTATTAGATAGATTATCGTGTTACGATTTTTCTATTGCGAGAAGGAATGTTATCAAGTCTTATTTGAGTAATAGAGTAATAGTGCGTTTCTTTTGACGGTATGTCGTCAAATGTTTAGGATGTTACGTTTGGAGTTCCCCAGAGATCTGTCTTGGGACCGCTTTTGTTTTTAATGTACATTCATATTTCTGTTTATAGCTCAGACGTACGCACAATTTACTTTGTACGCTGATCAGACAAATTTGGTAACAAAAACTATTGACTGAATCCTTGGATCTAGTGCTACAGGGGGCACAGTTAAAAATTAGTGATTGGTGTTTGGCTAAACCAAGAAAAAAAAAAACAAGTGAAATGTCTGACAAATACGGTCAATCCAAAAGAAGACACGATCTGTTTCCTCGTTCACTAAAATGTTATAGCGGCCCCATATTGATAGCATTGCTATTCCTATTTGCTTAGCTATCTATTTAACACGTGACCTCTCTGGGCTGGCGCCTAAGAATGTCTTAATATCTGCCAATATAGATTTACGATTCCCATATGGTTACCTAGCATGGGATCATTCCGTTCTCAGCTAACAGAATATTTTCTCTACAGTGGCGTGTTATTAGAGTTATTGACGATTTGAGTTATAAAGAGGACTACAGAGGGGCGTTCAGTAAGTAAGGAATTCTTACTTTTCCATCTTTACATATTTTTCAATGCTTACTACTTGTTAAACATAATGTTAGCTCCTATCAAACATCTAAACACAATCACAACAATGGCAATTGTCCAAAACTCAAACCGCTTTGTAATATCTAACCCCAAAAATGTTTAACAAGCTTCCATCGTTAGAAATTTAAATTATAACAAGTTTAGAATGGATATAAAAAAATTCTTACTTGAGAAGGCATATTATAACTTAAATTAATATTTTAACGAGGTGTTTTACCGTTATCTTTTAGTTTAGATAGTTGCATTTCCGGGGAGGAGAAACATTATGTGTTCCTCTTTGAAATAAATATAGATAATTTTGTGAAAGTTTATGAACAATAAAAATGTTAATCAACAATTAAAAGCATAGCGAAGCATAACAAAACAAGTCGCCAACTCATCTATTTGCAAATGATATCTTAAAAAAAAACCTTCAGCCTACGTGATGCTATATTAATTCAGAATACGAACAGTATTAATTATTACTGTCGACACATAATCGGCAATTCTGAAAGAGAGAAAATACACATACGTCTTCATTAGTTTAAAGTATGAGGTGTCGTAATTACATGAAAATTGCGTGAAAATGAAACAAACATTTACTAACGATTAATGATTAACATATTGTCAATGGGCATAAAGGAACGGTAAACATTATTAACAGGCGCCATATATTTCACATTGGACAACATAAACTGCAAATACGTATCATTAAGTATTGAATACTTACACTCGAAGTTACTGATAAGCAGCACATTGCCCAAGAGCGGTATGGGCTTGGGGCCACGCAACTTTAAAGCTAACAGTACGCACCGAATCCATGACTTCAAATAAAGGAAAACCAACAACAGGACCGTCACTATAAGAATGACGTAGGTTACAGCTCTTTCGGCCAACATCTGAAACAATTTGTTATCATACCATATATATTCTAAGTTCGTTTTCTAAACGTAATTACTATTCCTTAAGACCCGGACGCTTATACACATACCACTCAGTTGTAGTGTTGCATTTCAATTGAGTGTCACATACACATCGATCCTTCCTATATTTCAAAATAAACGTAGCACAATAACAAAAGAATATGTTTTCAATTGTGTTTATCTAAGAATCATGTCGCATGGTGCGGAATTATAATCTACCCGGTTACGTTACGATTTACTTGCTTAGCAAGATTTATTCTGAAAAATTTAAAATTCATATCAAGCTTTATTAAAATCATCTTTAGACTGGTTTGGTTTGCATTAAAGTATTCCTAATTTATGTATTCATATAATGATTACAAATTAGTTTTTTGTTAAATGTTTTTTCCAAGATGTTGTTGCAGGAGAAAATAGTGATATTAACTATTTTTATTCGTTGTATTTACTAGATGATCAAAGCTTTAATTATGATTACAGTCGACCAAAAAGAAAATTCGATAATGGGTTGCAAGCTTTGAGATTAAATACTTTCTAAACACTTAACTTGATGCAACACCTGGATGTCGGTCGTACATAACCGAGAATGAAATCCAGTTTAAATCCCAGTTTATATTTTATATTATAATAATGTAAATTTTCGAACATCATGTAATGTCTTAACAAATTGGTCCTTTTGAGACTGGCCGTTCCAACAATCATTGGTAATTAATATGTATGTGCCATCTTTTTTAAATCAAATGTGAATCGAAGCTCTACAAATTTTGAAAAATAAATTATACCAATAAAAATTATTGCTATAAAACAAGATATGGAGTACGTGTACATTATTTACTTATTTTGTACTAATTTAATTTAAAGGTAGATCTATTGTTGTTAACCATATATGGTGCAGGCAGCTCACAATTTAAAAATCTGTTACTCGAAGTTAATTCGACCAACTTGCTCGGCGCATGGACTAAGTCGTGTCGTAGAAGAAGTCAAATACCTTTTTCCTTTAATAAACGTAGTTGGAAGTTACTATTTTTCATGTGAATCATTACGAAAAAATGAAGCCAATAATTATGGATCTTAATAGCGATGCACAGATTACGATAGGCGTTCAAATAATATTACAATTAAATCAAAAAGTGCCTTAGCTATTGATGTTTGTTAAAGTTAATTAGAGTTCTATAATGCAGCAGTAAAAACGGTTTATGTCTCTAAGCGGAAGCGTTGAAATAAGAAATAAATTTGAATAATAAGATTCCGAAGTTAAAAGAACAGTAGGAAATACCGGATATAGAAAATTTATGAGTGAAATTGAAAAAAACGAGCGTTTTTTAAAGCGAAAATGTATTAAGATAAAATACATACAATACAATATGCCATCATCGTAAACCATCTACGACTAAAGGATATTCCCTGGATTTTATGTGATAATTTGCTAGAAATTAGTATGTTGACAGTGGATCACATTATTCATTTCTAATATGCCCGTATATTTAGCCTCTACGTAGCAAGAAGTTTTCACTGTACAAATACATGTTTTCAGAAAAGCACAGTAATTTCTCAATTGATAACTGAGAAGTGTTTAGTTGTAAAATTTTTCTATAGTTGATTATATTGTAAACATGTTATGAATAAACACATTTTTCCTGTTTCTATTATCTTTTATTTGCAAATTTTCAATCACAGTGTACATATTTAGATTTACACCAAAAACCTGCAAAAAATTTTCAACTTTTTGTGCATATATTCCTTTATTGACAAGCATTTAATACGAAAAAGATCTTCGACAATTACAATGGAGGAGGACAATGAAGTTTAATAATTAAAAATCCCTGCTATTAGAAAAATAAATTAAAAGAAAACAGAATCACTGAAACAACTATTAACAACAAAATATATTTCTTTAAAACTGATGTGATAAACTTTAATGTACAAGTAAGCAAAACAACCATATCACAATTTGCATTAAAGAAAATGACAAACTCAAATAACATCTATGCTGACGTTTTACGAAGTAATTTAAAACTTAAATATTTAAAACTAGATCATGTTCCAAAAACAAAAAATTTAAGTATCAGATTTAAAATATTCTCATGGCAATTATTTTCTTTGAAAATAGACAAGGGAAACTATACCCAACAAAACACGGAAATAATATAATTACTACAACAAATAAATGCTACAAAATATAGTTATCCGGAAGAACTTTCTCATTCAACATTTAATTTAAACACTTCGAAAAACATTGTTGGTGGTTTAAAATATTAAAAACGAAAAAATAACACAAAATTATTGTCTTATTTACCTCTGGCAACTATATCAATAATAGACTGGCACGTACTTTAAACTAACTACATTTTTTCAGCCTACCTATTATTATGTTACAACAACTATCTACTAGGTTGTGAATACAAACCATTACTGTAATTGAAATCACTAAAAGCTACACGGCTCTACTTCACTGCAATGACGGGTACAATTCAACTGAAAGTTTATTATTAATTCAATTGATACACTTGTGAATCTACTAGCAATGATTAGTAAGAAGCATCGAAACGAATTATATTGGCTCACACCTTTATATAACGCTCAAGGCTTTGGTTCGTCTCCTGCCACCTAGAACAAAATTTAGCAGACACAAAAAAAGCTATAAAATATAACAATAATAAATTGTTATATTTTATATTTTTTATATTTCCTGCTTTTTAAACGTAAAGTACAGGCATACAATTGATACCTAAAATTACTCCTGAATATATCTATGATGCACGAAAGGTTTATCTTTACATTAGGCAGAGCAATCAAGTACAGTATTATCAAAAAATCTCTATAAATTAATATAGGAATATAACCCATGTTTTCTTTCCATAAATGAATGTTAATGGAAAAGAAAACTACCAGAATTTTACACTTTAACTAAATTGTTCACGTTGAGTATACACACGTATCAAAAAATGTTTAAATTCTCAATTCAAAAGATATTTGTCCACAAACATTTATACAAATACTTTCAAACGTCAACATTTAAATATGCATGAAATCATCAATTAATCGAATAATAAAAAAAGACATTTCTGTCTGGACACAATCTGTATTCTTCGCATAAATATACAAAGTAAGATCTAAATAAGAAAGAAAGTTCACGACGCATTGTGGTTTAGAATCGGAAAACCACCATCAAAATTTATATCTTTGGAAGTAATTGTGAAATTCAGTTATTTAATAGTTTAACATACTGTAGAGTATATTGGTTGTAAAGATGTTTATGTAAATTGTCGTTTTGAACACCTCAAGTATACAAGTATACCACAGATTATATGTTTCCAAAGTTCTGGGAATTTAGCTATAATTTTTTTATTTTGTCAATTTTCATCAATGTAGTTTTTCTACATAATCTCCATTTAACTGCATACATTTATCTAAGGGAAAAGCTCATTTTTTTTTAAGCTGTCCTCAAATAACTTTTCCGGTATATCCGCATATGACACGTTTTACGTCAAAGACTCAAATAGAACACCCCGTAAAGGTTTTTTCAAAACTCGGAACAAATGAAGATCACTGGGTGTGAGATCTGGTGAGTAAGGTGGATGAGGAAAAATTCCCATCGTAAATCGTGCAACCGTTGCGGCATGGGGTCTTGCATTATCCTGTTGCAAACGGACGCTTATGCAACTTTCCAGATCGTTTTCTGACAAGTGCCTACTGCAGTGGTTCGGATAATAAATTCGAATAATATTCTGCGTTAATTATAGCACCTTTCGGCAGATAATCCATAAAAGTAATCCTTTCGCAATCTCAGAATACAGTAAGCATTACCTTTCCAACAGACGGAATGACAGGCGCCTTAAGTGAAGGCCCTTTTTCCGGTTGACTTTTGGTCTCCGGATTGTAATAGGGAATCCACGTTTCGTCAGTCGTTATTATCCGTTGCCAAAATTCATATCCGTAACGGGCTAACAGCTATTGAAGTTGACGACAAGTGTTAAACCTATTCAGTTTCTAGCACCTAGCGGAATGAAACCTTGCTTACGCCCAAAACATTCATGTAAGATGTCATGAACTTGTCGTGTACCTATTCCTAGACGTATACTAATTTGGCGAATAGTCATTCGCCTGTCCTCTTTCAATAGGTCCTCCAGGGCAGTGTTTCTTTTACCGATGTACTCGGGCGACCACTGTTCAACCAGTCATCGGTCCACCGATATACACTACTTTTAGATTCAGCAGACTTACCAAACACTACTTGCAGACGTTGAATAATTGCTGAAGTTTTCCACAAAAAGAAAATTATTGCTCTTTGAGATTTAACCGCGTCTTCCATGGTTACAAGAACAGTGCTAGAAAAACGCGTCTATATCTATGTACACCTGACTCAAACTGAATTATATTGCTCTGGATAACCGCATAAACATGGAAAGACTTGTCTATCACCAATAACATTGCCTATAAGTTCTGCGTAATTTAATTTTAGCACAATTCCCAGAACTTTGGAAACATCCCTCATAGTTAGTGAAGATTTGTGAAGTACACTTTAAATTAAATTTACCATAGATCTTATACGTTTTATTACTTGCCACAGGTAGCCACACAAACAGTAACAAATATTATAATCCTTAATGCCGTTTTGTTAAATGCATTCTGGCCTGAGTTGGCCAACAAGAAAAAAGGCAAATTCCCATATTAAAAAAATACTATAACTATATATATTCATTCGGATATTTACGGGTGCAAATATCACCTTTCTAACAGCTAAGCTATTCTTAAAGGAGTCAACTTTCAAACTCATACTTTAGGCGAAGTTGTAGATAGCTTTTGTATGCGATGCCGGCAGAATTGCCAAATTTCATGGTCCAATCGTTCGAAGTTTGAAGGCTCGTATTAAACTAAGATTATAGAATATACAACATTCTTGATTTAAAACTTGATATAGTACTAAACACATAATTGATATTTTAAATCAAGATATTCAGATAATGAAGTAATCCACCATGCGACATAAAGAAAGCAAGTTGTTATCTTAAGAGGCAATAGCGAAATTTCTAACTCTTTTTTTTCGAATTACTGAACAGCTTCTATTTTATCTTTATCATGATTTCCCAAATTAAATATTAATCGGTAAAAAATTCGATAATAAAAGTCGACATTCAAAGGTTGCCGGTGATATAAAAGGTCACAGAGTCAATCTTTAAATTGCGTACTAACATGGCATACCACACAATGTATTGTATTTTTAAAGAAAGAAAGCTTAATTGAAATATCATATATGCGAAATATGTGACATAATTGGGCGTGATTTGACAAATGCTGTCGGGAATAAAGGAACGAAGGGACGTTAAACAATCTTTCTGTTTAGTTAAAATCGCCAATGAGGAAACACGTATTTGACTAAGAAGTGTTTAGCGAACACTCCCGCACTTATAGACCGTGAAAGTTAATTTAATTAATTTAGAAAATTAGACCTAGACCTAGACCTTTGTCGAATGAATACTGAGGCATGTACGCGAGGCAAGATGAGCTAGTTTAGCGCGAGGCAAAGTAAGCCAGTTTATCGATAGGCAACGTAGTCCAAACTACGCAAGAGAGACGCCTTTGATGCGCGACCCAAAACTGACTAGCATTGGCTCACCCGACGCAGCTTCGCTAGCCCTACAGTGAATATGTCGGTAAATTTTATTAACAATTTAAAACGAATATGGGCCTAATAAGCCTAACATATTCACTATAAGGCTAGCGAACGGAAACTATTGCTAGGCAAATCCGCACTTAAGGGACGTTAGTGCAGTTTTGCACTTACGCCCTGAGTGGCACACAATCTTCTTCCAACTACCGGCCCAAAATATAGACAAAATCAACATTTTGCTTATATATAACTGAAAGAATTGTTATTTTGGTATATATTGACACCCATTGGTATATTAATGTACTGCTACTTTACGTCCTTAGGGACGTAAAATTCCATGACGTCCTATGTAAAGCATAGTCAAGGTGCATAACCCTGAAGCTGCAGTGACATCCCTCCAATCAGATCAATGTTCAATCAGGGATGGGACTGTGTGCACAATAGAATTCTATCGCTTGGCTTCTACATCCGATCTATTTTGTGCTGCGTAAGCCGACATGTCGTATAGAAATTACACCATTGAATAGACACCTTTGCATATCTCCCTTTAAAAAATGATAGATTGATTAGAAAAAGAAAGCCTCATAACCGAGCCGCCCAATCACAAATTAGACAAGCGCTAGGGAAAAATCCAAAACCTGGCTTTGGTTCTATGGTATTCTATTGCTATCTTCGCAACATTCTATTATATGTTGAATTCAACAGTTTTAAGGGGGTGGCAACATAGAAATTTAGGTAGGGAGAATGTGCTTCTAAATTTCTGGGGAACGCACAATGGGCCGCCAATTAAAAGACGAAGCTGTCTGTTATTCTATGCATTATTTAAGTTTAAGGTGGGTGTTATTACCCCATTTAGTAGTTCCAATACAAACTAATACAGCGTATTCCATTGGCTGCCCTGGGGCAGAGTGAGCGTATATAAATCTTCTTTCATCACTATATGTTCAGAGATGATACATAGATACTTATTCCGCGCCCGGGCAACCAATAGAATACGCTGATACAATTCCTCGTATAAATATTATTTTAAAGTTATTGAAGAGACTCACTTACCTTTTTAAATATTGGAATTTCTCTCCAAGGGATGTTATTTTATGATATATACCCACATAAGGACTTATTTTTACGATGTGGTGTTTCTAGATTCTAGAATGACGCATTCCTGGATGTAAATTGGCAATATTATTGCAATTTTCTAAACATTATACCTAATATATCACTGAGTCTATAGGTTCCCAAAAGAGGCAAAGGTTTTAAAAATATTTAACTATTCCTGGTCTCTAGTATATTGAACGGAGAAAAACATTGCTTATATGCTCAGAACATTTTCAACCTACCGATATAATAATAAAAGCAAAGAAAAAATATCTAAAAATAAAGACAGTACCATCGCTAAATAAAAAATTATATATAAGCGACAGCTCAACATCTCCAAACTGACAATAATAATAATAATAAGTTTATTCGTCCAACAGCGAAAGCCAATTACAGGACAACCATATAAAAGAGAAAAAATACATGTGCAGTATCCTAATTGCTACAAAGAATAAACAAACGAGCAAAATAGCAATACAAGAATACAAAAACCTTAGTACTAACAAACATAAATAACTTACAGTTCCAAGTAATTGGAATAGAAGACATTGAAGTTCTTTGACATAACATAAATTGGAGACTTCATCATAATGTTCGTCCTAGCCCTTGGTGTATTAATTATAGCACCATACCTAGTACTATGCGGTGGGACATTAAAATTAACCGCAGCAAGCAAGGATGGAGAATCAATTTTGTGTTGTAGCAATTTAAGCATGAATGTGGCAGTACACCGCTCACGGCGGTCAGATAAACTTTCAACATTATGATGATTTAACAAACTGATGTAATCTACATTTCTTTCAGAGTACACACCAGTGATCTTAAAAGACAAATATTTGAGAAATTTCCTCTGTATTCTTTCAACAGAAAGTTGTTGATTAACGTAGTAGGGAAACCATACCAGGGATGCATATTCGAGTTTACTACGTACAGTAGCATAATAAACAGTTTTAATTGCAGATATATTATGGAAAGACTTACATGATCGTATAAGAAAACCTAAAGATCTGGACTCTGACAAGCAAAACGTTATTACATGTTGAGAAAAAGTAAACTGTGAATCAAATAATACACCCAAGTCCGAAACTTCAAATTTTCTGATAATAGATTCTGTGCTTAGAGAATAGTTAAAATATTGGAGAAATACATCTAGTGTAAGATACAACTGAACACTTGGCAATATTCTGGGAGATTCTCTTCTGTTTACACCATTCATCAATAAGGGAAAGATTGGCCTGCAGTTTTATGCAATCCATTTCTATATTAATTACACTATATATTTTTAGATCATCTGCATATGCCAGTAACTCACAGTTTAATTTCAGAAGCAGATGATTCAAAAAAAATTTAAATAATAAGGGACCAGGGTTTGATCCCTGCAGTACCCCAGAGGGTATAAGAAAGTGCTCAGATGAAAACCCATTATAAAATACATAACCAGATCTGTTGCTGAGGTAAGAAGACAGTAACCTTAGAAGTGAAGGGCTAAAACCAATATAGTCCAGTTTCGCAAGAAGTAAATTGTGGTCGATAGAGTCAAATGCTCTTGAAAAATCTGTATAAATAACATCAACTGACTTGCGATGGTCAATTGCAGATGAAATGAATTGAGTAATATTTGTCAAGTTTGTGACGGTTGATCTTGCAGCTATGAATCCGTGTTGCTGTTCAGATATGTATGATTGAACATTAATGTAGATTTTAGTAAACAATATATGCTCAAGAACCTTAGCAAAGTTTGATAAGATGTTTATGGGTCTATAGTTAGATATGTCAGAGTGGTTACCTTTTTTAAATGCAGGTATAATTTTGCTTATTTTCCACACATCAGGGAATTAAGATGTTGACAGAATTAGATTAAACAGTATAGTTAGTGGAGGAGAGGCGAATACAGAAGCACAGCATAAGACAAAAACTTACAGTGTACTCCATTGGCTGCCCTGGAGCAGAGAAAGAGTATCTATATGTATCGTTTCTTAACATAGAGAGAAGAAAGAAAATACCTATACACTACCGTTCATATTAGTTCGGACACTTAAATAAATTTGAGGTACTAAAAAAAAGATTACAGATGTTTACAGCATACAATAATAAAAACAAAGGTAATTCTGGCAACATATAAACATAGACTTTCCGTTCATCGAAATCCCTCCCTTTGCTCAAAGAACAGCTTGTGCGTTCCACTAGTTTTTCCAGGACTTCGTTTGGCATATTATTCCACTCAACTTGTAGGATGTTCCACAAATGATTTATCGAGGTAGGACACACTTTCCGAGCCCTTCTGTCAAGTTCGAACGGATTGAGATCGAGACTTTGTGGTGGCCAAATCATTATTTTTAGCGTTGTCCCCTATTTAAATAATTTTTGCATGTGAGTGCGGAATGTTATCTTGCATAAATACTGGCCTACTAAACGCGCTCCCGATGGAACAGCATTTTCTTGTAGTATTTCTAAATAATCTTCTTTTCGCAAAATACTTTCGATTCGTCTACCGGTGTAGGAAAAGCAACCCCAAATAATCATGGAACTTTTTCCTTGTTTCAGAGTTAGCACTGTACGATGAGGCAACATTTTTTCACCTTTCGCTCTTCTAACATAAACACGTCTTGCTTGTCCGAATACCTCGAACTTCGATTTATCAACACATAAATATCGGCAACCTCCTCACCACTCAGGTTTAATTAATTATATCAATCATTATATTGATGATGAGGACCATTCGTGTCCTCGAAACGGCCCGTTATTATTATAATTAATTAAACCTGTGTGGTGTGAGGTTGCCGATATTTATGTATTGTTTACCATACAACGCCACAGTCCTTGCTATCATCACTCTTCGATTCGTCAGTCCATAGCACTCGCTTCCAGTCTTCCACTGTCCAGTTTCTATGTGTTTCTGCCCACTGCACTGCTTCCCCCCGAAGTAAGGGTTTTGTTACTGCAACACGGCCGTGAAGATTTGCAGCTCTTAAACGTCGTGTTACCGTACAGAACAGAAATTTTTCTTGTACAGACGCGATTCATTTCTGCAGCAATTTGCGGTGCTGTTAGTCTTCTATTCCGTTTGCTTGACACCTTAATACGCTCATCGTCTATCCGCTTACGACATGAACACACTGAATCTCTTAAATCGCCCATGCATTCATGTCTCCGAATAATATCACCAACTGTCGAACATCGATATCTCGATGGTAGGCAATTATTGCGCAACGTTTTTCTACAGTTGTTGGTTTTCCTCTAGGCATTTTAATAACTTTTAACGAAATTGGTTCACAACATAGGATACAGATGCAAGCAAGTTTATTTAGAAACTGAAGCTTGCTTTCATATGAAGAACACTTTTGGGATGGGGGCAGGTATTCGGCCCTTTCAAAACCTTTTATAATGCAGCTTTTTAGTTTTGATTGTTTCGGCTTTCTAGCATACCACTGACAATTTACAACATATCTAAGTGTGTGGCAGAAACCCTCGGAAAGGCATTAACACCTATTAATATTCTATCAGGTTTTAAAAATTCGGGAATACATCCATTTGATAAATGTATATTTACCGAAGCAGATTATCTGTTATAATCCGTCACTGACCGTCTTATTAATAGCTTGAGACAGTGCGGTACACAGTCAGACGATACTACTTCTGTGTGAGTGTTTGACTAGAGGCGCTCAACCTAAATGTAAAATATCAGAAGCGTAGGTCCATCGAACTAAAAGTATAATTTAATTCCCAGTATCGCAAATACATTAAACAAAGATGATTAATATCTAAGGCTATATTTTACAGAATCATATTAGAAGTGCTTTATTAACATTAATTACTAAATAATACTCTAAATTTTCTGCTTAGCACCAAAATCGCCAAGAAATATTCTTTAACTTGTTTAATATAATATCTAATGTTTCAATTCCATTATGTGATTTATTTTTTGAGGAATATCACGAAAATATTCCTTAATAAAATGCAAATTAGTTTATAAAGATGAATCCTGTAACAAAGTTTTACATTTATGCTTTGAGCATCCTCATTTAAATTGTTTATTCAATCAGCAACCTTCTCCAAATTGTCTGCGTAAAATGAAGTGGCTTCTAGCCACATCCTACATCTTGTTACGAATAGAGACGGAGGTAAGGAAAGTGCTAGCCATTTGTCTTTGTATAAAACAACTCTTGCAGGTTCTTATAAAAAAACTTTTTTGTGTGATTAATTAATTTATCAACATTCGGAAATTACTCTCTAATAAATTTCGCAACTTTATGGAGGGTGTGGGCGATGTATTAATATGCAGGATATTTTTAAAAATGTCTTTAACCATTTTTTTTTTGCTTTAAGCATATATGCTGAAGCGTTCCGCACAAAGAACAAAGCTTTCTCCCGTTTCCTCGCATCTTTGAAAATGTTATCAATACTGCTGACAACTACTTCTGCTATTGTATCAGCATTTACCCGTTTTATTATTTTGCTGACTATTAAATATGGCTTTGTTGTACAATTAACAATGACGTGTACTATGCTTCACCCCAACGCATCCATAACTTCGTCTGCGCCCAACCAGTAGTAATTGTCTTCTACATTGGTTTTAATTTTGTTTGCGTCTTTTGTGTATATTTTTGGAGATAGTTTTTTCGTAACGTTAACTCGTCAGGAATACTTTCGTATATTTTGCCAGAGAATTTTTAAAGGATTACCTAGTTTTCGGGAGGGTATACCCAGCGAAATTTCTATATTTCCACATGAACCGTTGAACAGAATATGCGGTTTTCTTTAAATCTTTGGCAAATTATGCATTGAAGTTAATGCTTAATTGCAAAGAAATTCAAACGCAGGAGAAGATATTAACGAAAAAAATTATTACACTTTTAACTTAGTAATAACAACTTAAAACAGCGAAACTTCTATGGATCCACTAATACAAATTGGATAAATAAGAAAAATTATAATTTTTGCTAAACTTAGTAATGAGTGATCCTTTATTCAAAATAACCTCAGAAACCCTATTCTTCATACTGTCTATCAACTTCGTCAGTGTTGAGGCAGGAATCTCATTCCAACACCTCGTTATCGCAGATTTCAGTTCTTTGAGGCTATCGTATTGTTTATTATTGGCATATACCTCCCTAGCCAATGTTCCCCAAAGTTTCTCAATGGGGTTCAGGTAGGGTGAGCGAGCAGGCCATTGCATTAAGTTGATTTCCTTTTTGGCGAAACCACTCCTTTATTAGTCTGGAAGAATGGATAGCTGCGTTGTCTTGCTGTAATATCCAGTTTTGCGACGGCATTTATTCACCAAAATCTATTAGAACCATTTCTAGAAGTTCTATATAAGAGTCAGAATTCATTCGTGTAGAAATAAAACATAAAGGGGTTTCATCGTTATGGGTAAAAGCCGCCCAAACCATTACACTACCGCCACCAAAATTTCTACTCATCGCAACTTCAGTGTTCTTATGCAAATCGTGTCAATAGTATTTGAAACCATCAGGCCGATCCAAATTAAATTTCTTCTCGTCGAAAATATAATGTTCTTCCATTCATGATCCCAACTCATATGATCTTACGCAGATTTCAGTCTTGCTTGTTTGTGTGTCTCCTTTAAGGGTGGTTTTGAAACCTTTTTTGGCCATTAAAAGCGTTTACTGCTGGATAAAATTTGTTGTACACGTTTCTTAGTTACTGGTAAATTTAAATCACATTTATTCCTCCTTTAGCGCGATCTTTGCCATAGGAATTACTCAACTTTACAAAATTATTAATAAAGTGATGGAACCGTCCCATTTTCTTACCTATTGCTCGGTTTGACAACTCCACAATTTATTTTTGTTTTTTCGTCCTGGGATAAAAATTAATTTAAAAGGCGTATATACATATTATATTTATTATTCATATATACAAAATAAATAAATATGTCCTAATCCTTGAACTCGCCATTTAGCAATAAATTTGCAATTGCCAAATGATTTGCAATCTTTACTTTTACAATTTAAATTGATTTAATATTGGTCTTCTATTAATGTTCTTGTATAGTCCAGACAAGATAAATATCGATGCACGTAATATATGATGTATTACGACGTCACACTACCAACTCTAAAATACGTATTTGCCATTGTCTAAAATAACATGTAAACTGTGTTTTATAATTAATAGTTTAAGCCGTAATTAATTGAGATTGCTCCACTTTAGCGCATATTATAATATATTTCTTTTTATTTATTTATTTCCTTATATATAACAAGTCACGTGATTTGACAACCGAGCAACATATTACGTCATTAATGATCAGCATGTGCATCGATATTTATCTTGCTTCGACTATATACGGATTATTCAATTTACAAACTTATGACGTGCTAAAAGGCTTTTTATTCTTTCATTAACCTGAATACAATAACCGTAACCGCTTGAAAGTAAAAAAGTAGTATTGGTAAGTACCGGTAAATACCGGTAGATTGCTTGAAATCGCTTTAAATGTTTTAGGGCGGTCACGAGGTATTTTAATTTCACAGTGAAAGGAACCTTTCTTCGCCGAAATGGTATCTCCCATCACTAGTTTATAACCAAGCAGTTCCAAGTTGTAATAACAACTTTGTACCAATATAATAACAATACTATTTCTATTTAAAAAATGGTAAGGCTAGGGCTTTCGGTTATACGTTGAATAGAAATACATGTAATAGAATCGGACAAATACGAAGTCGAACGAAACCACATCGGACACCACGATTTAAGCGCGAAATTGATAATGATATGAGTACAACTTTGACTTTTTTTGTGTTCTAATAGGGTGATTTTCTGTAAGTTTTTCCTCTAATAGTTCTTTGTACGTTGCTTCGGAACAATACTTTCGACTTCCTTTGTAGGTAGAATAATCTCTCCTGTTTAAGGTTATGCCTAGAATAGTGGTAGTACAGGCTAAGCTAATGTACGGTGTTCGCGTATGTTGACAATTTGACAAGCATTTCGTTTGTAAGCATGAATTTAAGTTGGGGATGAGCGTTATTTTTCAGGTTGATTTCAAATTAAATCAATTTCGCGCTTAAATCGTGGTGTCCGATGTGGTTTCGTTCGACGTCGTATTTATCCGATTCTATTCCATGTATTTCTATTCAACGTATAACCGAAGGCGCTAGCCTTACCGATCATTTAGTCCTAAAATACTCAAAAAGTCGGTAAGAAGGCAAAAGAAAATTATCTGGCTTTTTTATTTCTAAAATTACAAATTTATATTTATAGGAAAGATTGTCGTGGAAAAAATAAGATTTACTTACAAAAGAATGAAGTGTTTGTTTACTACTAATTAAGTTACAATTTTTAAAATGCCTCAAGGTAGAAGAAAAACACCTTTTAGTGGAAAAGCCAAAAAAGAACAATTAAAGGCTAAAAAACAATCAAAGGATTTTCCTTTTGGAAGTAAGCATAATAAGTAATGTAAAAGTATTTTATAAAACAAATGTATATTTTAGATGATCATAAAAAAACCTTACTTGTCCATAAGCAAGAAAATGTGGATGAAGAAGCATCATCAAGTACACAGAAGATAAACTTTCAACCAACAAAGAATGTTTCACATTCGAATAAATACGTATTACAATTTCACAGCGAAACCAAAGAGGAATTGGAAAAACGAAGGGAATTGGCTAGGCAATCATTAAAGAAGGTTCTCGAAAAAGAATTAGAAATAAATAGTGAGAATTATTTTCTCAAGGACCTTGACTTTCCAAAAAGACCTCAGTGGTCATTTGAAATGACGACAGAACAACTAGAAGCAAGAGAACAGAAATACTTTAAAGTAAGAATATAATCCTTTAAACTTGTCTGATTTTAAGTAAAGTATTACAGGAGTACGTTAGTAATATTGAAGCAAAATTCAATTGGAGCGATTTGAGTTTTTTTGAATTAAATTTGGAAACGTGGAGGCAGCTATGGAGAGTTCTTGAAATGTCTGATATTGTATTATTTATAGTTGACATTCGATTTGCTGTAAGTATTAGGTAGAATGATTATATGGATTTACTTATAAGATTCGTTAATTATTGAATATTTATTTTTTATTTGTTACTTTGAAATGAATAATCTAGTAAATCTAATAATTTACAAAACTACAGTTTAGATTCCATTATTAATAGTAAGATTGATCAAACTGTATACCTTGAAGTAATAGGTTTGTTTTAATATTTCAGGGATTGATGTTTCCTCCATCTTTATATAATTACGTAGTAAATGTATTAAAGAAAGATATAATTTTAATACTTAATAAAATTGATTTGTCACCTGTACCTCTTGTGGCAGCATGGAAGAATTACTTTACCGAGAAATACCCTAATTTACACGTTTTGATGTTTACAACTATGCCTGGTTATAATTTATTTGGCAAACAGAGCGATAAGGCTGGCTTGCTAATACGAAGACGTAAAGGTAGATTGAGAATGGCAGCTGAAGGTACTCAATTATTATTGGATGCTTGCAAAGATATTGTCGGAAACAACATTGACCTCAGCTCATGGCAGGAAAAGATTAAAGAGGAAACCTTATTGGAGTTTGAAGATACTGATAATGTAGAAGTTGGCGAAACTAGAGATGAAGCAATTGATGTTGGATATTTTGAACATGAAAAATATAAAGGAGGAGTTTTAACAATTGGCTGTATAGGCCAACCAAATGTTGGAAAATCTTCAGTTATGAATGCAATTATGGGAAAAAAGGTTGTGAGTGTATCCAGAACCCCAGGGCATACCAAACACTTCCAAACAATTTTTTTAACCAACAATGTTAGACTATGTGATTGCCCTGGGCTC
Source organism: Marronus borbonicus (assembly GCA_902655005.2). Lineage (NCBI taxonomy): Eukaryota > Metazoa > Arthropoda > Insecta > Coleoptera > Scarabaeidae > Marronus > Marronus borbonicus. The sequence goes on along the minus strand of LR737385.1, from coordinate 8,084,635 downwards.
ATTTTTCCATCGAAAGTTCCCAAACCATTACAAGTATTAATGGGTAGTTTCCCAATTGCCCAACTCAAAGAACCATTTACTACTATTCGGTTCTTAGGTAAGAGAGCATTAGGTACCAAATAATTTTATAATTTTGTTTTAAACTATTTAACAGCTGAAAGACTGGATTTAGTAAAGATCTTAAGAATTGATCATCCAGAGGGAGATGATGAATGGTCGGCTATGGATGTTTGTGACGGGTGGGCAAAAAAACGCGGATATGTAACTGCCAAAGCCGCAAGATTAGATAGTTATAGGGCAGCAAATAGTCTTTTAAGAATGGCTCTTGATGGGAAAATATGTTTAAGTTTAATGCCTCCAGGGTACGTTAAGACAAAAGGTAATTCATAAAGTACAATTTGCAGATAAATCCTAAATACCGGTTAACTTAGATTACTGGGAAAATCATCCCGATGTAGAAGTTGTGAATTGGATTCTGGCGCGTAAAACTGAAACACCAGAGAAAAACGATGAGGAGCCTGATATATCTGATGATGATGTGAGGAAGGCACCAGTCGGTTCAGGTGATATAAAACAAAAGAATCCTTCTAATGATGAAGATAGTGAAGATGACAATAGTGATGAATGTAGCGCCCAAGTAAGTTTCACAAGCGCTAATAAATTTGCAGCCTTGAATCCTGAAGATTAAATTAAAAGCGAAACTTATTTAACTAACTAGTTTTGCTTTTAATACTTTTGTATCAAATATATATCCATGCCTCTTGTTCCACTGTTGCCACCCCAAAATTAATGTATTTTTATACATCTTCATAGTAAATATTGCTTAAAAAATTGTTTCTCTCAAATAATATGGTTTTGTTTTTTTGTTTCCTATTACACATGCCAAAAGCTCACCTCGGTGCAGCAACGATACGATCCTAGCCCGTATGACACCATGAATTTTAATGTAAATATTTATTTAAATTATAATATACATGTTTGTAAATCATTTCAAATTGTGCACTGCCTTTACTAGACATAAATCGATAATTCTTCATTGAAAGATTGTGCAGGCGTAAGAAAGGAAAAAGCGAGAAAGTTTTAATATTTTTATTGTAAACGACACGTTTTATAATTTTACATTTAAAATTAACCAATTTTTATTTCTTGCCTTTTCGGGCACCTGCTCGTGCAGCCTCTTCTTCTTCGGAAGTATGAGTTGCCTGTTGTACTATATCTTTACTTGCGCCCTTAATATAGTCCCTTGTAGGTATTTGAGCGTCTTCCACGGAGATTGTATCAATTAGAGCCTCTCCCTCATCGCGCTTGACTTTAGTATCAATAATTTTACTACTATTGAATATCAATTTCTGATAAAGCGTTTCTGCAATATCCTTTTTGGGTCCCTGCAATGGTAGCACACTTGCAGCAGCATTAGCTAAAATTTGCAACTTCTCCTGAAGATCGTTAATAAGCTTAAGGCCATCTTCTTCAACCGCTTCCGGTTCATCTATGTATGTTTCCGAGAACTTTCTGTGTACTACTGTCTTTTTTTTCTCGCTAAGTCGCGTTACAGGTTTACATTTTCCAAGAATTTGTTGTAAAGATCTTCTAACCATGACCATTAGCTTACCTCTACTCGAAATCGTAGTCGTTGTATCTTTTATACGTTTTTTTGTTTCATCTAGGTCTGATATTAGTTGTTTTTTACTCTCCTTATATCTGAAATGAATTAGTTATAATAGCTCAATGTAGTGGATGACAATACACTCACACAAAAGTTGTCTCGTTCATTGTATAAAGCATATCATAATACATTAATTCTGCATGATTACTTTTGTTTAGAAGAGCCTCTCTATTTTCTATACCTCTGGCAACTAATTCTCCTAAACGTTCAGCTTGACATTGTTGTTGTTGTATACTAAAATTTTGAAAAAAGTCGAATTATAATTAATTTAATTCGCAAATAACGCTATTTGTTCTTGTTTAGTGTCAATATAATGTAGAATATAGAAGAATAAACTCCAAATCTGTGTCTACCTACCATGGAAAAATGTCTTCAAAGTGAGTAACTTTAGCAACGTTCTGCAAGCGCTCAAAGATTTCTTTTGTGAATTCTAAATCGTTAAGCATATCGAGCTCACTAATAGTCCTGTATTGTGGATTAAAACTGTCCGTTACATTTAAATCGCTCTAAAATGATACTAAATTACTACAGAGCTTTTAAATAAATAGAAAATGAAATACGTCACGTCGTATGAGCATCCTTAATTTTTTATTTAATCCTCCAACATAACTACGTATCGTTTCTAATTCTTGTTCGCGACCTTTCATGTCAATCTTAACAGCCTTCTCTAATTGCATAAATTCATTTTTTCTATCGTCTAAGTATTCCGTAGCTAACTGGCCCAATTGCACTGTTCTATACATGCATTTTCCTTGAAGTTTTGAATCTAGTCTCAATGTGCTTAAAACTGCATCGAAATATATGGCGTCCTATAATTTTTTACGAGCATTGAATTGTTAAAATATGAACTATTACTAACTTAGACAAGAATAAAAGATTAACAATTATATGAACATTTATTTGAAAAAGGCGTTCGCGAAGAGCCCGAATTAGTTAGGTTAGCAGGATTGTATATAGAATGCGTTAAAGCGGATAAAGAATGGCACGAGCATGGAACATGAGCAAGTTTCCGGAAGACTGAGCAACTAGGCCGAAGAGACCCCTATCTAGGGTTTCGAAAATTGGCTAGTAGATTTACTAGGGACCACGCATTTGCTGCGAAACCATTCGCCAAGCATTTATACGCAATGGCTACAAAGTAAGAGGCTCTAAGCGGATACCACTTCAGCGCCGTTCATCTTTAATTCTAACATTTCAAAATTGTCGAATTTATAATAGTAGAAAATGTTAATACCTTTTTCATAATACTTAGAATTTTTTTATATATATGGCGAACACTAATGGCAGCATCTTGCTTCAATATAGCATCTTGGACTTTACCAGTGACAATTTTAGCCTGGATTTCTGAAGGAAGCGTACCTGGCGCTTCGTATTTCAAACGATCTTCTAGTTGAGAAAGTTCTAACTAAAAAATATTTAAGGACACGTATATAACATCTTATAATTGGTCTAAATACTTTAGCATGAATTAATGCTTCCGTACGAAGTTTCATTCTATGAGTTAATCTATCCAACTCCTTCCGTTTATTAAAATTATCTTGGTGTATATGCGCGATAATTTGCTAAAACAATATTAAATAAATAGACACAATTTCTACTTGAGGGATATAGCAGCACCAATGCATGTAATTCTTGATAAGCCAATTGCATATTCCTGTGTTCTTGCAAGACATTTCTAATTTGTTGTTTATCTCCCCTAAAAGCATTATCTAATTTCTGCCTATTTAAAACAATATCTTTATGTAGTTGTTTTAATATTTGTTGCTGTTTCTTATTTGCAACTTGGGTATCAATCTGCATAATTTTGCTATCCCTACCTTCGAAAAGTGTTATAGGCATTATTACGTAAATTAATAATTAATTATTAACTTACTAAATAAGTTAATAAGTCCTTTATACTGGGTGATCCTATCCTTGGTAGTCCATCTGCTATCTTGCATGCCATGAAGCTTCACCTTCTTAGCCGACAACATGTTTGCAATTATTTGTTACTTATTTACCACAGAATTTATAAGAACACTTTAAAAAAATAATGCAACGTAATATAAAAGGCTATGTGCTATCGACAAACAAATACGACAAAACGTCAGCAGTTTTTTTGAAAAAAAAACGTCATTTGCAAAAGTGTGAGTTACTATAGTATCAATTTCTTTTTATTATTTTCAGTTAGTATCTGTACATTTTACTGTCTAGTGCTGTTACGTTATGAAAACAATGCCGTATTTTTCGTTTCCCAAAACTTAATAACAATAAAAGAGTAGTAGGTAATCTGAAAAATTCTGGCATCAACAGGGTAATGAGAAATTTGTTGGCAGGTAATTATTTTTTTCCTATTTATTTCTATAATTTTAGTATTACTAGGTACTAGACAAATTCTCAGATATTGCATCCATCAAGAGAAATTGTATAATACCGTGTGGAGACCAATTCAAATTATTTTTAATTTACAATTATCACTTGCAGTATTTTTGCAAATTAATCAAACTGTAAACTGTCCATAAGACTGAAAGATGTGAGAAAAATATTTTCTCCTTATTCTAAAAGATATTTACAAGTACTTCCTTTTAGCACCTATGTATCCTAAAACATGCGAAATACTGGAAACTAAAAGAAAATGTGCTAACCTGTAACGTAAAAGACAAATATGTATTTCTTTCAGCTTAATAAATAGATCAACAAGCAGTAGCTAAAAGGGCCTTCATGTAGGTTTAACAAATTTGCATTTTTAATATAAATACTTTTGAAAACCCATAATTCTCGAGGTGAAGTTACGTTTCTTAATTAATTTAAGTTCTTCTAATGTAATATTATGCTCGGTTTCATTTATGTGTTGTGCTACACTTGACGATTCGATTCTACCATAGCGATAATGCGCTATGTGCTCTTTTAATCTGGTGGATTTTGATGCATGTAAAGGAAAGTTAATCTTTTGTTTTCATCAATTTTGACAACATCGTTATTTAGTTTCAAGAACTCCGAATAGTCTATGGTTTCAATTTTTATTATTTTCACTATTTGCTTGATGACCAAAACCATCTGACTTGAATCGTCGAAATTACATTAATGTGTTTTAGATATGCAAATAACTTAAAGAAACTCAAACAGCGAATATAAACTGAATATTAGACAATTCGGCTATCTTCAGTATTTTCTCCCCGAATCAACTATTGCAAACCAACAACAACGCTATATTTAAGAACTGCCACCACTAACATCTTACATCTTTAATGACAAAACAAATTATTTATTATGTAGATTTATTTCACGTCAGATGATTATGTAGTTAAAGGTAATCTTATAAATAAACAAAAGATACATATATGTATTACCATGGGACATTCATCAATAAAAAATTGAAACCGTATTGATATATAGGTCTACACAAAGAATGTCTCAGGTTCACATGCCTACTTATGTACTATAAATCTATTCTATATATGTAGAAATATACAATATAAGCCTGTTTACTATAATAAATAATACTCCAGTTTACCCTATTTTAATGTAGTTTTTTCCTACGTCTAGGTGTTACGCAATAAACAGGGACTAAATCATCATTTTTAGTATTAATTTGAACGATGCTTTTACTTTTCGCTTTAATATCTGCTCTGTTTGGTATTGACGAACTCTCTATTTTTATATCGTCCAAGATAAGCGCTGAAATAAAGTTTATTGTTAAAATTTAAAAAACCGCTTAACCCTTAACTGACGTGGTCGGGAATTTTGCCACACAATGTTAAAGTTCCAGAGACTCCGCAACGTCGGTTAATGATTAATGTCGTAATAACCTAGTATGTTCTACTTAAAATTCATTAATTACTTTCTATAGTTAACTTTATGCCAAATACGGCAATTCCAGTAGATACGTAAGCATACGTATTACATCAAGTGGCAATACGTAAAGTAAAATGATTTTTAACACAGCTTCTAACACGAGTTTCACTCTCCAGAGAAAGTCACGGCTGGTGACCGAGGTCCAATTCAATGTTTATTAAGTGTTACATTTAAATATGTTATTCGACGCGCCTTACTGGAATATAGCGAGTTCACGCCCTGATAAACGCTAAAGACTAAACAAATGCAAGGGATGGATATCTGAGGGAGAGTCGGGTTAGAGTCTGGCGAGAGCAAGGCGAAGACACGGATAGCTTAATTCGTTGATCGTTCGCAATTTAAGTAAATTGATCACCGTGTAGTACATTGTGCTAGACATCGATATTACCCAATTATCATAAGAAATCTTATCACGTTAAGTTACATCGGTGTTTTTAACAAATACATTTCTTAATGCCTCTACAAAAAACTCACCGCTGTTACGCCGTCGGCCAAGTTGGACGAAGATGATAAAATCGTATTTTATAGGAATGATTTTTCATTGAAAACAATAAAAAATTCAAAAGCTTTTTATATTAAAGTAATGTAACGATGATAGAACGTTGAACTATTATTTCCATACAAAAAAATTCTAGTTGGCGGCACCCCGCGTCTTATCTTGTTTAAAACAAATGAAGGAGTGTGTTCAGAAGATACAGGTAGGTATAGGTGTTGCTTGTTGGTGATTTATTCAAGTTTTATGCAAATCAAACTCCCATCAAAAGCTCCGCTTTATGAATAGTTTACCTCGATCACATCTCAAACCTAAATAGTAAATATACAATTCTACTTGATGCAACCAGCATACTTACTTATGATACACTGCGTTCACGATGAAAGGAATAAATTAATATACAAGATGTTTTACTTAAGAAACCAAACTTGTATCGTGTAGCGAAAGCTGAACGCCCTCTATATTTGAAATTAATTTTATGATAGATAGAACTATATGCTTAACACAAAACGCCACAGTCTTCCAAGTCAAAATAATGACAGTACTGGGATGCACTGACATACAAGAAACTAATCATCAATCTGTTGCTATTTATTCAAACAGTAAAATATACAAGCATACAGAGTGTGGAATTATATGAACGCGCTTAACAGGCACATGTAGGCCATTAAGGCCTAACAGATGAACTAATCCGAACGGCTAACAAAACCCGAAGACCCTTTATAGGCATGCATTGGTAGTTAAGGTAACCCCAATACAGATATCTTTAAAACCAGCAAATACGCCCATTGTACGTGAAATTTAAAAATTTCTACTGCGAACAATGGAAGGGTTAGAAATCTCAAGACATGGAAAAACATTTCAGGTCAGAGGCAAGCTAAACAATTTCTATTTGGACATTTATAACAGATCTACTAAATAGAGGCAGAAAGTCTGTTAACATGACATTGTACGATCAAGAAACACATGAGCAATCAAGGCCTGACAGAGAAAAAGAACATACAAGTTCTGCCAGATGAAAAAAGAGACTGCCGCACATTGTGCGTTTACACAAGATTAGCAGGAATACGGTTCTCAGAAATCGGCTCGGAATATTCAAAACCGAAAACTTAACAGAAAGATCACTCACAAGACTGCTACGTCTTTATATCCTTTCTAGTACTGATAGAAAATAAAATAAAAATGCTTATTATATATTCTTATTCTTACACTCATGCATATCTTCGTCTTCAAAATGTATCACCTTCGTCCTATTTAAAACTAATGTTTCCAAATTCATTTGCGCAAAATCTGTTTCCAAATTACTTCGCAATTGTATAGCATTGACGGTTAATAACATGAACTTAGGCAGAAGGACATCAATAAGTTCTAAACCTAAGGTTGGAGAAATTTAGCACATTGAACACTTATAGATTTAATTTCTTCTATACAATTCTCTTTAACATTCAATGCATCTCGTTCCAAAAAGCCTTGAGAATCTTGGTGTTTCAGTTTTTTCCGTTTCATTTCGAATGGATCTTTAACGCATTTACAAGCTTGCTCCATATGTTGTAGAGAACATTTGATCCTAACAATCAAATCACATTTCTTTGCTTGCAATTGTCGACTTTCATTAATTTTATTAATTTTCTCAAGTATCTGGTCTTTATACCATTTCTTTGTATGCTTATATCTGAAATATAAAAATCTATGAGTTTACTTTTCTACTATTATCAGGCGCCAGGAAGGATTAGACGTACTATTCATAACATTAGCACCCTTTCGACTGTTGGCGGATCTTCACCTTGGATTTTTCAATGTATAATAAATGCAAAAAATTGTTCCATATTTAATTTTTTTTTTAGAATATTACAGGATGTTACGTTTAAGCATAATTCTGTTTAAAATCATATAGCATTTTCCACATGTGAATTTGGTAAGTTTAAGTTTTCTTAATATTCTTAATAATAATAAATGGTTAGAGTGCGGAATCTACGCTAATGACTCATGCAGGCGCATAGACAGAGTCGGTTAACTGCTTGGTTTTAGCGTTTTGGTAGTCAGTGCCCTAGCGAACGCAGAAGACCTACCGCCTTTCACATTTACTTGCTTGTTGCTTACACCTCACTATTTCGATAGATCCAGAAGCACTTCTTTTCAATTGTTTTTATCATTACTTCTTCAATTTGTTTAATATATATTATATATAGTTGTGTTGTATATATACCTCCAAATCGCCTACGTGAAGAACTGTTACGCTGCTGAATTAAAGATTTTGATTTTTTGTTAGGGATACGAAGATTAATTGTAAAATTTGTTCAAAAACATTTAAATGTTTTAAAAAGACTCTGAGACTAACTGTACATCTACATAATCTCATAATACTGAAATGCATCACAATCAAATGAGTACATCAACATACAGTTTTTATACAGACCTCTGTAAAGCCTTCGTTGCGCCAAATATACCCTAAAGACCCCCAAAAGACTGGACAATCCCGTCCTTAAACAGTTTTTAGCGAAATATACATCTAAACATATTCCTGATAAATCAAGTCTTCGAAAAACATATCTTCCAAAAATATGTAAAGAAGTTATGGATAAAATTAATAACGAAATAAAAGACCATTACTTCTGAATCAGCGGAGATGAAACTACAGATTTACCAGGTAGAGGTATAATTAATATTATTATCGGCGTTTTATATCCCGACATATCCACAGAACCCTATTTAGTAGCAACTAAAGTAATCGAGCACGTAAATGCAAAGAAGGTAGTCGAAATTATTAATGCTGTTGATAACATTTTTAATGGCAATATGAACTACGAAAAAGCCTTGCTGTTTCTGCGTGATGCAGCAGCATATATGATAAAGGCTGATAAACTAATGAAGGACAGATTCACCAATATTTTACATCACACATGTATCACTCACACATTGCATAGAGTTGCAGAGTTTCACGAATTTCGTTGTACAAGCAAAAATATTCGTTTCTTCCACTTCCTCCTCCAGTAGTGACTAGGTGGTGAACATGGTTAGAAGCATGTTTTTTCCTTAAAAAATAATTTAAATTTTATCCATGAGCATTTTCGCAACTCACCTAAACAAATTCAATATTTTGAAACGGAAACGATAAAGTTAGAAGATGGAATTAAAACTTTAAACAATGTTCTGAATAACTTTCAAAATACGTTATATACATGTGAAGCTGATCGACTGTACATTGCCAATGCAAGTAAATCACACTTGATACGGGCTAGCGTCGATTCCGCACTCTATAAATGGTATTAATTAATATCTTTTAATGCAATTATGCAAGATGTATTGCCAAAAGTGGTATTGATATAGAATCAGACACCGTTATTAAAACATGGACTTCAGACGAACTGAATCAAAAAGAATTTTTAAATTTCGCGGATAATTTAAATTGGTAATTTCTGTACAAAAGGCATATTTGCCAATTTTTTTTATCGAAATGTATACGAATATGTCCTTTCTTACCTAAACTACCAACTTTAATTATCAGCGAAATGTAAAAAGTGTTATATGGGATTAGGTTTTTGCCCAGCGTGTAACACTGTATATAAAAAAAATAATAACTAACGTTGGTTTGCTATATTGCGCGTTTTTCATGCCCATACAACTATTACTCTATATCAAGAAAAAATTGTTAAAAAATAATAAATTATCACAAAAGAAATGTTAAATAAGAATAACATCCTCTGGACTTCCTGTATGAGCATTATCCATATGTAACGTACGTTTTTAAAAGAAAACTAATAAATACGTAAGTATTAAGTAATCGACCAGCAAAGCAAAGATAATTTTTCTGTTTTTTAACGTAATATCAACTTTATAAAGTTTAATCTCATAGGCTCTATAAAGGTACCTACTGAAATGTCGTTTCTATCATCGTATTACGAATTTCGTAAAATCTCAAATTTACATGTGTAATTTTATTTAAAAGAACATCTCTTCCGTTCGTAAATATTTCTTCTAACTGTGTTAAACGTTCTTCTTGACGTCTTTGTTCATATAAGCTGAAAATAAGGGCAACGGTGAGCTTTCTGAAAAGCAAATCAAAATATTTACCAGCTAATTAACTCCGAATAATTATTAGCGAAAAATGAATCCTTCAAAATATCCAACATTTTACTTAGATTTCTCATTTGGACACGTATGTCAACATTCGTGAATTTATTTTTAACTGGCAATGTGATATCACTCTAAAAATTCAATCTTTAAATATAGGTGCTTCCATTAGCTATTAACTAAAATAAACTCCTTTATACATCGACAAAAAAAAGAGTCTAAAGAAAGTTCCAAATGCATAGACCGTTCGTTATACCGGGTACCAACCAAAATTAATTTAATAGCTATATCCAACGAACGGGATACCGCCTACATTGTAATTGGTGCGCCTATTCCTAGAAGTTGTATGTTCTCTGTTAGATACGTATGTAGCTATTAAATCAGATTTAGTTAACAACCGATATATTCACGCCCAGCACAACGATCCGTATCTTAAGTTATTATATAAACATAAGCAAAAATGTACGCCATCAATACATACTCACATCTCTTCTTACTAAAAACTTTAGTTTTCTTGAATATCTTTTAACCTCTCCTACCAAATCGGCAAGTACTTTTTCCCTTGCCTCCATATCTTGCTTGACCATTTTTTCTAGTACTTGAAACTCTTTTTTTCTATCGGACAAATATTCGGTAGCTAATTGTCCCAAAATAATTGTGTTCAACATACACTTTCCTTGTGTAGTACGATCCTCGCGTAAGGATTCCAAAATTACATCAAAATAAATTGCGTCCTAAAAATATCATAAGCGTAACTATACTATTTTAAATTAATAAGAGCCAAATGGGAAATCTATAGAGTCGGTACTTGAGAAGCGCGGATCTTTCCATTAGTAGAGTGCTGAGAAATTACGAATATATGTGAGGACAGATACCATAAGGCAGAGGTTTACGTATTCACTTAGGTACCAATTCTACAACTTTACCGAGTCAAATTGTTATTTGTTCCATTACTTGCCACGAATATTACTATTTCTTGCTAGTAAAATATAAATACATAAAATTGTATTCGTAAAGTAGATCTCAAAATTGATCAGAATCAACCAAATAGATCGATGTTAGTTGCAGTGTCAATCAAATTACATTTGCCTAATTTCAACGACGATGGGTGAAGACGTAACGGAGGGCCGCGCACGACGATTCGACTTCCTCGTGTATTTTCCTAGCATATTGTGTACATTGTACTATGCAACGGAAATACACGAGGAAGTCGAATTGTCGTGCGCGACTCTCTATTACGTCATCACCCGCCGTCGTTGGCTACTCTGTAAATACTCTGCAAACAACCCCATTTAATTATATGACCGTTTAAGGAAATCATTATAAATAAGTTCCATCTTCTGATTTTATACTAATCTATTACAATAATGCTCAATAACCTTTCTGCACACATTAATAATTTTCTTATAGGATTCGTTAATAACAATAGTTGCCTCCTTTTTTAAATTGGCGTCGTGTACTTGCGCAGTAAGTACTTTACAATGTATTTCGATTGGTAATTGATCAGGCTCAGCACGAGCTATTGTATCCTGCAATTCTGCAACCTTTAACTAAACTTTCCTTTAGTACATAGTTTTAAGATGTAATAATCACTTTGTTACCTTTAATTTTACAAGCGTGTTTGATTTTACTACTTTGCTGTAATGTAGTAAATCCAGTTGCTTTCTATAATGGAAGTTGTTTTGAGAAACATGCTCCAGAACTTTCTAAAATTGTATTATAAAGAAATGGAAGAAACTAAATGGATGCATAGATTGCAAGCGGGACCTACGGTCGCACGTATCTTAATCGGATAATTTCGGAACGGGCGAAAGGACAACTAAAATAATGGCCAATCCTTCAGCTTCCTTATCCTTTCCTAACAGCTTCTTCCTAGCAGTTGGGAGTTGGTATTACGGTCTTGTTAACGACACTATATCATTCAGACGGTCCAAAGTCTTCATTAGGGTGTGGACTCGTTCTCCTCCTGCGCGAATCCAACCATATCGGTTACTCATACCCTTCTACGTCAAGGTGGCGGTCGGTTTTGTGGTACAACAGTTAGATGTTTCGCCAGGGGATTGTTAAGCACTTCGGCCTATTCCCAAGTTCTGGTTACCAACTTCCGTAGATGTTCTGAAAAAGTTGGAACCGCCAAGGCAGGGTGTAGTTGTTGGTTCCGCACGTACCAAGGTGATGCTGTGATCAGTCTAAGAATATGGTTCTGGAGCGTTTGCAACTTCCTTGAATGACTCTTTCCTGCTGTTGTCCATTATATGCTATATAATGAACCTGGTATGGCCTCCATTTCCCGAGTCACTCTATCAATGAACAACAGCCTCTCGCAGCCTTCTCACTATTACACTCTGGTCTCGGCTAGAAATGTCTATCTCCGTATCGTCCACATAGGTGGACAGCTTTACCGTCAAATGTCTTGGTATATCACTGATGTAAACAATAAACAATTCTGGACCCAATAACGACCGCTGGGAAACTCCGGCATCGACAGGTCGCTTTATTAACAAGCTCTTCCTGGACTTCATAGTACAGCACTCACAAGTACTGTTCTCGCAAATAAAGTCCAGTCAACCTCATAAGATTCCCTCTGCCATCAATCTTTACCATCTTATCGATCGCGAAATCGAGGAATACTGTCACCAACATCTTCCGAAAGTTCAACGCGAAACCTAAACTGTTCATTCGGCGGTGGAGATGATTGAATTTTGACGTATTTACAATGCCACAAAACAAATTTATCATGAAATCCTATCACTGAGTGTATAGTGCAGTTACCCAATCCATGGTGTGACATTAACAATAAACCAAGCACAGTCTAAACGTTGCGAAGTGCCAAGTCTTATGCAATTACAATAGCTACTTATTTACTACTGAAAGTTCTACGATTTTATACATAAAAAATACTATTCAACTACAAGAAATTTCGAACATTCTCAACGCTGAATTTTTTACAAGAAAGATAATAAAATTCAGCAGAAATATACATTTTTAAAACGACCTTCAAATGCAAATAAGCAAAACCCCCAATCATTCATAAAGGTCTCATCGTACATTCGATAATACTCCAGGTGAAACGTTTGTTATGCAATCTGCATTCTCAGCTTACAGCTCTGTGATATTCACAGCAGTAATATGCTAAAAGCTCCGTGTAATTAAAAAAAATGATACAAAAAAGTAAATTCGTCAAATCTCAAATGGAACTGGCAGCAGTGACAGCCGAGACATTGAGTGTTCCGAATACACCCGATTCAGATAAGTTCGTCTATGGTACGCGCTCACAATCTGTATATTAAATTATAATCTTTTACATCTGCGTGTAAATCCTGGTAAGGTAATTGTTTTTCGTTTAATGCATGTCGAATAGCTTCGCGATCTCCAAAAGAAAAGTTGTCAAGATCAAATCTAGCAACAGCTATCTTTCTCTTCAGAGTCTCAATAGTGTTTCTGTCCCTTTTTACGGATACGTTTTTATCGATAATGGCAACTTTCTTGTCCCTTCCTGTAATAAGGAAACGTTAAATTTAGATATTTAGCTACGAAAACCGGTTTTTAGAAAACAATATTTATACGCATTGATATATTTTCAAAAAGCTTAACTAACTAGAAAAACATTAATATTGATTAGATCATTACAATTAAATAAATAATACAAAAAATATTTACGATAGAGGTTTATGAGTCCCTTATATTGAATTACTTTATCTTTTGTAGTCCATCTAGTTGTACTCATTCCATGCAATTTGACCTTCCTTGTCGATAACATATCCGACCTTAGGAAAACGTCGAATATCATTTTGGAAGTATTTTACAGATAATATCTTTTTGAATATAATATGCTTGATTTAAAAGATAAAATAATAAATGATTTATTTATGACATTTGTCTGATCACTCACAGCATACTATTTAGATATAAATATGAAAACGGGGATACCGCAGATTGCATAATGTGCGGTGGATTAGGAATACAAAAATGATTCCGTCGTAGGTGGTCGAATATTGGCCTTCAATCCAAAGAATGAAAGTTTTCGTCCCGATCCAGCCTTAGAACTGGTCGAAATATATGCGCACGCTACGCAAAAAAAAAGACCTGATGCCAGTGTCATACGAGGGTAGTCTGAAAAATTTCCAATTTAACCAAGAAAGAAGTACTTTTTTGTCAAATTCAGTTTTATTTTTCAACATGCGCTTTTTCTTGCGATGTTCCCGTCTCTCTAATCAGTCCAAATAGTTAGCATCTTGTTCTGCAAAATAAGGCGTTTACGAATGTGATGACCTCCTCATTCGATGAAAACCCGTCTATAGAAAACAGAAAAAGTCGTTCGGGATCAGATCTGGTGAATAGGGTGAGTAATCTATGAATTTGAACCCCAATTCGCGAATTTAGTATGTCTCTGTTAGTGTTTTTCCTTTTTCAAAATAGTCAACTCCATGAGTCCTAAAAAACAGTTATCACTTCTTTCCCGGTCGACGGAACAGTCTTCGCCTTTTTCGTAGCCGATTCACCCCTCACAGTCCATTGTTTCGACTATGCCTTGGTTTCAAGAGTGTACTGGTCTATTCAAGTTTCTTCTACAGTTATTGATCGATGCCAAAACTCCAACATATTTTGTTTAAACTGCTTCAACAGATCTTTGATCTTAAGTGAGTAAACCAGCACCCAACAAGTGGTTAGCTTTTTCATGCCCTTCTCTTCATGACAAACACTTTCTTTCTAGATAATCACAGCCCCAAACCTTCATCATCAGCCACGGTGGTACGACTATGTTTAAATTCAGTTGCCCAAAATTTTACTGTGACAAATGCCAGAGGCCGCGTACAGAGCGTTCATCTCGGTTTTAATTTGCGTAGGCGTATTGCCTTTCAAACGCAAGAATTTACTGACTTGATATCGTTTTTTTTTTTCATTTTTGCAGAAACACTAACATAGACTGAGATAAACGTTTGTTAAACAACAACTGAACGCCTAACATGATTGAACTTCTCCAAGGTATCATTCAACGAATGCGTAATTATATTACGAGTATTTTTGACACCATCTTCGTGGAGGTTTCAAATTTTTCAGACTACCCTCACATATCATTTCATCCCTTGTTTATTTTTGCAAATTTTTTTATTGTCAAAGATTATCAACTTAGCACATACAGTACGCTTGAATAACCCGTATCTCTATCCTAGAATAGTAAAATATGTTTACAACATAATATCTACTGTTCGTCCGTTATATAACGTTCAACAAACTTCTCCACATCTCTAAATAAAATAAGAATTTCCTCGATAACTTCTTTTATTCCCGCATATTTGGATAAGATTAACTCAATATATTCTGCAGATCTGGGTTCTTCTACTTGCATTTGAATATTCACATCTTTTATACATATTCTACAAGCAATCGAATTAAACTGTTGTTAATGCTCTTTAGTTAAATATGACATACATTTTAATTAATATAACTGCAATTATTGACCATATATTAGGCTTGAATACAACATTGTGTGATTGCAATTTGAAGCTTTTTACTAAATCCTGCATACACAACAGAACGTAGCGTTCGTCTAGTTTCAGCCCAACGATTAGTTTCTTCATCCTAAAACCACAATCCCAGTTTACAACTCTGATGGCAGCTTAAAATATTGTTACTAAAATATTACTTACGTTTTATTAATAGAATTGAAAAACACTTTTCGTCTGAGGGTATTTTGAGCAGATGCATCAACTAATGGTAATGTAACGGCCTCCTCAGTACTTTCTTGATTTTCTTTTATAGGTTTAGTTGGAAAATTTGTATCCATCTGTTCATAAAGAGCTCCCTTATAGAAAGATCTTACTTTAAAATCTAATTCCTGCACTTCTTCCTTTAGCTGTTTAAAATCTGGTAACGGTTTAATGCTTTTACCTAACAGCGCTTTATCAAATTTGTTCTCTGCTAATTCTTGAATATGCAATCTTTTACATATGTTCATATACTTCATTTGTTGTGGTATTTCACGATCAGGTATTTTTAACTTATCAAAATACTCTTCCATCTTATTTTCATTTAGTATCTGTCTAACTTTATCTTCAGTGTAAAGGTAAATAAAGCTATCAAGCGTTATCCACTCTTCAACACATGTTTTAACATTATTAAGTAATTCTACAAATTCTGCATTGGTGTTTACTTCCTTGTTGGATGTCTTCTCTACCACTTTGTCCTTAGTATCTTTTTTTGAAACTACATGTTCTTTCTCATTTATAAGCACTTTACTTTTACTGCTGTGAGGTGTGGGTGGAAGATTTATTAGTTTTATTTTAGGTTCACTATTAACTTTTAATTTTGCTATTAGATACTCCAACTTTTCTCTTTCATCGGATTTTTTTCTAGGAGGTTCTTTTCCTTTATTATCCTGAATTAATTCTGTACCGCTAAGAAATATTTTATTCGTAGCTGTGTTTTTCTTTCTATACTCATCACTACTCTGATCAAGATCACAATCGTCCACCTCTGCTTCCTTATTAATATCTTCCTCTATAAGACCTAATGATGATTGCTTCTGAATCTTCTTATTTTTCACGTTGCATTTAGTACCATTCTTTGGGATTTTGTCTATATTTTCAACCTCCTCAAGAGATATTTGTGCAAAATGAGTTATTGAGGTAAATTGCGACAAGTCTGACTTTTCTTTCAATAAACCATAGTTAACCTCTTCACCTGGAGTTGCTCTATGAATATAAGAAAACAAGCGGATAGAGGACAATATAAAATTTGTTTGTCATTTAAATAATTCAAAGCAAAAACTTATTTAATTTGCCCACATTTCGTCCTAACATGCACTTTGCCAAAATGAAGGGCTAGTCGAAGCAGTATAGAAGAAATGCCATTCGTTTGTAACCAGTATTTCAAGGTTTCAAAATATTCTGAAACTACGTGTACAAACGCAAAGACTCGATCTATTAAAGGAAAGGAAATACCGAATAATTTTAACATATAGCATGTGCAATGTGATGGCAAAGCAAAATTAGTCTTCACGTTAAAAGCTACCAGACATCTATTTCTCTTGATTTATTATCTTTGGGCTGCTAATGGGGAAAAGAGTCCCCACAAACAGGCCCATACCGCAATGCAACAGAATACAAGTTACAGAAAAATACATTGCAGTTACTATAATACTAATGATGGGCAGAATTGCATTGGTGATGATAAACAAATACTGTGAAAGTTATGATCTCAAAAACTTGTTCTTCTTGAATCGTGCATTTTGTCTAAATTGTCAATTATAGTACCAATTGAAATTTTGTTCGGAAATATCGAAAACATAACATTACCTAGAAATAGCACTTTTTAATCTGATTTTCAAGTAATTTTCTTTCAATTGCTAATAAATAGAATGGTCACTTTGGATTCACTGAAACGTGGGCTTTCCGTTAATGTACATATAAATCGTAAAATCTTTAGGAAATATTCCAAAACCTTGCCATAGTTTTAAGAAATATGAACAAATGCTTGTATTATACTAAATTCTTTGGTTTTAGGCACTTACACTGCCGTTACAGGCATCAATTTGCATTCAGGCATTTCTGTATGATTTCTAAGCCACAGCGGACTTGATTCTATTTGATTCTTCACAAATAAACTTCCTTGGTAACAGAAATTGCTGCAGTAATTCTGAAAACGGCCAGTACTAAATTTAGTCTTAATATTAAGATATATTTACCTTACGTTCACTAATATCATACACTCTATTAACTTTAGTGGATATGATATATTTTTGCTTAGGCATGTCTGGTATTTTCTTTCCACAGATAGGATAACCGCATAATTTAGATATTGCTCTTTCTTCCACAACATCTTGGTAGTGCTCTTGAGTAATATATTTTAACTACGATAAACGTCTAATTTAGAAAATGGTTTGTTTAAAAAAATTACCCTTACGCATTTCAAGAAAATTTCCAGTCTTAGCTTTCCATCCAACAAGAACATAACAATCTTCGTGGCATAATCCTCGCATTCTTTTTTTCTTTGTGTCGTTACAAGAATCTCCTTGCTAATGTTAATGTTTTCAGTTGTAGAATGATTTTTAGTTATCTGTATATAGTCTTCGATAGAATCTTGCATTTTTAAATATTTGGTTAGATAAAATAGTTTTAAGAGGGATGACTCTACTGACACTCTATTTAAGATGAATGACTCTATTTAAGATGAATGAGTCTACTATTGACAGTATTATAAAAATCCCTCAAATTCTCAAAAAAACACTTGTCACAATAGTGACCTTCGATTCGTTTAACAGAGCCACTCCGGAACAGCTCCGATGCAATCCTCATGAATATCGTAATGAACTTGTACAGAAGGTGCAAATAAAAAAAAAATGGCGGCTGATGTATTTCAAATTGTCAACACTTTAACACATGCCAGATCGTAACGCTCTCGCCGAACGGTTTCAGCAGCAAGGGTAACGGGAAACAGACAGCTAAATAAAACGTTAAATACCAGTTCTGGAACAGCCCCAGACCAATACAGCGAACAAATGAGAGTCACTAATGTAGGTGAATATAGGGAAAATGTCAACTAATGACATCCAATTTTGAAGATCTTGAAATGCTGTTGCTACCGCGACGCTCATTCTAAACCAATAGAGGACCATTCTCTAGCGCCAAACCACCTCTAAAGCAATGATAACGAATCTGCTTTTATCCAACGCTAGCGATCACTACATCGATAGCAGTTGAGCATATTTGGTCCCCTGTTGAATGTTACATTTCGTGTCACTGTCAGACGTCACATTGCTCAACATGTTGCAGCTTTGTCCGGGAAATCTAAGCGTTACAAAACATGATTGTACTCTCCCTAGAACTGTAACGTATTATTCAGCATGTAGCAACGGTTCTCACAACTATTCCGCAAGAGTAACGTCCGCTGCACTGGTCACGGTGTCGTCACAGCCACATTTTACAATTGCATTGCCAATCTTAAAGTAGGAAAACACTCGAGCGACTAGAACTTATAAAAGGCAAGTTCCATCATGGTTTAATCTCCCGTCCAAAATTTCTTGTTATACATTCGATCCAGAAAATGAAACTTTCCATTTTTTATGCGGAACACAAAATTCATTTTGTTTTTAAATGTTGGCAAATACCTCCTGAAAACGTTCCTATATTCGTTGTATTTTTACATTTATTATCTACCTTAAAAAATTAACAAATTTATTTGTGTACATTTATATAAGAAAGCGAAGCCAAATCTATCACGATCCTGTATACACCTCTGCAAGATAATAACAATGAATACAGTTGGCGATGGTTGTATTTTATAAGAAATGTTTGCAACATGAATAATAGTATGAATGAGAGACTCCTTAAAGTAAGACAAACCAACGTTCCAAAGGGGCCCATAAACGTCTGCGGAAACGCTGAATCGGTAAAATGTTCTGGAAGGAAACGTACACGCAATTCACCACCTCCAAGCAATCGTCAAAGTGGACATAACAGTTCACCCAAATGTTCCTTCTCTACACCATCATCAAACTTTTCAGCCAATGATCGACTAAAAAAGTACAGAGAGAAATTACATCAACGAAAAAATGAAATTGTGAAAGTTCACCATGTTTTTAACAAGACGGTAGCACATAAAAATAATGAAATAATAAAGCCAAATATTAATTTTAATCCAAGTGAAAAAACTACAAGTATGTTAGGAAAACACCGCCTACCTCAAAGTGATAAAAGTATTGACAAGAAAAATGACTCTGTAGGAGGCAAAAGAAGAAGAATTGACGAACATTCTCAGAAAAATAACGTTAAAAAAAACTGTAATTCACATTTAAAGCAAGAATCAATATTAGATAATACTATTATTCGAGAGGATTATAATCATAATGATAGTAGCAATGACATGGACTGGAGTCCTATTGACCAAAATGAAGTAGTAAGCAATGTACGTATTGTTCTTTTTATATCATATGAAATAATTACATGAATTTTTATTTATTAGATACAAAGATTAAGGGAAGACTACAGGGAAGGTTCTTATAAAGTGCGAAATTTAAATCAATTAAATATAATGCCTAATATGGCTCCAATTAACAATAGTAACATAGAAAATGAAACTTTATATGTAGTTGTGGATACAAATATCTTCATCGGTCACTTGAATATTATCCAGGATATGTTTTCAGAAACATATGGTAAGAATGAATCTCATCAAGTTATATTTGTTTATGCGAAATCGAAACAAAGTAAAAGAAAAACAATATTTATGTACATGAAATATTTGAAGTTACTCTTACTCTCTATTGCTCGATTCACACTAATAGTTATGTTAGTACAAACATGATCATATATTTTCGCTGCTTCAAGAATTTGAAATGATAAGAATCAATATACAGTAGACTCCTGATTATCCTAATCTATTTCGGAATGGAAATATGGGATAATAGGCGTTGAAAATGATTTTACATATATGTGTGTACGTTTAGATACCTTTTATTGTAGAATTTCTTTTAGAACTTTAAAAGTAATTATGTAAACCTATTTATTACAAACATTCCTCTATTATCACAAATTTAATAATATAAATAATAAGGTCATATACATTATCTTCATCTTCATTTTCATGTTGACTCAGTTCTGTTGGTTCATTTGGGTTATCAATAATTTTGTTCCACAACTTTTGTATGGCTGCCTGTTTTATACTGTTCTGGGCATTGGTTATCCAATATATGATTGATTAATATTTTTCAATCTATCACCCATCGTTTCCTTCATTCTTTTTCTCCAATATAAATTGCAATAATTTATTCCACTAGTTTGTTTTCATGTCTTTCAAAAACTGGTGACCCATTCAGTCACCAGTTGATGATGGGGACCATTCCTGTCCTCGAAAACGGCCGTCCCGGATTAATTATTATATAATTAATTAAACCTGTGTGGTGCCGAGGTTGCTGATACATATGTGTTGTTTATCGTACGTACAGATGATTTATGTTGCGATGTTCAAGGATTTCAAGATACACTCTAAGGTCCCCAGGCTGTAGTCATTCTACAAAAAATGAGGGCACTCTATACAGCTTGCTTCTGGAATGTGAATGTGAAGTGATGTGTTTATCCCAGCAGGACTTCCAGGCATGTAAGTCTGCTGATTGAGTTGGCCACTAAACCAAAGAGACGTAGGTGATCATAGACCTTATTATTGCAGTATATGACCGGAAAGGAGTTCCATGTTAGTAAAAGCTAATGGTTTTCCCTTCGATAGTAGGTGTTTTTAGCCAGACTTTTCTTCTCCTTGTAAAAGGGACAATAGTAATCCTTTGAAGGTCTATGCGCAGACTATGATTTTGACAGCGTTTATGTATATGATATTCTCCACAGAGCATGAATATAAGTCGTCAACGTACCCTTGCACCTTATATCCACCCGGATACTACATGACCGAAGGATGTTGGCTGAAGCCTTACCCCCCAGGTCAACCACACGCTCGCCCCCCAACTTCGTTCTTATTTCCTAAAGTTTTACACAGTTATATAACCGGTTGGGAGTGTAAGAATTTTCGTCAACAGTTTCTTTAAACCTTACTTTAAAGTTCTCGACAACCAATTTAGATAATTTTTCACAATATATCTGAAGCTGCTTAATTTCCTGCTGATTTTTCCACGTTAAACTTTACAAGAACCCCTAACTTCCTCACTAATTTCTATTGGTTTTTTGTTGAAGAATTGGACCAGTCACTGGAATTCATAAATACACTTTATCGTACTGGTCTTCCTAACTATTCGATTTGATGCAGGAGAAGTTAACACACAGTTCCATTTTTTCGATTTCCTTCCGGTTTTTCACCACCGAAATTATCCTCACGCCTAGACAGTACTCTTTTACGATGGTATTGAGCCGAAATCGACACGTCTTGCAACATTTAGTTTTCTTCTATAGCAACCTTTTTTTATTTTCATTTTGTATCCATACTTTAATAAATATCACGCACCAAACCACCCGCAATGCAAAATCAAACTAAATGCTGATTGGAGCTACCCGATACGCCACGTGTTTTCCCAAAATTGTAGAAGAAACGCGACATTTTCGCTTCGAAACAGATCAGTACGAATAATCTGGAGCGTTTTGGCCGGTATTTCGAATAAACCAGTAGTTAAAGTTCTACATTTGTTTTGTTAGTGTGAGAAGTCCATCTAAGATTGTAATCAGACCATATTTCTACGTTTCTTTGACAAATGGAATCTCCACTTGGGCCTTGCAAATTATATTTTTTGCAAACATGTTTGAAAACGATAATTTGTGTTTGTTGTGATTTATATTTTGCGAATATTTACGAAAAGCTAGTTAGAATATTAAAGTAGCACACAGTAAACTAAATGCAATGAAAAGTTATTTCCTAGAAGGAGCAGTGAAACATTCATTGCTGTAATCAGCGCTAATTTTAGGATTCTTATAGAGTATCATACGGCCTTAATGGGCCGTTTTAGGAGTAAGAGTAAATTTCAAAAATCAAATTTCCATCGCGTGTTTCTTTACTAATTCTTACAATATAAAAATCCACAGCTGCATGCAACCATATTGTATATGTTCCCTGGATTGTGATTCAAGAATTAGATTATTTTAAGGATGGACGGTCAGGTTCTCCTGTGATGCTCAAGGCTGCCAAGAAAGCGATTACATTTATTAATAATAATCTGAGCCAAAAACATCCTCGACTAAAAGGTACGCCTGTAAAATGTGGTAGCTACTGAGAATATTAATGTTGCTTTTAGGTCAAACTGTAAAAGAAGAATTATATCAAAGAGAATCAAGCGCAAATCCAGACGATAGTATCTTATTCTGTTGCCTTCAACTAGTCCAAACTCTAAAGAGTGTGGTAAATAATTCTTTTCCACGTTTAATGTTTGGGATAAAGTCATGTATGCATTATTCTAAATTTAAAGTGTGTGTTACTAATGCACTAATCTCTCGCCTACAACGGGTTTATTAAATAAAGTTTAGTTTCGTCATAATTTTTATTTTTTATAAAGGGTATAAATATACTTCTTTAAAATAAAATAAATTTACATCAATCTGCTAACTTCTGCCATGAACTTAGTTTCTAAACTGAATTTCCACGTATGGCGAAGGATTAGTTCATTAAGGTCTATTGTGATGCTCTTCATTTTAGATATTATTATCCAATGACGTGAACCTCAGAAATAAAGCGTTAATAAATAATATAACCTCTTACGGACCAAAGCATATTTTAACAAATATTAGAAACTTCAGCTTAAGCAACGGAAATAAACAAAAAATTGTCCAGATTAGTTCTACATTGTCCCATATGTGTACTGAAGTAATATTAGCGGAAATGGAAGAAGCTTATGGCTCTGCTTTAAATCACTTGATCAAGGAACCACCATGGGACTTAAAACAATGTCTTATATATATAAAGAGATTTTGGAATCCTGTGTTTTCCCTGATAATTACTCAAAAACAATGTTTAAAAACAATTGAGGATTTACTAACGAAAATACAATCAATGGATGGTACGAAATTATTCTCTAGAAGTAAATTAAAAAAAATAACTTTTGGTTCTTTCAGACATAAGTACAGAGGAGGACACGGAGCAATTTATAAAATTATGTCTATCCATGTGTGTGTATTTTAAAAATTGCCTTAACAAACATAAGAAAAGTGTATTGTCGTGTATAAGTAATATTCAGCAAATTGTAAGCTGATCTTATCATTTGTTATAAATTATTTCAATTTGTTATCACTTGGATTAATAATAAATTCTTGAGTTATTTTTTAAGGTACATATTTTAGTTGTACTTAGCTACTGTACAGATACATACAGTAAAAATATATTTTTGAAGCTTAACAAGTTTGTTGCAACTATCGATACCTAAAATCTTGTTTTGCACGCCGTGATTCGCCAAGTTGACCTTCCATTTTATTGTACCGTATTTTAGTACCAACCAATAACAGAAAAGTACCTAAGAAGTTTTGTTTAGTGTTTCTAGTTTTGTGTCCGTGTACGCAGGAATGTATTACTGGTACTGGTAGGAACCTGATAGTGACAGTATTTTTGCAGTGTATTTACTGCAACTTTGCAGCTGTCCACCAAGAGTCCAACCCTAATAACGTTTAGGAAAATGGTACCTTTACCTCACGACTTAGAGATTCCAAAAATGTAATAATACATAGCATGTTCCGTTAAAAAGAACAAAGCTTTGAATAGCAATGTACTTGAGTCATTATTATAGGTTTTATTTGAATTCAATTAAATTATTTAATTTAAACCACGCCCATAGCAAAGCTTCTTTTTACACGACTTGTAATTGTATATAGTTCCGCACTTTTGAATCTTCTATTTATCAAGACATCATATTAATTGCGCGTGTTATCTTTATAATAAGAAAAAAAACGTTTCTATTCATGCACAATCTTCTCGGAGATGACCTGCCACCGTTGCTTAAAGGCTCGAGAAGTGTTATAGAGTTTAAGGCCCAAATTCACAAACCACTTAAGGTAGCTTTACTAATCGAAAC
The DNA here is from genome assembly GCA_902655005.2 of Marronus borbonicus. Lineage (NCBI taxonomy): Eukaryota > Metazoa > Arthropoda > Insecta > Coleoptera > Scarabaeidae > Marronus > Marronus borbonicus. The sequence continues at coordinate 8,060,077 of LR737385.1, read as the reverse complement.
ATTACAATCGAATGAAAAGTCGTTCGACAAATGGTCTCAGCCAAGTGCTTCCGTAAGTTGGATTAGAAATAATATTCAGAGGCCTACTCAAACGAGTGCATGCTTGCTAAAATTCGTTATCAATGCATGATCTTTTAAAGATATCATGTTAAGTTTTGCATGAGATACCTGGCTTTAAGTACTGGTTTTTAACCGAAATCTTTTAGGTTTACTTTCTTTACATTCGTTACGGTCATACCTCGTTGTTTTGTTCGTTTTCAGATTTCAATATAATAATTGTAAGTTGTAAGTACTATATATTGTATATGTATAAATAGTGCAGAAATAACTGTTTAACATTATAAAACATTAAATGAATATTTTTAACTTGTTTATAATATTGTAGTAACTCATAAGCAATTTCTTAACAGTTCAACTAAAATTTTGCATTAGCTTTTAGTAGTACATGCAGCCTCCTTTTTTATTAATAATAGATGTTTGAGTAGTCTTAGGTAGATATAGCGTATAAATAATCCGTACTTTATTTTTACTATAACAATAGGTGACTGTAGTCTAGTGAGCAATGGAAGGTAAGTAGACAGTATTTTCAAGTGAAGACGGAACAATTTTGCTTGAATTAATCTTTCTAATGGATCGTCCAAGACACGCAGTCTGTTTCTAAAAATTAATTTTTAAAAATTATATAAAATGAATTGTTTATGGTATATACCTTGGTATAGGGTGATCTTGCACATATTGAATAAATTCATTAAAATCCTCATTTATATATGCAAGCCTAAAAATTGAATGGCGATAGCATTCCACTTTCGATTTACTCGGATATGCCGTTTGAGTATTTTTCATTTTTGAATACCACTTACAGCTCTTGAGTGTGAGTGGAGGTTACCCTTCACTCAAGTGCTGTTTCTGAATTTAACCCAAGTATGGTTTAAGTTAGATTGTGAGAAGTCCCCGCATGGCACTTAGGATCGCTACGTGCTTGAATTTGGAGAATAAATGAAAATGAATGAATAAAATGAAGTGAAAAATTGGAAACTGCCCATTAATTATTTTAGGAATATTTTGCTGGAACAGTTGTCGGTACTGAACTTTTCAATAATTTGACTAATGTCAACCAGCTGTAGTATAGAATTTTATTTGTCAAATTTGTGAGTCATATACGCGAATAATCGATTGCCTTGTTTTAAATTTTATCGTAACTACATAGTTATATGGTTTAATTCTGTAAGTAAATTACAGCAATATACAAAACAAAGCTTTTACTTCATTCTCATTAGTATTAAAATGTATAATACTATGGAACATGTTATGTTGCGAATCCAAAAATTAATTAAATTTACAGATAATATATAGACATGGAAAGTTTTTCGTCCTATCACAATGGAAGTCAAAGCAGAGAGCAAGATTTCCAAAAACTTGCTCAAACGATTGGATCCAGTATACAAAAAATTTCGCAAAATGGTAATTATCTAAAATTAATCAAGAGACGAGTACCGGTATCACTATTGCTTGCTTTTAGTATCCTCGATGCAGAGGATGGTTAATCAAATTGGTACAGCACAGGATTCCCCAGAACTTAAAAAACAGTTACATTCCATTCAACATTACACACAACAATTGGTAAAAGATACTCGTGGATACATAAAAGATTTACATGAACTACCGGCACCGACAAATCAATCTGAAGCTCGTCAAAGGAGGATGCAGAGAGAAAGGTTGCAGGATGAATTTACATCTACTTTAAACATGTTTCAAAATGCTCAAAGAAGTGCTGCTTTTAAAGAGAAAGAACAAGTTCGTAAAGTTAAGGATCAAGTTTATGCTGAAGCTATGTCAGGTGATTTGTTACTTTTACTTATTTAAAATAGGTATAAATTGTTTGTAAAGAATTACTTTTATAAAGTACTTAATTACTCATTGTGATTGTTAGATAAATATTCTATCGATAAGATAAAGGATTAAAAATATAATTTGGGATCAACAGTAGCAATGATAAATTAATATTAAAACATGAGTATCAATCAAATGAAATACTTCCTTGTTATGAATTCTATAAACATGATTTAGTTAATTTTTATCGGAAATGTGTTCAGGTTATTCCTAAATTTGAAAAAGTGATTTACCGAGCTTTATTGCTGAAAAGTGATTTTACATTACCACCATTCAATATTGTTGTAGTACAGATAATCTTATTTTGCACCAAGATACATAATTTATGTTCAATTTTGATAATGACAAAGCCGGTACTAGACCATGAGCGTGTAGAAAGGCGGGTTATTACTGTGCTTTAAACACCAGAAACATGACAATCCCGCGAAGAATAGCCTGCAGATTTTTTTTTTTTCACAATTTCGATTCGTTCAATGTCACCATGGTGAAATAACAAATGTGAGTGAAGAAATAATTCGGTATTGGTTGGTTGACCAATCTTCACAAGTTTATATAAATAAATCCAGACAGAAATATGACGGATCTCGCGTGGTGCCTGGTGTCGAATAAGGATTTGCCGATTTGGAAACGATCACATTCCACTTTAAAAACGTTCAAAAAGAAGGGTTCCGGAAGTATTGAGATAAATATAACTTCGACTGAACATTGCCCATTGCGAAATTATTTATTACGTGTCCATGAAAGATTAGTGAATATAATTCGGCGTAAAGTGGACGGTAAAAAATTGTGGTTGATTGTAGATGAATCAACGGATCAAATATATGAAAGCCAAGTGGATCGTCATCGCCATATTTAATAGCCAGTACTTCAGTGGTGCACTGGTGAAACCATTAGGGGCGTGTTATTAGCCACCTTAGAAAAGTTTCGTCCTTTCATGAACGGTGCCATGATATTTCACAGCTCCCACAGCCAGTTTTGACCCAATATTTTTCAACATTTCCATACACAAACTATTCCACCCCAAACTATTTTCAATAACAATCAAGTAACGAATTCCACGGCATTAAAAATGTCTTTGTTACTATTAGTCGAATCCTTGCAGACAGTAGATAATGTACAAAAAGGCTATACAGATTTGGCTAAAAAAAAGATATATTTATAATAATAGTGCTCCCACAGATACGTTTACTTGCTTCTAAAACTATTGCAATTATGCAAACATTAGTACTTACTACTAAGTGTTTCTCGATACGTACTGTTATTAATTATATATTATAACTTATAAATTCATACTTAGAGTTAGGCATTTCCTAATCAGACACCGATGATCAGGAACCCTGATTTGCGAACCTTAGATAATGCAAACAATATAGTAAGATCTCAGGAGAAATTGTGCCGATTGGCATACGGTTTGGCAAATTCTAAAGACTTGAAAGCATACTAAAACTAAAATATTTTCAACAATCTGGCCCCTCCGATTATACAGGAAGCAGCTAGAAACTTTGTTATTTTGAATAAAACAACCTAGTTCGTATTGGACTACAGTTATGTTGCTATTTCTAACAATATTTGAAATATTTGCTTTTTTTCCAACATTCTTAGTTCTTTTTCATCAATGTGGCGTGAAATAACAACATATGTAGTTGTTTTATCAAACATGCCGTAAAATTTATTTATAAATTAAAAAATGTAATAGTATATATGTATATGCTGTTTCATTTAAAGTAACAAAATTGACAGTTGCTCTGGTATAATCAGAAGTGCTAGATTATTGAAAATATTTTAGTTCAACAATACATATCGGCTTTAGTATGTTGCAAAATTTTCAGAAAGTTCTAACATATACTCCTTCACATCTCAATCGATGTAGTTCCTCGTGGGATACGCTGTATATACACTATATGGTTAAAAGAGCCAAAAATCAAGTACTTAAGATACATACTTGTGAAGTAACATATTTGTATAAAATTAGGGAGGAATTAAATGTACGAGGCTGTTCATAGAGAGCGTGATTAAATATAATAGATGAAATAAGTTAAGTAAACAGTGTACCTCACAGGGTTTTGCTTCTGGGCTTTACCTAACATGCACATTATATCAGTTAATTGTTTACAAGACAAATCCACAGAAATATACACGGTGTTCCATTTAACATAAGCAAGCTGCTACCAATTGAAAGTCGTATATTCTCATCGATTCACTCTTTTGTGCTAGTAGGTATCGCATACCCTGTAGTAACTATCTACCAGAGGACTCAGTCCTTCACCAACGCTATCATAAAATATAATGGACTTTGTAATTACACGTAAAATAACATTTTTTAAACAATTGCAAATATCCCCAAAACAATTCTATTAAAATATAACATACTGTTTATAGTTATTTGTACGCACGCATCGCGTAGAAGGTGTGCACGCGCACTAACGGAGACAGAGAAGCTTCCGTTTTTTCCTCGTCATACAAATACAGAGTAGTTAACAAAAATTACACATTTACATACTTCATTTAAAAAATGTTGAGAATGCGGTATGAAATACAAATTTTATGTAAGTACAGGATATCTTTAAAAAAGTAACTTGCGCCATTGTTGCGCCATATTTCTAGATTCTCTTTGCAGTAGAAACTTAAATTCAACATAACTAAAAGAACTCTTGACGATTTCTTCAAACTAGAAAGGATTAAAGTATACTTCTGTTAATATTACGTGTAACCTTCCGAATGCTTCCAGCGTTCGTTAGTTCGAGGTGACAGTTCAGTTGAACTCGAACTATCGGGACTCTACCACAATTAAACACACAAGAATGGTGTATATTTATTTTTAATTTCTTATAATACAATTATAATAATATTTATTGTTTTAGGGCATAAAAAGGATCAACTTATTGAACTTCAGGATAATATAAATTCTAGACAACAAGTTATGATACAAGATGAGATTGATCTGAGAGCTTTACAGGAACAAGAACATTCTATTCAACAACTTGAAGTAAGATCTTACTTTAGTACCTAATTATCTTTTTGATATTCATAATTTACTGTATCATTATTAGAGTGACATCAATGAGGTGAATCAAATATTCAAAGAATTCGGCACTTTAGTACATGAACAAGGAGAAATGGTGGATAGTATCGAAGCGAGTGTTGAAAGAACAGAAAATTATGTCCAACAAGGAGCGCAGCAATTACGTGAGGCAAGCTCTTATAAAAATAAAATAAGGAGGAAGAAACTGATAATAGGATTAATAGCCGCTCTTATTTTAACTGTGATTATTATAATTATAATTATAAAAACTTCATAATGGAGAATAAGAAAGGGAAAGTATTATTGTTATACTATTGTTGGCATTGTTTAAAATATTCTTCAACATTTTTGTTTGCAAGTACATAGGTATATATATATATATAATTTCTGCGACATTTTTACACCACCTCTAGATACGAACTCGTATTCAAGATGTTATGTATTATACATGAGTATCGATCACTTTTCTGGAGACCAATTATTGTTATTTTAAGTACTTTTTATTATTTAATTATAAGCTTTAATATGCGCCACGAAGATATTTTGAAACCGCTGTTACTACTAGATGTTAGCTTAAGTTTTTTGCGTAATTTTTATTATAGAACCTTTATTAAGCTACTGTATAGGTCTGTTAACTTATATAATATATTATATATATAAATATAAGTATTGTATAAGGTGTAATAAAACATATTTATTGTGTTTGTGATTTGATTACTTTAAACTAATCAAATGTAGTCGCCGTTATTGACTTATAATCACATTGAAGGCTGGAATTTATTCTTAGAAAATATGTAATTATTACTATAATAATTCATGAAGAATAACTAATAAAGTCCGATTAAAATCTTCTGAGGCAAATTGACACAAACAAATGTAACTAAATTCAAAAACTTTGGTGATCATGAAACTTGTGTATTGTCATTATCATCCTTGAGAAAGGTCTGCTAATAATCTAAATGTAAGTCTACCAGTTCTTTTATGTCATGTGCCAATGGTTTAATAAAAGAATTCCACCGTTATTCGGTAGTATTTATTCAGACGTACTTTGAAAGTTTAAAATAAAATGTGTAAAATTCTAGTACACATATACAAAATGAGCACACATTCAGCATACACAATTGCCGTCGAATAATTGAGTGAATAACGTGAACATCTAAAGACAAGTATTTCTATTTGCTATCCGCTTAACTGTTGTAGAAACAACAGCGTCTGCTGAATTCTGCATTGTATTTTTGTTTAATTCGCGTATTCTTTTGCATCATCTGAATCGTCAATTTTGTGTTATTTGCTTAAAAAATGAGCATTCTATATCCTATATATTACTTTCCAGCATTTTTTTAGTTTCGCGAACAATTTAAATTGCTAGTTCCTGCAATAAAGGACAGAGCTGATCTCAGCTACTATCGTCGCTTTCTATAGTAAAAGTCGACACCTCAAGTAAATGGTACTCTGTGTACATATAGAGCGCAGCGAACATAAACAAATAGAATGCTATCGTATCAGAACCCTATTTAAGTTCGACTGATGTGTCGATTTCCAAAGAAGTTGTTGGCTTTCGTTGCACAGAGTAGAAATAATGTAGAAACCAAGCGATAAATAAAATTTTATTTTTACACAGAGTCTTCAAAACTTTACAATGGATTCATTAAATTTTCAACATAACTCTGGAGAGTAACGTTAAAAATGAGTGAATAAAAGTTTATTAGGTTAAGACTTAATAAACTTTTTGGCATGTTTTGACTGTAAATAAGAACTAATTCAACAATCGACAGCCACGATAATCACACGACTTTGGTCGCACGGGATATGTCTCGTTCTGAATTTCAAATTTAGGTGCGTGTATCGTATTTTGCACTTAAGCGCAAATTTTCGATGCATATTTTAACAGGTTAAATGTGGCATTTTTAAATTTATAGAATAAACGAAAATACAGAATCTTATATGGAATTAAATCCGAAGGAACCGGCTTCCAACGTGTATAATAAGTTGCATATCGTACTCAAGATACAAAATTGTAGAACGGATGGTATCTATTCAAACTCGTCGCAACGATCCCTTTTTACCTAAGAGAGGTCTTATAATATGCATGCGAAACAATTCTTGGCACCTACTTTATTTCCTTTCTAAGGAAAATTATGAAAAATATATTAATTTATTAACCGAATCCTGTATTAATATGAATATAAATGAAAAAATATACAGTGCGTCCCCGGATTGAGTTCACAATAGATAGGATGGACCAAAAATTTTCGAATTGGAATTTCATATTTTGGGATTCCTCCCTGCTTGGTCTGAAACTTATTTTTAGTTTGCTTTCGATTTTCTAAAATCAAGTAGGCTTTTACAGTTGACCCAAAACTACTTTCGTTTCAAGTAAAGTAGCTTTTCCGTTCACAGCACGCAAGTGTTACTAAGAAAAGTTGTTCGGAATGAAAAGTTACGGCGC
>LR737385.1:8010085-8047716 GCA_902655005.2 Marronus borbonicus | reverse complement strand
CCTTTCCTCTTGTTTAAATATAGTTGCAGAAACGAGTGCGCATTCATTGGCGGCGATGATATATTTCGAAAGTGGTCGGGCATACCCGAAATCGGAGTTCATACATGTACGGTTTATACAGCTTAGCGACGAGTATTAATAGATTTCTTAACCGATTTCCGACATTAGAATACACTGACACTATTATTAAGTGTATTGTTTGCAATATTGTTTTACCGTACAGTATTTTTGTTTGTAAAGGACATGTTAACAGCAAACAGCGCCTGTTAAATTCGAACCGTGATATTCCATATTATAAATGTCTATATGACTTTTTTTTATATTAAGTATCTGCAACATTCTACAAAATATTGTAGACAATGAGGAATTTCGAATGTTTTGGGGAAAATACATTCCGGAATGGAGATGGCCAACAAGAGGTCAATTACAGTTTAATTTAGTGCGGGTAAAAAACACGATTACGGATCAAATTAAGGCAGAGTTAAAAAATAAAAAAATATGGCTGACGGTAGACAAAACAACGCACGCAAGAAAGAATTGTATTTCAAATGTGTTATTGCGCACTTTAAAAAGCGATGTGGCGTGCCTCTTCTTTTACATAGTGCAATATTGCAGAAGATAAACCCGGAAATTATAGTAGAAACTATAATAAATACCTTTGGGAAGTTCAATATATCGATAACCCAACTTGTAATCTTGGTTACAGATGGGGTCCAAACATAGATAAAGCTGGAAAGTTACTAAAACAACCTCATCCTCAATTGCTTTATGTAACCTGTTTGCTCCATGCATGTCATCTTGTAGCTAAATTTGTTGTAGTTAAATTTATAGTTTCTACCAAAATTTTTTTTATTAAATCTCCAAAACGCATTCATGAGTGTAAACAGGCTTGTCCGAGCATTCTTCAGCCTCCATAGCCAGTATTGACGAGATGGGAAATGTGGAATAAAGCTGCTTTATATTATGAAAAATGTTTGCACATTATTAAATCTTGTATCTTAAATTTAATGTTAAAATTAATAATATATTAAATTTAATAAATCCGCAAGAAGCCCAAACAACTTCAGTAAGCCAGCGATTGGTTCCAGATACCATAATCCATCCTCATATAGAACAAATTTCCGAAAATTATTGAATTCTTTTAGATACTAAATTAGACAACACCAATCTTTCACTACATGAAACGCTAAATATAGTAGATGACCTCAAAACTAACAGATAATGTAGGAAGGTTAACAACCGATAAAGTAGACAAAAGTTCAAGTGAAAACCAAGATTGCGAATGTAATGCGAATGACCTTTTTAAATTTATGAATAACCACATCATTAGACGCAAAGTATATTGCGTATAGACAAGAGTTCAAGTGAAAACCAAGAGTCCGAACATATTTTCACGTCACTGTAGGAGTATGACTAAGTCATCAATGAAAGCCATGCTAATGATACAATACTGCAGCGAATTTTTGCGTCAGTCTACATCAACAACACAATCAAACTAAAATAGCAAGTAATCACATAATACTGATAATAACCGAGTCGTACACTACTGCGAAAGCACTCGTTTTTGCAAGCTTAATAATAATACTCCCTCAGGTAAGAAGAGGTCGTTGCGATCACAGCTTTACAAGTTTACAGAAACACAAATAGTAATACTACCATTCATATGAAAGCATGCTAGTTGGTCGACTTACAATTTTGTACCTTGAATACGGTAGGCAACTTATTGTACACCTTCGAAGCATTTCGTTCTTAACGTAGTGTACATAGCTTTGTTCAATAATGATAGCAAGGACTGTGGCGTAGTATGAGAACCGCTTTGGTAAAGTGAGTACTAAAATTAAGTTAATTCAAGCTGATATCATTCGGATGAGGACCATTCGTGTCCTCGAAACGGCAAAACTTATGTGTTGTTTACCATAGCTTTGTTCAAACAAAATCACAAACTAGTCGGAGCCAATCATATACTTTGAAATGATTTTCCCAGATTGTTTTTAACCAATCGAATCGTGTATGATTTCTGTTCGAACAAGGCTTATAAAACTCGCAACGAAATGGGTATGTAGCGTTTTGCACCTCCTACAGGTGCTCTCTGAAAATATGTAATATAGGAAGATTCAAATTTGCCATTAAACGTAATTTGTTAAATACATAGCTTAAATTCGCTTATTAAAGAGCAATGTTAATTAATTCCTGAAGATGGTCTTCCATGTAAATAATTGGAGAGCAAATTAATTTGAATTTCAAAAGAAAAAATTAAAATAATTTTCTAGGAATCTATAAAAATAAATAATATTGTTTCTCATAACATGTTATAAAAGAAATAATTTCTGTACTGCTTTAAACACCAAAAGCATTCCAAAGTAAGTACTCATTTTTTTAAATTGTCACAAATGCTGCATGAGTTCCATATGCAGCTAACATCAGACAAATAATTGATTTTGTGCAGACGAAACAGAATGCATTTTGACAAGTATAATACTACAAAATAATTAAATATGTTAGTCTGAATTTAATTAAAGTGTATTTGTTTATAAGTAAAGAATGTCCTCTCGTGTTCTACGTAAATTACAAGGTGAAAAAGAATTGAACGATGAAATATCTGACAATGATGGAGATGTACCAATTACTGGAGGCGCCAGAAAGAAACTCAACATTAACAGATATGATTTGGTAAGTTTATAAATGTAAAACTTAATAAACGTATGAGAGGCGTTTATGACAGTGAAAATAAATAAACTACAAAATTGATCATTGGTTAATTCAGAAATTTACATAGCTGAAAAATGTTCTACTGGCTGCCAAAAAAACTGTATAAAAACTCTTTTTTCTTGTAGTGTTTAGCAATTTCTTTGTTTGATATTTCAAATAATGTATTATTAAACCATTTAATGTGTGATTTATTGATTTTTTCTATTATTTGCAATAATACATATTGCCTATACAATTTATTTAGTTAAATCAACAATCTCATTCTGAAAGTGAAGTGAAGGAAGATGACAATGAAACTGAAGCAAATAAATCATGTGAAGGAGACAATAACCATGAATCGGTTAAAAGGAAAAAAAAGAAGAAGAAGAAAAAAGGTAAAAATGTAAATACTCAAAGGAGTAGTGAAGATAACGCAGAAGTAAGTTAACTATATGTCTACTTGACTTCGTAGTAAAGATAATTCTTGAAGGTTGATGAAGTGGAAAGATCAGTTCGTGAAGTGAATAAGTTACTAGGAGAAAATTTGGTTGCAAAAGTCAGTTCCTCAACGGCAAAACAAGAGAAGTCTATCCATAGTCGAAAAAGTACCCTTAATATTCAGCATAAACATTTGAATCCAAATAATGAACTGAAACGGATATTTGGATCAAAAATTATTCAAACAGAACAGTAAGTTCTAGGATATGATCTGTAACCCGCTAATCTATTTAATTTTTGCAAACGTAAATAATGTTTAATAATCTACTTGTTTTGTGAATCTCCACGCTTCTTTTATCGAAATAGTCCCGAATAGTCATGCTGCAATTATGATAACATTAATAAATAGGAAGAAAAATCTATCTGCAAGGCGTTCGTTGATTATGGAGACTCACTAGACCAAAAAATCTTTAACCAGTTATTACAATTACAATCATTTTAAATTAACAGTTGAAATACAACTAAAGGTAGGTTCGCAATAAAGAATTGACCTTTAATATCATGATAAGAAAGTACATAAAAATGGGAAAATTAATAGTCATAATAACCTATTACAAAAATCATTTTGAACCAAGGTGAAACTCGCACGGTTTTGATCAGCCTCTGTGACATCAACCAGTTGGAATCAACTTTATGATTTGACATACTTAGGTAGAGTATATTGCATGGAGTAATATCTTAATTTCCTTTACTGGAATATTTTTAATTTCCAACCATTTGATAGGTGCGTGAACCGCTCCGACGATCAGAGGAAAGGAATCTGTTAGCAACTAAATTTTTGCGGCGACTAGATATGCTTCTGTTTATTCGTCTCGTAAGAAAGGGTTCGTGTTGCCTACTTTGCCTTGCCCATAACTGCATTACATAACTTCTAAGGCAAATTAAATTTCATGCATCTTCATTATTGTATAACCGCCTTACAGTTTACCAATCGTATGACCGAATTCATACATGATCGTACAGTTGACAATTAACACATATATTCCGAACTAACTAAACAACTTATGTGTGGAATGTACCGACTCTGTCCGTGTTTACTCAAAATATTTGCAACAAAAAGCACTTTATTAAATTAAACGTTCATATTAACATGAGTGTGTACAAGACGCCCCACAGTGGCCCGTAATTACTATTTACGTTTGAACCCAATACAGGCTCACGTATTTATCAGAATTTTCACATTTATAATGACCTTGATTAGAAACGACAAGAAATTCTAGATTTTCGTACAAAATAAATAAACGCACATAAAATTAAGCATATTTAAACGTAAGAAATTTCTGCTTTAGGCTACCTTTTTTTGCTTCACAATAACGTTAATTACTTGATAAAATCTTATTGTTACTATGCATTCAATAGATATTTGACTTTTAGCATAATCTAATTAAGACAGCTGTGTGTGTTATTGATATTTGTATATTCGACTGTGAAAAATATGTCAACATAGTATAAACGTCATCAATAGAGATGACCAAGACAGGTGCAATTATTACTTTTTTGCACCGATTAGACAGATTCGTGTTTATTCGTCTCATGAGAGAGGATTCGTGTTGCTAATTGGTTTCCCCGAGAGTTGACAAAACACGAGTCTGTCTAGTCGCTGCAAAAAAGTAATAAATCACCTGCCTTTGCCTTCTCTAGTCATCAATGACGTGCACCCCTTCTTATAAAAAGAAATCGTATAAACAAAGAGGATTGGATACTAAATCCCTTGTTCTATTAGCTAGTAACGTAAAAACACTATCAAGATAATGAGCTATCCATTTTGTAAAATAATTTGTATTTCAGCAAAAGAAAAAATCGTGGCGGCGGTCGTGGTCACGTAAAAATGACTTGGTTGGTATCTGGTAAAGATAATTGGCCTCAAGTAAGTAAAAGTGGCCTATCAATGACTAAACTCGATAATGTAGCTGAAAACAAGCAAGGAGTGCAGTATTTCGCTTATGAACATAGTATCAGCTATAGGCAGGTCCAAAATAGATTTTTAGAAGCTGTAGAAAGTTTAAATCCTGACAACATTCTTGCAATAATAAATGAACATCCATATCATGTGGATGCTCTAATACAATTATCTGATTTGTGTCGCTTGAGTGAAGACCTAGCAATGGCTGCTGAATTTATAGAAAGGGCTCTATATTGTTTGGAATGTGCATTCCATCCTCTTTTTAACATTGCTCAAGGAAATTGTCGCCTGGACTATCGACGCCAAGAAAACAGGTAAATGATAATGATAACTCTTAAATTTGATCATTTACAAAATGTACTTATGGTTTCAGGGCTCTGTATATTACGCTTTTTAAACATCTTTTGTTTGTCGGCGGGAGAGCTTGCTATCGAACAGCATTAGAGTTTTGTAAATTACTTTTATCTTTGGATCCTGATGGGGATCCTTTGGCTGTTAAATTAGCTGTAGACTTTTATGCATTAAGGGCAAAGGAATTTACTTGGTTGATAGACTTTTATGATGAATGGGAAAATTCGAAAAACCTTAGTCAGTTACCAAATTTTGCATTTTCAATTGCAATCGCGCATTTTTATACTTCCAATGATGGTTTGGCGAATGCAGATTTACTCTTGCAAGAAGCCTTGTTGATGTTTCCAGGCGTCCTAAAACCCCTACTAGAAAAATGCTCTGTTCAACCTGATTCTAGAGTTAGTACGCACTTCTATTTTGAATCAAAGTAAGTTTCATTTGAAAGCACTGAATCTGATTTCACTTTTGTTGACATTTTCAGACAATCACCGGCTTTAACTCAATTAATTCTATTGTACATAAATAGAAACTATCACATTTGGAAAGAAAACGAATTACTACCCTGGTTGGAAAAAAATGTACATGTTGTTTTGGATAGAATTGAAAAAGATGAACTAATAGCAAAAGAGTATGAATTAAAACGTTCAAAACGATATCAAGGACCTATGCCAAGAAGTATTTGCAGATATATAATACTATCTGATATTAAAGGAGTTTCACCTTTGCCAGAAGTAAATTCAACTTGTCATTGAGTCATTCAGACTGATACATTTACAGCAAAGATTCAAGAAACGATTCCATGGGTTATTTTACGAATAATCATGTCTTCAATTTTCAAGAAACGCAATATTTTTCAATAGATATTTGCATCAAATAAGAAACCGCACTGTTATCGAGGTAATTCTTTTATCTACGTGATAGCAAGCGATTGATAATTGAATGTCTACTTATCTAATTTTATCATTGATTTCACACATTGATGACAGCATCTCGTGACGTAATTTCTAAATTTTGCAACTGTCAAAGTTGTAGTTGAAGTCGTCATTATGAATTATTATACGAACGCCGAGGCATTGTATGAATGGATTTGCAAATAAAAATGAACGATTTTTCAACCGCTATCTTCCTTTCTCAAACGTTCATCGGTGTCTCCAGGAGACGGGCACACTGCTGGACAAAGATTCAAATACTTCTGTTTGTAAGGAATATCAATACCTGAGTTGTATATCAAGATAGCTGGATTGGTCGAGGTGGCCTGCTCGACTATGGGGGTATTTGTAACGTCTAAGTAAAATCTGAGGGTAACTTAAAGAATCGGATGGACATTATGACGCAAGAGGGAACACTCCCGATGCTTTCGAAAGAGTCTTTCAGTAAATAAGGAGAAGATTACATTCGTGCACATTGGCTAATTATAGTCACTTTTAGCACTTTTATAGATAAATAAACTCTACATGTAATACTCATGCAATAATTTTTTTTAATCTTTATACAACCCTGTATTTTCGAAATTAAGCAACTTTTAGAAAATTATCAACGGTATAAAAATAACACAAGAAATCTTTGCTTGAATCGTTGCCAGATATCCTGTATAGTTGACCAAGTTAATATTTTATTTTTTAAGGATTTTTCTGGAGGTATTCTAACATTTGACCCCCTTCCTCCTGCTGACTCTATTAATGTTTATACAAGACCAAAGAGGCCTAAAGCAAATAATACAAATTCAAGTGCGGTAGGCATTTTTTTCCGATCTCTATTACCTAACTTTAATCCAAATGAAATTCCAGGCAATTTACTAGAGTAAGTCGATAATTGTATTAGTTCCAGTAGCACGGTATATTTATCAATATTTTAGAGAGGAAGATGGTGCACGGGCTTTGCCAGATGGTGAAACTAATGATGGAGCTGATTTAAGAAGAAGTGTTGCCTCGTTGGTTGGTGCAATGAGGGACCTACTAAGCAATATAAGGATACCAGATGTACCAAATGATGCTGATGTAGATGAGAATGATGAATCCGACGAAGAGGATGAACACAATAATTATTTAACCTAAGCGTTGCTCCTTGATTTTTCTAATGTATAATTCATGTTAATATATATACCTATATAAATATAAATGATTATATACTGATATAAAATCTACACATTTTAAGACTTATATTTGTTGTAATAAAATAGATTATCACGATGTTACATATGAATTTAGCATTGATTGAAAATTACACGATGCCGCGGTAACATTCAACAAGAAAATGCGGTTTTTAATTAATAATAATTCACGCCCTCACAATCCCCAACAAATTTCGCCAGTTACAGGTGGCATTGGCCCGCCATGAGTTATTACTACACATACGCTTGTTAAAGTTATGTTGAATTGAAGGATATTGTATATTATTGTTATTAAAGTGAAGTCAACGAATACGAAAATAATATTTGCAACTAGTGCTACAAGAATGGGAAAACAATAAGATTGAACTAAGGAAATCAAAATTTATCCAGTTTTTGAAGTATGTAGGCAACCTAAAATTTCATCGTATTACAAGCGAGTTTCGCTCTTATTACATAAATTGAAAGATGAATGACGAAGGATTTTAAAAGAGGCCTCTAGAAGTCAAAATATATTAAATTTTCTTCTTTTTTTTCAAATTACAACTCCATATTTTCTAGTTTTGATTACAGATGAGAGCAATATTTATCAACAAGCTAAAGCGAATTCAGTTATTTGATAATACATCTATAGAATACACCTCCTCTACAGCAAAATGTAACAATTTTAGTCAAATCGGCTAAATTTAACTTATTTTTATGTTTTTTGTTGGTAAAAATAAATAAACTTTATAAATACAACTTGCATTTTTTAATCAACGTATCCAAATGGCATAAAAATATTAAATTCATATTAAAAATGAAGTATTTTTTGGATCGTAGTTTAACCCCAGAATGATGATGATGAATGAATGAAATTTCGGGCACATCTTACATTGGCAGTGATGAATAAATGTTACAGGGCCTTTTTTATATCTGTACATTTCTATTCATTATCAACGCAAAATTTAAGGCCAATCAGGATGGGGTTTGAGTGTGTTTCTGAAGTTAAAGGTGGCACAGTAAGATAATAGATTTTACTAAATGGATATGCTTATAAATAAAACTTATAATGAATGAATGTTCTGTTTCTTATTTAGTTTTTGAAAGAAAAAAAAATATTTCTAAACTACCTATATAAAATTTCAAATCATTATTGTAA
The DNA here is from genome assembly GCA_902655005.2 of Marronus borbonicus. Lineage (NCBI taxonomy): Eukaryota > Metazoa > Arthropoda > Insecta > Coleoptera > Scarabaeidae > Marronus > Marronus borbonicus. The sequence continues at coordinate 8,039,028 of LR737385.1, read as the reverse complement.
TTCTGTTATTTTTATCTATTTCTTATAGTTTTGAAATAAACAGAAATACACATTTTTCTTTGAAAACAAACGCCGGCGAGCAATAACAAACGATCATTTACAGAAAAAAAATAGATTTTGTTACTCAATTACGTAATCCTTGTAAAAATCCTATTTATAATTTATGGTCTGAATGTGTATAATTTGCTTATTGACGAATATTCTTAGAAACTTCCTGTAATATAATGCGCCTGCGTGTAACGGTCAACACCTATTACATGAACTGAGCTGTATTTTTGGGTATATATAAAAAAAATTAAAATATTTGTTACGGGAAGGCGCGATTTCTTTGTATATTTCTGTAGATACACTGCTTTTTACCATTCCGTATCGAAATGCTGATAAAGTCGTTCAATCTACTGGATTTTTTAAACATTTTAAATTAGTACCTTAAACTAAGATAAATTATAAATGATGAACTATGTAAATCGAGAATAAATATTAACTTTATAGATGTATAAATGGATATAAACATTGACATATATTTTTCACTCGGGAGCGAGTAATAAGCAAAATTTATATTGCTGGCTAGTGAATGATAAATATAGGCTACGAAAAATGCGAGAAAAATAATGTCTATGTTTCTAAATTCCCTTCGGAAAAAAATAATTTTTTTCTACGTTCGGGAGCGAATTTTATGAAAAGAATTAAAATAATCTTTAAATCTTCAATTCCCGGATAAGATATTTACATATTTATCGCTCACAAGAAAGTATGATGATAAATTAATATAATGTACAATGGTTCTGACGTAATTTTAAATTGCATATACAAGGCATTTTAATATTAATTTCCTTATCTGCTTCGGGTTTTTTCCCATACTCAATCATCCCTATCCCTGCTTATGGTTCCATGCAGGCTTTCACGGCTGTAGTTTAAAGTATAAGGATTGGTACCGAACAAGATCGAATCGTTATCGCGAGTTATAGCCTAGGGGTTATTTTAATTCGCAATCGCAAATGTTAATATACAAAAAGTAATTTTAATTGCTAATCGTCAAATTCGGTATACAGGGTGCTGAACAAATAAAATTTTTCAAAGTTTGTTGTTTGGATTTTTATGTAGAAAGTTGTTCAAATCTTGCGTAAAAAACAATCTTTTTCAAAACTTTGTTTTATTAATCTTGAATGAGTAAAAAAACAGAACTATAAGTTCTATAACAGAAGTAATATTTTAGTTCCAAACTTGGTTAATAAAAACGAACTTCAACCTTTGGATAGTGAATTGAGATAGCTAAGGTCAGTAGTGATGTGCCGGAATTTTGTTCTAGTGTTAATAGAATTATTTTCTAATTTTGCTCAAAATTCATAATTTGCCACACTCATTTAGAGGGCATTTAGAGTTGTGCATTTTAGTGACTTTTGTATGACCGGCAATGAGAATTATTTGAGAGATTTGGAGGAGGTCCCTTTTGGCTATGCCCGTAATCTAATATTTTATTTTATTTATTATATTTAATAAATAATACCGTTATTAAAACTTTTTTTGGTCCTAAATTAATTGCAACAAATCTATTGAATTCTACTGCATTTTAACGAACTATTCTACTGATCACAATCGAAGGAACAACACTAAGCGCAGTGTTCACAGTATACAAGGAAAATACATCGCTGCTTGAACCCTCCTGCATGAAGTATTCCATATCTTATTGATAAATTTTATGATCATAAAAAGTAATAAACCATCCAAATTAAAAAAGGCAATAGTTCTACTATTTTTCCCTAAAATATACAAATTATGACGTTTGAATTTGCCGCGCGTTTGTATATCATACGGGGAGGTGCGGTTAGTTTATCAGAAAATTTGTCATTCTTTAGTAGGTGTGGTAATTCGTTATATTTTTATAGGGAAAAATCATTAGTGTAGTCAGAAATATAATTTAAGTATTCTTGAAAATGAATTCAAGATTACCGGCTTGTGTTATAGACGTTGGAACCGGGTGAAACAACATAACCAACAGCGATTCACCTGTCTTATTGTTATAATTTAATTCTTTTAGGTACACCAAGTTAGGTTTTGCGGCTAATAAAGAACCTCAATTTATTATACCATCGGCTATAGGCATAAAAGAAACTGCCAAAGTAGGTGACCAATCTAGTCGTAGATTGTGTAAAGGAGTCGAGGACTTAGATTTCTATATAGGCGATGAAGCCTTCGAAGCTACTGGTTATGCAGTTAAAGTTAGTGTTCACAATAGATGAGATAAGTAGATTCAAAAAATTGGAATCCTTTGTAGTATCCTGTCAGACATGGACTAGTTGAAGATTGGGATTTAATGGAAAGATTTTTAGAACAATGTATCTTTAAGTATTTACGAGCTGAACCAGAAGACCATTACTTTCTCCTTACTGAACCACCCCTTAATACACCAGAAAATCGCGAATATACTGCAGAAATAATGTTTGAGTCATTTAATGTTCCTGGTTTATACATTGCTGTTCAGGCTGTTTTAGCGCTAGCTGCCAGCTGGGTATCACGTCTTATTGAGGAAAGAACGCTCACTGGAATTGTTATTGACAGTGGCGATGGTGTTACTCACGTAATTCCTGTTGTAAGTAAAATTATGTCTACTACTTATTACAGCTTGGATTTCAATATTCTTTTGGTGTGATCGTGGCAAACTTGCAGACGTATGCATTATTGAACTTTGTATTAAAAGTTCAAAGTTTATAATACTCGCATATTTCTATCCCAATCACACAGATGTGTGCAAGTGTATTCAATATTTCTAAATAGATAATTTCCAAAACTTACAGATTTTTTCCAAATCAAAAAAATTAGAGATATTTCGGGCTCTGTTGTTGTTGGTATTTCTCATTTTAAAAATACTTATTCTTTATTTTGTATTTCATATGAGAAAGATATTTTTGGTCATTGATCGTTGAAGTGGAGTATCATATAACCTAGGCTAAACCCACTCAAGCTGTAATAATTAGTCTTATATGACATATACTATGCGTATCCATCTAATTTTTAGCTGATTTGTTTTCATTTTCATATTATTTTTAGGCAGAAGGCTATGTAATTGGTAGTTGTATCAAACACATTCCGATAGCTGGTAGAAATATTACTTATTTCATTCAGTCACTTCTTCGAGAACGTGAGATTGGTATCCCACCAGAGCAATCTTTAGAAACGGCAAAAGCTATTAAAGAAAGATACTGCTACATTTGCCCAGACATAGCCAAGGAATTTGCAAAGTATGATACAGATCCAGCAAAGTGTATAAAAAAATATGAAGGGATAAATTCAATAACGAAGCAATCTTTCACAGTAGACGTCGGTTACGAGAGGTTTCTTGGACCTGAAATATTCTTTCATCCAGAATTTTCGAATCCTGATTTTACTATTCCTCTATCTGAAATTGTTGATGATGTTATTCAGAATTGCCCTATTGACGTTCGTCGACCTTTGTACAATAATATTGTTTTATCTGGAGGTTCTACTATGTTCAAAGACTTCGATAGAAGGTTGCAAAGAGATTTAAAGAGAACTGTAGATGCTAGATTGAAACTTAGTGAAAGCTTAGGAGGTGGTCGGATAAAGGTATTTTTAAAAATATGTTACTATCTAAATTGGAGCGTTCCTAATACTTTCTGTATTTAAGCCAAAACCAATTAACGTGAATGTAGTAACACACCACATGCAAAGATATGCTGTTTGGTTTGGTGGCAGTATGTTAGCATCAACTGTAAGTAAAGAAGGTTTGCAGAAGTATTAATGTATAAACCTCACTTATTACAGCCGGAATTTTATCAAGTTTGTCATACAAAGGCCGCTTATGAAGAATATGGTCCTAGTATTTGCAGACACAATCCTGTTTTTGGTACAATGACATAATTCCCTTCGATTTTTAACATTATACACGTTTTTTTAAATCAAATTCTTATATTTACCTGTATTATTTTGAAATAGTTTTATCTAGGCAAGTTATTTTTTATGTGATTTGTATTAAATACTATTTCTCGTCTTTTTTTTAATTAAAATATTTTAATTAAAAAATGTTTTTCAAATATGTACATGATATCATTTGTTACCTCAAACGCCAAATACTATTAGCGTCTTGCTTCCAAAAATCAAGTTCTTCATGGATGCAGATGGAGGTACGCACATTTCTCAATGTGTGTATTGTAATATTCAAAATGCAATATGTAAAGTTGCTGTCATTAGCACGATAATGATTGGCGTTCAATAAATTGTATACATTTTTAATCCATTTCCTTTCCTAGACCTACACCGAAATCTGAAGACTTAATAATGCTGTGGACACAAGGCGGTCAGTCCTGGGAAACCACTGCCAATTCTTCGATTAGAGAATTGCTGGAGCATCTCTTTTCCATGTCCTGACCAACAATTCACGCAAATGTTACGCCAGTACTGCCATTTTAAGATGTTGCAGCTAGATTACATAGCCTCTGGCACCCCTTTGTCAACAGCATTTTAATTTATAATTTGAAGTACATATATTATAATATAACTTCCTTTGGCTCCATATGCCAATACATGCAAGTGTCTCGAAGTCTAGTAGCATATTATAAGCTGCAGTGTGGTATTGCTAAAGAAAAATAAATTACTTGATTGTAAATTTTGATTGAAAACGGATGACTTGATTGGATGCATATAATATATAGGTATTTACCTTTTTATTCAAGCCATCGTATCAAAAAAATAGGAAAAAATCAATGTTAATACTAGATAAACTATGATTGACATGATGACAGGCTTAGTTAAAGGAATACTGCGTGCACAGCAACATTCCAACTATAGCGTTGGGGATTCCTATATCTCATATATTGAAAGCAAGTGTTGAAAATATGTATTTAGAGCCGCGGTCGTCACACTTCTCTGGTCAAGAGACATATGGGACAATGTTAGGTATCATTGGGGGCCGCACACTTATTACTTGGATATTATGTAGGTACATTAGTAATGCAAACCTACCTTTATGTGAATGGGCGTGTACATATGTATATAAATATTATATACAAATATAAATTAAAAGAAAATAGTGTATTCGAAATTTTTAATGGAACTACAAATTATATTATTTATGAAACCTCATGCTCATGTAATTTAGGTATTATGGTGCTGTACTTCTATATCGGCTACATGCAATCCTCATTGCATCGTGTAAATGAGTGGAAAGGAAAAAAAAAATTGTTTTTTAAGAAGCTCATTTCCGAAAATGAAGCTTCACAGAGGTATGTCGAAGGGAATATCGTCAAAATAAATTGTGCCCAGTCTCACCTTAATAGTTTGTATGTAAGTGATTATATCGTTCTCGCTACCCGAAGAGTAAACTAATACCCGTTTTTAAACATCCTTGCAGACAATATTACTTAAGCCTTAGTGAAGGCAAGGAATAGTAAAGTTTATAACCGACTAGCCGCTTTCTGCATATATTGGATCGCTGTTTGTTTTCAAATTATATCCGATTATCAAATGTGAAAGTACTGAGAATATTTGTAATTTATTCACATCTTTTCAAATTTTTTACTATGCTTCGATAAAAATAAATATTAGCAAATGGTATTTACGATTATGGGATAAATCTTTTAAGGATTACAACTCTTTCATTTTCATTTCTGTTGCACTATAATAAGGTGCTTTGTGTAATATTCAAACATACACAATTCTAGCACTTATGTGCTCTACCAATTTGCGTTTTTCTTTCAACCCGTAAAATCTACCTGCATTTAATTACAGTCGCCCAGTTTGTACTGCAAATGTACATAGTAGGTGCGAGTGAGAGTACTGCCATTTGAGATGGACACTGGTGTATATTATGATATGCAACAGAGCCAGAGAATCGAAGCGTTGTAAAGCAGCCACAGCGCACAAGCCGCCCCTGGTATTATCCATATTGATTACTAAACTTCACCACTTTCGTGGGATTCGCGAGCTTAGCAAAGACTAGATGGCCTCGTGTTTATTCATCTTGTGAGAATGGGTTCGTGTTGCCTACTGGTTTCCCCAAGAGTCGACAAAACACGAGTCTGTCCAGTCTCTAATAATTTCTCGAAGTTTACGGAAAGTGGCGAACTTTATTGATTATATTTACAGTTTCAATAGATACTGCAGAATCCCATTTTTCTCGTTAGATGTTAAATTGTATTTTCTCATAGTTAACGATTAATTACTAAAAGAACAAGTTCATTAATGACAGCAAGTACTGTGCCGTAGTATGGTAAATAACACATAAGTATCAGCAACCTCCGCACCACACAAGTTTAATTAATTATATAGTAATTACCGGTTGATGATAAGGACCATTCGTGTCCTTGAAACAGCCGTCCCGGATTAATTATTATATTATATAATTAATTAGACTTGTGTGATGTGGAAGTTGCCGATACCTATGTGTTGTTTAACAAGTTCATTGTAAAAAACACTGGAAAGATATGTGTGTAACACTAGCTGATATTTCTTCATACTGTTAATAATTTAATTTGCATCAGTTAAACGGAAATGCAAACAAAATTGCTCATTATTCCGCATACATTGGCTATTAATGTAATAGTATGAATTTAGAAATATTTTATCGTTTTATGAGATAACATTTAGTAATCTAAAGTAGAATGAACGCCTTTAGATACAAAAGTAGCGAAACGCATGTTCGGTCTTTGGAGAAAAATCAATTATTTAGTAAGATACGCTGCCGAGTTAGGAGGGGGGTTCCATATTTGTTTACAAAATCGACCTCAGTTCTTAGGGTGGTCTTAGGTGTAGGTAGCTCGGTTCGCACCACTTTGACGTATCCCGTGGTATCGCTAAGAGGCGTGTGGTGTTTTGATTATAACAATTTCGTTACACTAAATACGTTTGCTGGTAGTAAATATTAACAATTTTATTATTTTAACCAGCATGAAGTAAAAAACTTTTAATCTAAGCGTGATGATAATGATTAAAGAATTACATTTTAAGTTACTAGGTTGCCGGAAATGTGTGTCGTGCATATAATGGACATTAATTTCTTTTAAAATTTCCAGTTGCTGTTAAAAATATTCCAGTGTTCTAGAGTGATCTCATTACATTATACTGTGCTGTAGGGCTGCAGTTACCCTGGTGACCAGGTAGTCACCCCTGGTAAAACGAACGCATCCAGTATGCGCAGACATCTATACAAACCAATCAGCAATCGACCGTGCCTCCCATCATTTATTAACCATCTTGTCGTTGCGCAGATTGGTTCTCTTTTCAGAATGCTAGTAATCTGACGCCATTATTAAAAGAATATGTGAAGTAATAGTTACGGTTAGAAAGCAATTAGATTAGCGATCGTCACTACGTGTAATTTGCTAAAATATTGCATAATTAGTGAAAACTTTTGTCTAAGCTGTGTCACTTGTGTGTGTTGCGGAAAGAAAACGCCATATTTGTTGTGCTTATCTGACACCTTTCGTAAAAAACCCAAGCAATTTCGTTAAAATGTATGTTAATGAATCGAATTTAAACAAAATTAGAAGACTGATCAGAATATAATCTATCGAGTGCGTTGTAAAACAGTACTGCCAGGAATTAATTTGATGTCATGTAGTAACTTCAGTGGTTGTTGACAAATATTTATTTATTGCATTTTAGAAACATTTTTATATAGAATACATACAGCAATGGATATCATTTTCGAGAATGTACCGTTAAAGTCTGAAGAAGACCTTGACCGTATTACTGATTTAGGTGAGTTTGTGATTAAAGGTATTTTCGTACTGCTAGCTATGCAAGTCAATCATTACTACCTTAATTGGAGAAACGTAAGTATGATGTACGAGTAATTTTTCTTAGTTGGGCTCGACAACAGGATAAGATGGAATTTTCTGTCCCTAGGAATGTAAGTAATAATCCATTAATATCAAGTGATCCAAATTGAGTGTCTATGCCGTTATCATCACCTGCGAATATACCCATTGATTGAAATTGTTTGCTTTAGCATGTGGAACGTAATGTGTATACAAAAATTTAAAGGCATTAAATATGTAAAGGGATACGATTGTGAATAAAAAATATTTATTCTAAGAATGTAAAACAAAAATATTCATAAAACAAATTTTTTTGACGTAAATACCAAATTTCACTTAAGATAACCCGGTTAAAAATAAGTAATAAAGAAATTGAATAGCTTTGAAATTGTCAGCATAAAGATTTTTGAAAACTATAGGCAAGCAAATAATATGGATGGGAGACTTCGGGAGGTCATTGTATAGAAGCAAATAACGAAAAGGGCAAATTTGACTTCTTGCAAGGGCAATCGGTACTTTCAAGACAGTCTTTTTGGATTGCCTGATATGGCAATAGATGTTATAACAAATATTTACTATGATAATTATGGTAATAAGTAAGTATATAAGCAAATGACAAATGCTGATTTTTTGAAGTGTTGGGTTTGTAATAAAAAACATATTGTATAGGCCGTAAGTGCCTTTTCAGTCTCAGCTGTGGCATAATTAACTATTTCCTGCTATAGTTTATGTAAGTCATTGTCGCCTTTAATGAAAAAACATAACTGCTTTTCATGGCTTATATGTTCTGATGTTCAAAATTAACGCACCACTTAATCTTTTTGATGTATTTTCTATAATTTTTCTATTTTGTGTCTTTAAGCCATTAAAAAGTTACTTCGACGTTTCTGGTGAAAATGGCCGCCAGGTAATGTCAACATCTGTTAAGCAGCTTTTCTTGTGTCGTTTAAGTTCCAGTTCGGGCATCATTTAAATTTCAATTACAAATTTATTGATTTTTAGCGTGTATGGAATTTAAGTTAATAAAGTTGAAAATCATGAATTGACCACATCATGATGAATGTGTAAGAGTCAACTTTGTTAGAAGGGCGTACAGTGCATTGTGGGTAATTCCGGGCGTCAGTCGAATGGTTCGAAGATTTGGGAAAACCGGATCGCACTACAGAAGACGTGATCAAGGTAGGAAACGAGTCGTAAGTGCTAGAAATGATTGTTTTTTGCAACTGCAAGCTCTCAGAAATAGGAGAATAACAAGCACGAAAATCGATAATCAGCTTCAAGCAGTCAACAATGTCAGAGTTTCTACGTAAGGAAAAGGATGAGGAAAATCATGGAGATTGGACAGTTGAAGATTGGAAGTGAGTTTTGTTTTCGGACGAGTCTAGAGTAAGTTTAAAATCTAAAGATGATCGCGAAGATTATGGCGAAGAACTGGAAAAAGACTTGACTGCACAGGTTTTCCAAAGGAGCTCTTTGGTAGTGCATCAAGAATGTCGTGGAGAGGTATTTGTTTTGATGTTTGCACAGAGTGAATCTCTATTCGCCACATCTCAATGAATGCTGAATACTACGTAGAGAACGTGTAATGACTCTTGCACCATGTTAATGCAAAGTAATACGAGATCATACATTGCTAGTTGTGCTTTAGATTACTGGATCACAAGAAGTCCAAGAACTGGCTACCAGAGCGCCCAAACTAATATTCGATTCAGCACCTTTGGAATTCTCTAAAAAGGCGTCATTTACCAGTCATTGGTAATCTCCAGGAATTAGAACAAACCTCTCTTTTCGCGTGAACTTACCATGACGAATCCAAGTGGTTATCGAATTTGGAGGAAGTGTCATGCGTTAACTTTTATTCTCTCGTTCCATTTTTTTTTAAGTTTTTTTAAATTTCCAATGATATTGCTTTGTGTCTGAATTTGTAATTTTTTCGATAAGGTTCCATTAAAAAAGAAGTTAATTAACCGATGTCTAATTACCTCCAAAAATAATTCAATTAAAAAAGTTATATAGAATTATTTGAGTGGTGCGTTATGTTGATTGCCTTTGACATGGAATACAATGGAATTTTATTTCCCCATGGGTATAAGCTTAATAATGCAATAATTACTGTATTCTTTTTATCCGTTTTTTTATAAGTAAGATTAACTAATGATACTTAGAAAATATGAAGAGAGATATAACTAAGAATACGCATTCTTCTTACTTTTATCTGTAGTTAAAAAAAAGAAAAAAACATATTTAACTGAATTGAGACACTACCTTAAAAAAACCTGCCAAAATATATAACTCTAATCATATACTTAACTTTCGATAACTGAGATTACTTGAGTTTGACAAATAGCTAGCTCAATTTGTACAAAGGCAGAAAAATACACCTCACTTTGAACTCAGTTATGAGTTGTTTTTAAGCGTGATAAGTGCCTTATTTAATCTCAATTCAAATTGCTAAAAAGGATACAGCATACAAAAACATTTTTTCATCATTTAGGCCCAGTAGTACCCACAATTTAAGCATAATTTAGGCCGTAAGTGCTTTAACAGTCTCAACATCTTCTACTGTAAAGCATGCATTTGCGGGCTTTGCGACATAAATAACAATTTTAACATGAAACTATTTGTAGAAGCTACACAACAATACAAGCTCGCAATTGATACATGGGATCGGGTCGTTCAGTACAGACTGAATGATTGTACATTACGAGATGAGAAAGCAGTGGATGGTCTAATGTCGAGATATTATAGGTATGTCGTATTTATATTTTCTATGCATACATGAAACTTGTTAAATCGAACATGATTATAATTCAGTCAGTGGTGAAGCGTTAATGGAGGCATGATGGAGATTTTGAGACTAAGTCTGTTGTAAGAGAAAGGAGTGGTATTCTGTATTCATATGGAATGATTTATTTATATTTGAAAATTGAAAATATAATGGAATTGTTATTAATTATACTAAGCTAAATTAGTCTACAATATGCATTAATTACTATTGGACATAAAGTGCTAATAGAAAACAAGCAAATCAGAACTGTGAAATTGTGACAAAATAATCTCTTCTCGATAACGTAAACATGGCATAGCGCCAGTTAGCAGTGGAGGAATCGGCGCATTTACTCATTGTATATGTGCCGCTAAGACCAGAAGGTAGAGCCTCTTAGAATCCAACGAGAAAACGACTTTTGCCCTTTCGTGATCGCTTAATTTTTTAGTAGTATTGAAAATGTCAAAATGATGTATTGTATAGCAGTTAGTTAAAATGATCTACAGCGCGTTTCACCTAAGCTTCGAAGTACTGCGTTTGTGGCAAGCGGTACACGTTGCCAGATTTATATTATTATATATTTTGATATAGCAAGGTGGTGTATACTCATGCTAACTTCATTGTTATTAGACGGTTAAAAATTTGAAACGAAAACTTTTTGGAGTACAATAAAATTCTTCCCCACGATAAGTTAGGAAAAGTATAGAGATACTTACTATCAATACCGAATAATCAAAATGAATTAGTCAATATTCTTTCCCCGGAAAAAATACTTGCTATTAAAAACTACGACATGAGGAATTCTGTGTTATATGACCGATTATTGAATTTAGGAATATTGTCCATAGAAAAGGAATTTTTATACATTTAAAGACACGTTTTTGATAAGATGGAAGAAAGATGAATTGAACTTCATTATAAACAGATACTACAGCATCTTTATCTTGCATTGTAATCTTTAGTCTCCCCAACATTAATTACACGCTTCGCCACTGAACTTAATAGTAGTTTACTCTAAATGTTTTATACGGAATTGTTGTTTATTTTATTATTTTCAAGTTGAGTTCAATTGAGTTTAATCAATGCCTAATTGTTACAAAACGCAATGTTATTAATATTAAACTTGGAATATTTGTCTTAAACTAATATGCTGTCCCCGACTAGAGTGAATATCGATGCACGTCATGATTGTAAATGCCGTCATATATTGCGCTGTTGTCAAAAGCCAGAGATTTGTCATTGAATAGATAATGTTGGGTTGTATTATTTATCGTGGATGTAGGTACTATATTAGAAAAGCAACTATTTTTCTGCTGTATTATTGTTGTTATGAAAGAGATGAGAGAGATATGGTATTATAAGGTAAAATTTATTTAATTGTATGTTACACCACCTCTGTTGAGTTTAACATGGAAACTGGACGGTGAGATGGGTAACTTGGACAAAAAGTAATTCTTTAAAGCAGTATTAATACTGCTATGATTCATTTCTTCGTGATAATCGAAGTTTTTAATGCTTGAATGAAGCATCAATTATCACTGCTATTGTGTAAAACTGTATCGCCAATGCAATTTACTTAGAAAATAAGCTTCTAGTCTAGGAATATTGTACATGTACATATATGTCTCGCTATGAATGGTCCATAGGGCCATTTTTAAACAGAGCCGGTATCGATCCCGCGGGGGGTTGATGCAATTTTAAAAGGAGTCAGTGATCGTCAAGGAGACACTAGCTGAATATGTAAGTTAACTACTACAGAAAACAAGAAACGGGTTGAATATTTTTCAAAGAATTGACTTAAAAATTACGGCAATTTTAGGCCAAATATTAAAAAAAGAATGTATTAATCCATCAAACCCGGCCATCACAATTAATTGAAATCGAACTTTTGTGCAGTTGTAATCTGTGATTTTGCTTCTGAAAACTTGTATGCGCTTGTAAAATGGAAAATGATAATAGTACAAAATATAATAAAACAAATCTAATACAATTTTCTTTTTCTATTTTTTGTTCGTTTTCCTATTGTAATTGTTATCTTTTAGTTGTTTATGTGCAATTATGTGTCTTATGGTAATGTTAATTATAGAGAAAAATATAAGGGGTTCGACGAAGAAACCCATTCCTTTAAAAGGAGTCGATTTAAGAAAAAGATTGATCCGAATTGATAAACTGCCAATAATTGGTACACAAATTTTTAGTATATAAACGCAAAAAATTTACTATGTACTATTTGCTATGTGTGGCAGTTCCATCAATTTTTATCGAGGATCAATCCCAACTAAAACGTATTCCTTTTAAAATAATCCCCAAACGGCTTTCATCTCTCCATTAAAATTGTTGACGCACTATTCCCTGTAATGTGCTGTCTTAAAATATCAAAATATTTAGTAAGTACATTTAAAATTGATGCTTCATATACATACTAGTTCGATACATTTTATTTATAACGTTCTTTACGGATGATTTTGCAGCATCATGGATACCTAATACAGGTTTAAGCTTTTATCGATTGTTTTTCACTACTTCTGATATTGCACTAACAGAAGGCAATATTCAAAGCTTCGACAACATTTTAAAATTACATTAGACACTGTTTTGTGCAAATACTTCCCTCACTTCCTTTAAAGTTGTTCGCAAATGTACTATTACATTCTTGTTTAAAGTACGTTATTAACTCCGCAACTTCTTTTACTTCTTTATGCAAATATTTCGCCACCAAGAAATTTAATTTATTATTAGATTCCTCATGAGGAATATAGCAAACAAAATCCAATAAGCGGTAACCTAAACGAACAGCACAAACTTCAATGTCTAGTGATAATAACGGCGCATATATCAACAAGGATGTACAAAAAGATTATTGAATACCAACAGTTCAATACATATGAAAGTCCAATTACGCTAATTGATAATGGGTGCTAACTTCAGCCATCTATAACTATTTTTGTGTTAAACTATTGATTGTTACTCAATGAATATGTATTTAAAAAAATTACAAATTCGTATTTTACAGTTAGTAGTGTGGTGTCATATATAAAGTATAAATGACGTGCGTCGATAGTTATCCTGCCCCATATACCATGGTTACTAATTAGACTTAAAGAAACTACTTCTAATACCATTAAATATTTGAAAGTATATAGTTTTACAGATGTACTTTTTCTTGCAAGGCTCTTTAAAGCTGTATATATGGCAAATTTTTCCAACAATTTTTCATCGTTGTCTACATCTAAATATTTGTCCTAAATTTGAAGATTTGTAGTTCTCTATAAGTATTTTGTTTTTTCAAATTGTTATAATGTAAGAAATGCTTATTAATATTGCAATGCATGTATATTTCGTGACATTCATGTTTTTTTTAATTCCAATGTTTATTTCTGACATATATTGCTAGTTACTAGTAAACAATAAAAATAGGAAGCTATCTTGTAGTTATCATTATAGCCAATATTACTGTTCTACTTACACCTAACAACAACCAAAATTTATTTCTTCGCACCCTTAAATGTTGTAACCATAAATATAAATGTTATCTCCTCTTTTACCTATATGTGTATTTTTACATGCATCTATGAGTTTTAGTAGCTCTGTTAGATATGAGCAGTGAGGAGCACATTTTGGATGGCCTTGCATCGAGTGGCGATGAGTAATCAATACCAGTGCCGCCACGACTGCAAATGTATTTAACTCTATTTAAAATGACTATTCATTGTTTGTGTTATCTATTTTGTTATTGTATATACTTATTATTTAATATGTGTTACTCAAATATGGTTTATTCAATTCACTGCAGTTTATTTAAACAATAATAGAATTAATACCTTAGAAACTTTCGTTTGCCTTGATTTAACGCCTTTGTTGCTTTAGCGTATGTTCTATTGACTGTATTTATAGTTTAGTTTTTTTGTTGTTATGGCATTTCTAAAATCTTCTTGTTACAACTATTTGTGATTTTACATCTGCAGTGGCTGAATAAAATGAGAAACTGGGTTCAGGACTATTCAAACTCCTTTTCCTTTCTAGGAGTCCACTGCAGCATGAAATTTACGTGTGATAAGCTCGTTCAAACACGGAAACTCCAATCTAAATTAAATCGAAAAGTTTAACTAACAAGTTTTTTTTAAGATATACTACTCATTCTATTCCAATTGAGACAACCACGCAGTCATGTCGCGAAAATCTGGCAAAGTAATGGTTTCTATAATAATTTTGCCAATACACATATTTGGGTCAGCACTGACGATTCAATGAATGTTTTTCATGCCATGGGTGTAGCTGTCTTAATCTTGGCCTTAGCCATCTCCAATTGAATCTTGAGTGAAGGCTCGGGATCGGTCAGCGGGAATGCACTGCTGTTCTTTGCTAGTCGGTGTGCCTTTTCATTGCCTGGTATGTTGGTATGCGAGAGGTACCTATACCAGTTTTAGTATATTCTTTGCTCCGAGTATAAGCGAATGCATTCCTGCACTAATCTTGATGTTGCTTTGAAGGCACTAAATGCTTTTAACATCGCTTAGCTGTGGGTTATATATAAATATCTTTTCTGGCCAATGTTTCCGACAGTTCCTGAGCACATAAAATGATTGCATACATTTTCGCTTGAAATATACTTGTGAGCTTCCCGAGGCTAGCAGGAACGCTCTCTCGTGAACTAGGCTGGGTGTGCTTTGCACTTGAAGAGAACATGTTCTTCAGGTACCGTTAGACCTTCTTACTTCGCTAACTTTCAGTCTCTTTTAAATATCGTCTATCATACACTGGAATTTTCATTCCATGTTCATAGAATTTTCTTAATGCAAGAAGGGCAATGTGTATAATGTTGAATTTTGATTTCACTCAGTCATGTATACCAACTTTTAAACAGTATAACTTTTTATGAAATTTACTTTTTACATTTGTGTGCTTGGTTCGCAAATATTGCACTAATCATAACGTTAAACACAATTTTAACACTAGACGAAGAAACTACTACTTTTTACTCATAATACTATATCCTATCAGGCAAGCTTACATTCTAGGGTACGTAATTTATGGAACGGTTTATCTGAGTATTTAAGAATTGTAAATAATCCCTACGCTTTTAAGGTGGACGTAATAAAATACTTGTTACAGATCAACTGCTGTAGCATTGAAGATTATACCCGTTATGTCACAAGCTTCTGGGGATAGGAATTAATTGGCAACGGCAATAATCCCCACTAATACAAGTCGTCTCAGAATTTATCAAAGCAATGGTACGATCTTAAAGCATACTGTGATTGAGCGGTCAAGCTGCTCGTCGGCGCGTTGCTGACTTAAATGTACCGTACATTTAGGTATACTCTATAAAGGGAGGTATTGGCAGTCCGTCATTTTTGGGGTATAAAAGTGGCTTAAAATACTCGCTAATTTTAAATTACCAACTGAAATTCGAAGTGCCCATACTGTAATGAATACACTTGCTGCTTATTGAATTTGAAAACACTTGATTTAATTGCCCTTTAATGATTGATATTACAGTTATTTGACACAACTGGTTTGTGTTGTGTTCTAATATTAGTTTCTATTCTTTATAATTTTGATTATAGTTTGATTCGTTACTTATTTGTTCTTAATGTACGTAAATTGTTGAGATACATGCTTGTGAAAATTTACAATATTGTGATTTCTTGGTATTGAGTCGTTTTCATTTTTACATAGTTTCGTTATAAAGATATTACTATTATATTTTGGGTGCAGCCACCGATGCAGTCGTGTAAGATCAAAGCTGGCAGATTACCAAAATATGTGTACACAGTTTTACATGTTATGCACCGTTTGTGAGTACATTACATTACTACACTAGAGGGGAAAATTGAGCCGTTGATAGATTAATAAGTCTGCTAAAAAGTTTTCTTAAAAGTGCCATTATGCCAGTAGACAGGCAGGGTAGTCTAGATTTTATCTATGAAAATGTCGATCTGGCGATTTTTCCAAGTAATTTTAGGTGTAGAACATATGCTTTCAGAGCTTTAGTTTTTAATTTTTAGTTTAGTTTTCAATAGGAACTGCTGCATCGGCACTACCGTTACAAAACCCGTAAATAAAATAAATTCCGACATATTCTTGGCATCATGTAATTACAAAAATTAGGCAATAGTTTCTAAGGTCACAATAAATTTTCCATGTCGAATACTAACAAGATTGATAGGTAATAGTAAAAACAATGCGTGCGAGGTAACCACAACCAACTAATGTCAGTTGCAATAAAACATATATTAAATTGGCGTTAGTTTGGTTCATATCTAGAATACTCTAAAAACAGTGAATGCTACGAAAAAGTGGAAGAGGAGACCTTTTCTGATTTAAACTGAAGAGAGAATCTAGCAAAATAGCCTAAATTGTATTTTAGTCGCTAGCGTAGAAAATATTAAAAAAAAGACACTAGGCTTAGATCTCTGCCACTAGATTAAATAACTTATCTTGAAAACTAAGGCTCCCAAGGCATATGTTCATTAAGACTTTCTTGTCTAAAATTACATGTGGTATATCTATTTACGTTGACCTGCACATATTTTGGTTACATCTTCGTCCAGAAAGCAATACCAATTACTTAAAATGTGCTCCTCTCTGGGTATTAGGTATACTTTATGACTAATATAGTACTCTTGATTCGATCTGATTTTTATTTCCCTCTGTAATATAATTAGATGTTTAATTAATCTCTGTAATATTAACATTTCAGCATATTAAAACTGCAGTTTGTTCATTGTAAGGAGCGCAGCCTGTTAAAAGGGAAACTACTGTTACATATGAGATATTTTTATTTATATTATAAATCTATTGGAGATGCTGTATTAGATACAACTTATTTTATACGAATGGAAGATATATTGGCATATTACTGCAGTTTGGAACTAGAGATAGTACATAGTTTATCGAAACAAAGAGAAAATAAAAAACACAATCTCTCTGTGATAAAAAGATTATGTAAAATACTTGGTATTTATTTACATCACAAACTGGAGTACATTATTCATGTCCTTTTAAAAGTGAAATATAATATGCGAAGTCCAGCTTGCCAGACGGTGATGCGGCGAGTGTATTGGTAAGTGTAAAACAATTTGGAAATGAATTTGTTATTCATTCAATATACTTGTAGCCATTTCTTAATGACTACACCATCCGAACCACTGTCACATGAAGTTTTTTGTCGGTATTACTTAGCCTTTGAAAGATATAAACAGATTGCAAAGCAGGAAGAACAGCAAAAGCTGGGGGAGTTTGTTTTTAGAAAATTTGGCAAAACTGAGGACTATCTAAAAACAAACCCAGTAACGAAAGGAGTTTTATCACCTACATGGAAAACAGTTCCTGATGCACTACCACTTGTGATCGATTGGTTAGCAACTGCAATAAACCAATACTTTGTTTATTTGAAAAATCAAGAAATTGGAAGAATATTAAGTGATTATGATATGAACTTGGTAAGTATGTGTATTATTAAAACGTTTAACTGGTTACATATTTTAATTTTTTCTATTAGCTTTATTTGCTGTTACAGTGTAACCTCTATTTAACCAACACCTATGGGGAATTTAACATTATTCTTAAGCGTTCGTTCGCGGCTGCATTTATCACTTTTTAATGAAAAGGTTTTTGTGTTTTTGTTTCATCTAAATCTACCATAATTCATAAATACCTCTTGGGCTATAATCTTCCAATGTGTCTCGCAAACTATTCTTCCGACTACCTTTCCAATTACTATTTACTTTTGCATATGTTCTGGAATGTAAGATTATGTCTCCTAAGAACATTCTTATGCCAGCCATTTGATGTTGTTTTTGTGTAGAATTTCTGAATGTTCAATGTAGTGGCTGTCTCTAAAACCTTTTCTTTTTATAAAAGATCCATTTAATGGAACGTCTGAAGTTAAATAAACTAAAAAGTTTGCAGTTTTTAGAAAATATCGATGTTCTAGTTCAATACCGGTCATAACTTCGAAATTTAATAGAAAATACCTTTATTGCAGAGTTACATAAAGAACATTATTAACCGCTTTGTTTCCACTTTTTATGTTTCATTCTTCATTTTGACATTGTCACCGTTCTCGAATCCTTTAAAGAAGTCCTCCCTCTTTTCAATAAATCAGCAACTGGTATTTACCGACACCAAATTTACCGGCCAGGAATCTAACAGAAAACCTGAACCTTTTGGTGTGCTCTATAATTTTTCTTTTCTCTTTTAAAATTAAACGTATGCGTCTGTAAGACATTATTTTGGCTGCCATCGAAACGAACAGCACAACAAACAAACTGAAGCTTAACTTTCATTACGTATACGTTAGAGAAGATTACACTATATACAAGATAAGTCATCCCCGCGAATTTCGTAGATTGTCATCGTGAGTAGAGTTTTGTTTTCTGTCATAAATTTCCACAAAGAGCATATTTCAAAATTATATAAGGATTCAAACTATTTCATAAATCCCTGACCACACCAAGCTGTTTGCTTTTTATAGAATATGCTGTTCTTATTGAACGTGGATTTCTCGGCAATTTTTGAAGCAAAACGTAATCATCTAGTGCTGTCTTAGAATTGAAGGTAAACGCGCATTAAACGGTTTTTGTTACTTAGATCAGGTGTAAAAAGGCCTAATGTACACGTGTATGCTTCCAAATTGTTAGTGCACGTAAATTGGTGTGCCGTATTATTTTATTTTAGAATTTTTTATGGGTTTATGAACAACAAAATTACTAACATATTTGTAGTCTAAAGGCAACTGTTTTTTTTTCTAGTTAGAGCGGTTTTTAAAATGGAACTATAAAATCAGTAGAGTTGGGCAGGTTACATTTTGTACAATCTCCCTTTTACGGAGTAATAAAAAAATGTCGGTATTAAATTTGCGGGGTTGAAGAGACTCACATAAAGTTTCTGAGACAAAGATTTCCGGATGAACCCTTTCGGTGCCGAGATATTTTGTTTAGAGTAGCGAAAACGCAAAACCTTCAACACGAATCAATCGAAAAAATTGGATGGATTACTGCTTTAAAATAATGTGCAGTAATAAAAGGAAAAAAAGAAGAATGTGAATGGATTTTTGAAAAATTGGGCATTTCTACAGACGCCATAATAAAGGCTTTTTTTTTATACTAGTTAAAATATTAAGAAGTCGAGACTTTTCTGATAGAGGCAGTTGCAGCAATTTCAGTAGTTACAATCTTAAAAATTGAAAATGAAATAATATATAGGGTTAGTAGAAATGTCTTTCGGGTGATGTCGTGTAGTTAATATTTTCCTTGACGTTTCGCTGACCATCCTGTCAGCTTCTTCAGAAGATTTCTAAAGACTGGATTACGGTCGTGAAAGCCTGCACTCAACCAATATATAGGGTTTTTTAGGCTCATAATAATATACAGGGTTACATTTAAACAAATACAATTTTGATGTTTTGTATTTTGGGGGGACTATATCTATGAAAATAATTTAAAAATATATCTAATCTCTAATAGGTCCCTATCCACTTCAATAAAAATAATTTAGCCGTAATATTTCACGTTGAATAGCGTGAATATAACCCTGTATAGAGAACATTCTACCTACACGCTCATTAGAGGAATTCATATTCCATTTTCGGTGGTCAAAAACATCGTTTGAAGTCTAGTATCGATTGAACAAGCATTTTGTTGGCAATTTGGGTAATAAGTAATCAGAAACCATTTTACAGTACAATCGCTTTACAATCGAAAAGGGACCTACTACATTATATTATAGGCAGTTTGTAGTCCTGGTTCGGTACATGTCAGCACGACAGAACTCGCCAATATTTTCAATGCAATTGCAGGAAAATAATAAGAAATGAAACAGTTATACCCTCTGAGAAAATATATTATGCTACCTTTTCATGACAATAGTCAAATATTGTTTTGATTGCATATGCCTCACACAGTCACTCTGTGGGATAATAATGAATTATAAGTGCTTTTTGAAGAATGCTGACAGAGGAAGTCTATTAAAGTCACTTTTCAAAATTACGCGCAGTCGCTATATAATGACTCAATGACAACACTCCATTCCTAAAGACTTGGCCACATCCAAAACCTAGCCTCAGCGGTCCGGTCGTTCACCGTATATCCAGAGCCGAGTCACAGTCTATCGTTTCGTCTATCGTATATATAATTTCAGTATTTTTCTCGTTTGGTAACATTACCAGGCAAGGGATTGCAATTGTTTGTAGACCTTTGTAAATGAGTACTGAAAAATATTCTGAGATAGAAATAATTTCTCACGGTTGCAACTATTTACTGAAGAATGTAATTGATTTCAATTTTAATATACTTTTGATATTATGGCCTCCCTTTCTCGAAAAGGAAACCGACCTGCATATTGAAGTTTCTACTATTGATTTTACCAGAAAATGTTGAAATTTTGTCTCAGTACCTATAATCTTTTAAGTTTGTAAAAACATTTTTTGTAGTAATGTAATTTTTTTTTTAATTAGATATACCATTTTATATTTCTCCTATATAAAAGTATTATTACATTCAGCAGCGTCCATTAAAATTTGTGTATTATTGTACTACAAATAAAGAACCACAGTCAAATCGATTTCGGCACTACAGTACAACAAAAAAGAATTTCACTATTAATACATTATTAATTTAAAAATTAATACATATAAATCATAGAGTGTATACATATGGTAAAAAATAAACCTCTTGAATATGGCGGCCTAATTTCTTTAGTTTCTCGATTCAATACATATTATGTTTGACATTGCCATCTTTTTCAAAAGAAAGCAATTTTAAAAACTAACGTTAGCATTTGCGCATACCGCACAAATATTTTAAAATATTGTGTGCATAAAATGGAAAAATTAATGCTTCTAACAATTTCCTTTCTATTCGGAAGAATTTAATTTTACAACCATAAATTGTGCATTATAGCTCCACCCCTTTCTTTTCTTATTTAAGGTGAGGATGACTGATAGATTAATTAAATAGGAGCCGATCATAATATAACTATTTGCAATACCCTCCGATTTCTTTTCTATATTTTACTTTACTAAAACAAGTTCGGTGTATTATATAGACATAATGTAACGCAGGTCTACTATTGTAACTATTAGGCAAAACTCTACGAATGCTGAATCGAGTGTTAAATAGTCGTAAAAGGAAAATGCAGCCTGCATCTACTTGAACTGATAAGTAAGACGATAGACTTGTAACTAGGCTCTGGTGACCGACCGGACATGATGATTGTCACTGAGGATACATATACCGCCTAGATTGTGACTGATTCTTTTAGTCAGGCGTGTTACCGTTGCCGGAAGCGATTTCATGGCGGCTAAAATATTTCCTTAAAATTTATTGTGCGAGGTATAATTCATTATACAATATTGTCCACGGAATAAGTTGGAAGCCCGGGATATATAGAAATCGGATTTATAATGAATTTAATAATTGTGAAAAGGGAAAGGAAAAACTGTGCGGAAGATTTTTCTTATTTTATTGTTGGACGTGATAATGCGCGTGTTTCATTAACAGTTTAGAAGCACACAATTACCCACCTATTACGTCTTTTTATACCTCTCGTAAATCGATAAATAATGATGTCTGTAAATGTTGATTTTTGCAAATGTATATTAGTAATTCTGAAACGGTGGATTTAAGGCAACAAATGATTTATATTTATTTTCATATAACCATGAACTTACATGAAATTGCAACAAAACCACAATCTTTCTAACAGAGGGAGGTAGATAACTATTCTCAACTCTAACTCAATAATAAAGTGATTTTCGAATGTGTTATTGAGCTCTTAATTTTTTTTTTCTAATTAATTTTTATTCACTTATTTAATGTTTTACATTAAAAATATATTTTTTTACAATTCTCTTTACTTGCATTTTGTGGTCTAAGGCCCGAAATACATGAACAGCTTCAAGCTGCCGTGGCAGCAATTTGCTGTCACCAAGCTGTTCGTTGTGACAGCTGCCAGCAAGCTGTGTCAAGCTGCCAAATCAGGCTTTATTACTGCACAAAAAAGGCGAAGGAAAATTAATGGATTTTGTCTCCATCTACAGTTTAGGGAAGAACTCGGAGCTTTTCGTACGTTATTTCTTCAGCTCCGCGAAAACGAAAAAAACATTCATGTTAGTTGCGGTGTTTGAAATAGTGAAATAGTTTTTCTTTTGTAGACATAACAATATAAGTGCAACCTAGAAAATGTATAATGCAACCATAGAAAAATCTTTAATCCAGTTTGTTATGTTATCAAATGTAATGTAAGAAATTAACCAAACTAATACGCACCTATGTAAATACCTAGGTGAATATGGTGGAAATATCCTTTCGCACATAGTAAGAAAGAAACAGTTATTAATAGCTTCCTCAGAATAAATATATAAATGTAATTTGTATTGAAAAATTATACCTTTACCAAACGTAACAAGAAAGAAACTATTTTTATTGTAAAAGGTGTGGTTGTATAATGGGCCGTGACAGGAGGCGTAGACGTCCTTTTTTGTCTACAGTTTAAAGCAGTTCGTGTGCAATGCACAATTGTTAACTGCATGGCGAGTTCCAACAGTTGACAACTGCTGCTTAGACCAGCAGTTCGTGCGCGCGATTGCGTTGCGAACAATAGCCCGCCAAACTGCGACTGCTTGAAATTGCCCACCGCGACAGCGGCTTGCTGCCCGTGTATTTTGGCCCTTCGTGTCTGTATAATAAGATTGATAATTCCAACCAATAAAATCTTGTATAGTACTTGTCATCAAATATTTGACATAACACTGTGTTATTAAGATTCTTTTTGCAGCCGGATGGTGATTTTGTCAATGGATTTCATAACTATCCGATGCGAGAAACTAGTAACAATGACAGTGACTCAGATATTCAACAAGTGCCGAAAGAAGGTGTCATAGTTGTTGAGGATTTCGATGATATGCAGATGACGTATATTGAAGTTAGTATTTATTTCGAGTTTTATTTTTTAGTACGCATATAAATACACATAATTATTTTACAGGCTCCTAAAAACAGAAAGACTATTGATTTGAGTGCTCGTCGGCGGAAAACTACAAATAAAGCAACATGTTCATCCTCATCCAGTGATATATCAATAATAACTGATGAAGTAAACATTTATGAGTCATCAATATTATCATCAGACAAAGATCAAAATAAATGTGACGACGAATTGGAGATAATAGATGTTTCGACACATTGTCAAGTCATGGAAACGGCACAGGATGTATCTGAAAATAGTGTTCCTTCATCACGCGCAACGCTGTCAGTGGTCAATTCAAAATCCAATGAAGATATTAACAATTCTCACAACTCATCAGATCAAGTTTCTGAAATTCCCTCCACTGTTAGTCCATCAGTTATACCCGATTCAAAGCAAACAGAAGTGGTTTTAAATATTCCCGAGGAAACAAATATAGATTCTGAAATAGCACAGAAAAATTCAGAGATAACGAGCGAGAATATTAATTTACCAAACACTTCTCTAAATTCAGACGCCCATGAAATAGAAAACCAACAACCTGCTAGTATAATTTTACCTTATGAACTATCTTCAGCGACTGAACCGTTTCAAAAATCTCAAGAAGAATCCGAAAAAACATCGTTATCCCAAGAAAGTGAGACAGTAGAACATGAAGAGGAGTCGTGGAGGACCAATTCAAATACATCCATATTGGCTTCGAACCAAACTATTCCATTAGAAAATGAAACATTAAGTGAATTTTGCGCCTTAAGGTCAATATCGGCTTCATCTCTGGTACAGTCACCGAATTTCTTATCCCAAACGCCAACCTCAAAACCACAACATGCAGTGGATAATGGTGAAATAACTACTTCTTATATAGGATCCGTGTCAACGGATATGGCCTCCAAATATACCCAAGACACTATACATGGCGAAAAGTCGATATCAATCTCAGCACTTAGCGCTAACTTGCCAGATGATATTTTCATTGAAGCTACATTGCCCGCAAGTACAATTTCTTCAGGTGATAATGAATCAATACCACAATCTACTTGCATTTATCCTGATACTAACAACCAATATAGCAGAGGAGATGATATAATTAGTCATGCTATGACGGCGCTCTTTGAGAGTTACAGTGAAACTGAATCAAATGATGCAGCTAACACTTCTGAAATGGATATAAAAGAAACGATTGTTTATGCACCCAGCGAGAATATTTTAGATTCCGATGGTCAAATTAACACAGATAGAGATGATTATTCAAATACTGAAGTATACTCTGAGGCTGGTCAATTTTTAATGGAATACAATGTAGGAAATAGTTGTCCTACTACATCGACAAAATCTTCGAGAAAAAAAAGCAAGTCACGGAAACAAAAAAAGAAATTATTTGAAAAAGAATACTCGAGTAAGTCATCTGAGCGTGAAAAATACACCGAACCGCAGAAGGTGTTGTACACGTCTGGTGTAATAGACAATTATTCCAAAACGGAGATGAATGGCGATAAAGATATAGATGGTGTCCTATCTGGCCCTGTTAGCACTTTATTGATTGTAATACCTCAACAAGCTGAGGAACCACTAGAAATAGACTCATTTTCATCCGGTGGTTATAATGATGCCACAAGTAGTGATAAAAAATCTGTTCAAGGAAAACCTAGTGTTCATTTTAGTGACTCCGTCGAGACACGTTATATACCTTCTAGTTGCAACTGCTCGGAAGACGAGGAGCAAAACTACATTATTCATGATGGTATTAAGTGCTACGTAGGTGACCACAAGATAATATGGAATACGGAAATTAAGTTCCTACTAAAGAAACTCACCACAGTCGCTGATGAGAATATGTCTGTAACAGAAAAACCTATCACTGGTAATCATAACACAAAGAAAACGTGTATACGTCAGAAGATTGATTATCGAACAAATGCAACAATGAAAGGTGAGAGTTTTCAAAATGATATAAATATAAATACGAATAACATTCCTACCAATGTTCACACTCACGTATTTAATGAACTTGGTACTGCAACAGGTAGTTACATAGAAGACCCTATATATAATAATAATAATGAAACTGCAATTCCACCTGATATTCCACAGTCTAATTCTAATTCCCCAAAATTATTTCTCAACGTTGAACAAATTCAACCATGCCGCACTCCCATTCCTACCACTCTGTCAAATATGGAAGCGGCGGCTGTAGCAGGTACTCTAAACTATCATCCATTCGTCAATGAAGATATTGTTTTGGAAAAAGAGTGTAATGCAGCTATGGAAGAAACTCGCATTCTGCCGTCTAATTCCGAATGTTCCTTTCAAACATTTCCTAACCAATTCCTGCATTACTCCAGTAATGTCCCCAACACTTTCTATATTCACAATATCGAAACAGGTATCATAGTAGATAGCTCAAATCGTTGTTTATTCACTAACGCAGAAATTAATCCAGAGAACAGGAATGAAATAAGTATAGAAACTTCCATTCGACAAGATAATGCTGCAAATAGTCCGGGTCATTTTTTATTCGCTAACCCAGAAATGGATTCAAAGAAAACGAATGACATGACTATGGACGCTACTATCCCACAAGATCCAAATTTTGAATTTTCTAATTCTCCAAAATTATACAACAGTGAACAACTTCAAAGCTACCTTGTTCCAATTGATGAAAATTATGTCGTTGCAGATAATGTCGGCAATTGTCGTATATTGTTATCAAATAATTCAAATTATTATGATCTGAAATTAAATATTGATATGAGTGCTAACCATTCGGTAGCGGAAAGAGATATTCCTGTACAAGAAAACACCGTAGCGAACATGGTAACATGTAGCTCAAAGGATAATTTCATTACTAACGAAATAAATTACCCAGTAGAAGCATGGAGTGACGACGGAACATTTTTTCTATTTATGCCCCCAGGTTACTCTTCAGGTTACAGCACTTACGATCATAACTTAAGAAAGGAGTCAGAATGTGACATAGCTCCATCAGAACAGGAACCATACTTACCGCACGATGCTGTAATACCTGCTCAAATATCAGTTACTCCTGAGTATTATAAAGATACACAGTTACAGCCGACAGTTGTTACCCACAATACGCACAGCAATGTGCAAAATTTAAATAAAATAAATGAAATGAGCGAAAGAAAATCTGAAATTAAAACTATAAATAAAGAAGCCCGAAAACGCAGCGACATGGAAAGCAAAAATATGCCTTTCAAAAAGAGGCGTCTTATTGCAGAACACGATGTTAGTTATTCTACAAAGACTACCTACATTCCTGAACCTTCAGTAAAAACGGCAGCGGAGCGTAAAGTCTATCCTAGCAACTTCAGCTAAGTTACCAACTGTAATTTTATATAATATAATTGTACTGCACTCCCACTCGTTAGCCTAAAACAGAATCGCAACCGGACTCAGCATTGCTAAAAGAAAAGTTTTATTAATCTGTACTAGAAATAGGTATTTCGTTTCCATTATTATTATTACCTACTCTAAATATAAATGCATTTGAATCTTTGTTATAATCGTTTTGTCAATATCATTATTGAATACATTTCCATCCAAAGGCTACGACTTCTTGAATTATGTTTTTATTCATAGTTATTGTTTTAATAAAAAAAAATAAGGAACATACGTAGAATGGTACTATTATATACAAGATATTTCCTCGGGACATGGAAGCATCACTTCGAACATCGAAGCCATTCAAGAAGAGGCGGAAGAAAAAGAAGTATTAAGATTTCAAAAATAATTAAAGTCATTATTTAATGCATGCTAACGTATAATTAATCATTCTTTTTTTAAACTAATTTATAATATTTTTCTCAACATCATTTGCTCGTAATTACAAGGAAAAAGAAAACTCAATAAGAAGAATATTCCTTTGTGTTGTAACTGTCACCTTGCATGCTTTTTCTTATAATTATACTTTGTCAAGATCTAATCAATGTCTACTTACCAATGGATGTATGACATCTGTTTTTCAAGATTTCTGGACATTTTGGTGATTTTTATTTTATCTGCTAGTTTGCTGTGTGTGTGCATTACATTAATTTATTGCTTTTTTTTAAGGCTCATCCTCTTACGGTGACTTACACGAAAATATACGTTCGTCATATATGCAAGGTGAGTTTCTTTACGTTCCACTACTGATCTTTGTAAAAGAATATATTATTGGTACTTTGCAGGTCATAGGATGATTATAGACGGCTATATCTCTCCTCCTAGGCGACGAGGTATGTTGTGTTTTTGTACTTTTATACAGCTTGTATCGAAAACGTGAGGGCAAATGCCGTTTATTTTAAAATGAACGTTTTTCATTTTCGTACCAAGTTGTATAGAACTATATTTACATCCTCTGTTTATTTTATTTACTTCTATCACTACGTTTTTGTTTATTTCTTTTTTGTTACCTTTACAATCTCCTTGATGTATAGGTAGACCGAAAAAGAGACCCTTGGAAGAGGAATATATAACGAAAAAAAGAAGAAGATGAAGACGAATGCAGCGACCACCCTCATTTGCAGTCCTTTGTAGTAATTATTTTTGTTGCTTGTTTATTTATTTTGAGTTGAAAAACAGATGTGTGCAATCCAAATAATTAGAGTGTTAAAAACGAATCCTCTCTGTGATTTCTTCTGTAAATACTGGCTATTTGATCTGGAAAAATATATTGTAAATACATGAATATAATAATAATATTACCGGAGGTACAAATATTATTTTTATTACTTAATTCAAATTTTATAATGTATATTGCTTCATGTGTTTATAATGTAAATAATTTTAATAAAAACAATGTTTTTTTTTTATTAGAGTATCTTGTTTATTTCCTAATTGTGCTCGTAGCTAACTTTTGTTATCAACTGTTGGAATTACGTCGGCGTCCGATGAATAATTACGTACTTTTTATGTTTAACAGAATATATTATTATTTATTGAATACTTACAATCGTTAATTTTACGTGCATTGTCTTTTTGTTTACATTGTTCTGTATTCTGTTTTGTTTGGCTATTGTTATTGCTATTGCTGTCAATAAAGCGCTAAATTTAAAAAGTGTATAATCAACACAATATTCGTTCACCCTACATCAATAGTATTACAATGCTCTATGTATAGGAGCAGCATCGCACACTACCATGTGCCAACGTGAAGCCAACATAACGTCGATTTTCTGCTAAAGTATAGCCGATCCTCCTCGGAAACGTATCGTGTTTGCTGTACAATAACGGAATACTTCATCACTGCTTAACATGTTAAAAAAATCAACATTAATGAAAATAAACACAAATAAACAATAAAGATGTATACCGACAGTACAAAAAATAAAAAACAAAGGTCTTCATTATAACTGATAATCGGTAAGGGATTAAGATTGGATTTTAAATACCGTAAAATGGGGTGGAATTGTGCCACCTTTTGAGGTTTTCTT
>LR737385.1:7953528-8009685 GCA_902655005.2 Marronus borbonicus | reverse complement strand
GGTAGTCGATAAATCTCTGTGCTCTTGGTGAGGACATTGATTAGGTGACGTAGTAAAACAGTAAAAAAAATTAATTCTAATTAAAAATAATAGGCGATGAAAAGAAGTCAAATTTAATAAACATAACTCTGGAAATACCCAATTAATATACAGGGTGCTGTTGATGTCGCAGCTTATACTAAATCTAAAACCCTAATATAAAAAAGCTCTATCTTCTAGGATAAGTTCCTAGGAAAACGTTATTAAAGAAATGCCCGGAACTAACTCAGGCCCTGATCGATCGTCTGAATAAAATTTGAGGCTCAAACTAAAAATTACTCGTAACTAAATTACTAACTCTTCTATTTACACTTCGTCCACTTTTTCCTTTCATCCAATCCTGTGTCTTGTGTGATAAAACAAACAATCTTTTTGGAAGCATGTAACGTTTTGTCTCTGTGTCTTATTCACAACCGACAATCTATTAAACATGACTTACATCCATGTCCTCGGCAAAACGATTTTTAAAGTAAGCCAGCTTAGACGAAGTAAACGAACAAATACTACCGGATATTAAATATGAGGCAGGACCGCATTAGACCCAAAAATATATAAAACGACCCAAAGAAAAGCCAACATTCACTTTCGGTTTTCAACACTCCAAAATGGTTTTTCTTTATTCCTAGACTAGGGCAATTGGGCACAATTATTGGTCTATATTGTAAGTCCTGAATCAGTTCAGATATAAGAACAACTGCATTCTCTATATGGTGATGAGATTCGAACCCAAACCTTTTAATCAGGGTCGAATATGGGACATTGCTACCGTTATACTTTCTTAATAGGCAGTAGGCACTTTTACACCCAAAAGTTCAGCAATTACATAAACCAGAAAAATTGTACAGAGCACACAACACGTGGCTCCATATTTATTTCTTATAAGTAGCAATAGGTAAGTGAATAATCTCATTTATGAGAGAAGAGCATTTAATAATCCGACTTCGAAATTTTCGATTACAAGGGGTTTGACGTATTTACAATATATGCGATTATTGCAGCGACAACTTAGTTTACCCTAATATTGATTAATTATATTAAAAATAAATGAACAGCTTATCTCGAGTAGTTTTAATAATTTATTAAATCTAACTTGTTTGTTAAAGTTAACAGTATTTTGACAGTGTAAGCAACTAGGATAGCAAGTAAATCACAGTAACATCCTGAATTGTTTTTCGCGATTACTTTTGTAAGTCGAATAAATTTAACAGTTATTGTTGATTATATCATTAAGATAAACTTAGTCATTTCTACCTGTCCACCAACACTACAATTTGTCTTAAAGTTACTTGTTATAAATTATTCCTGCGCTTTAAAAAATAAATATTTAATATAATTTATATCAATCACAGATATAACGACTAATTTTCTTTAAAAATAATTTGCTAAATTGTGGTGTTGGTGATTGAATTTTTTATGACAATTTTCCAAAGGTTGATTTTAACAATAATGACAAAATTAATTCAGTTATATTCTTATTATCAAATTATTTGCGTTGTATGTGAGGAGCGTTGGAGTTTTTTAATAGCCAGAATATTAAATTCTATTCGTTGTAGAGCTACGAATAAATATTTTAATAAATTTTACATATTAATGACATATATTTTGAAAAAAGTAACTGAAGAATTTAATAAAATAATAGAATTCTTAGACAAGTTTAAAAAATGCCCCATGTGTTTCATGCAGTCTGTTAGAAACTAAAAAAAAATAAATTATGTTGTGAGGAAGAAAAGTTACAAAAAGCGCTAAACAAATCTAATTTTAAACGCAGAACTATTTTAACACCTTGCACCAGCAGCTCATAATTATATTGTTTAATAAACCAATTTCATTGGACTGTATTGAATTTATTAAAATTGTTAATGTATAACTTCCATTACAATGTAATTAAAAAAGAATTTAATAAAAGAATAAAATTTCTTTATGATCACATCCGATTATCCAAAAGATCATTGTATTCTGATAAAAATAACAAAGTAATAGGAAAATTCAAAGCCGAATTGAATGGTATTAAGATATTAGAATACATAGGTTTAAGGTCAAAAACACAGTTATAGAACGGAAAATTCTGTTTCGAAAAAATTAAAAGGTATCAAGAGAGCAGTATTGAAAGAAGTAAGTTTCGAAGATTACAAAAATTTTTTAAAATGATCAAGTTATAAACATAATATTTTTACTGAAGAAGTAAAGAAAAAGTCTCTAAGTTGGAATTAACACGTAGACACGCATTAGTATCATAGGTATGTACGTTTATAGACATTGTTGAATAAATCACTATTTTTTATTAGTGTTGAAATAGTAAATTAAGAAAACAATAATAACAATTACGCTAATAAAGTAAAAATAGAAATAATGCTTTTTAACGTATTAACTTGTTGAATAAGACTTGGAAACTTTTGTCAACATTTTAGATATTCTTCATTGAATGTATTTAAATTCATGAATAACAGTACTTTCCAGTTAACTTACGATTTTTGAATCTTTCAATTTATCGCTCTCATGTTTTTCAAATATGTTCAAAGTTCCTTTCTTTACATCATTGATGTTTGAGGGAGAAACTCAGTGATATTATTACCACTGGTTCAGTTATTACAGATAATCCTGTGTTTAAAAATAAAGGACCTTTATAGAATTTTAGCATTTTTTAATTTTTTTGTGATTTCTTTATCGATTTCTTTATTGTACCCAATTGAATGAATTCATGGGTGTATTAGTAGACCCTTTTCTTATTGATTCTTTACCGGCCCGGAGTAGCAAACCCTAATTTCAACAGGATGAGAAACCATCTTGGGATACCTAAAAGTGAAGACTTTGACTTACTTTTCTATTGTTTTAATAACTTTTTAGACTTAATTCCAATGATTTTTACTTAATTTTTTAATGGTCCAGAAATAAGGGAAAGCCATTTTGGGGTGTTGAAAACTGAAGGATTTAAATGAGAATAACGAAGATTTATTTAACATTGTATCAGCGGGTATCCGTAAAGATGCAGACGAATTATTACAGGATTTGGTTTTCCATGAGGTAACGAGTAAGGAAAACTCAACCGTCCAAAGCATCTGCGGGTACCGCCGCAACTACAACAATATTCCTACCAAGACGAGATAAACAAGCTGAGCTTTATATTTTGTTTGCAAAAAGTAATGGCATGTTTTGGTAGAGAATCCGCAACGAAACAAATAGAGACTAGACAGACTGTTAATAATAAAAAGGAAAAAAAAGAAGAGGCTAAGAAAATTGTCAATAAACATTGCATGGTTTTGGAAACAAAACGTAATTTCAGTACTCAATTTAAGATACAAGCAGATGAAGCGCAAGAAGAAATTGAGGCAATTGTCGTGCCAGCATATGCGGATCTTCTAAATGCATTGGTGGGGAGAGGCTACATCTCCAGTATTTGGTACCTAAAAACTCTTGCGCAAAACGCGTAAATATGGATTATTGTAAGTTAAATAACCAAATCGAGAAACAAAATTTCCGGATACTTCATCTGGATAATTGTTTCCAATTGCCATCGCGATGCAAAATATTTGTCTCCTGGATTTGACGTCTAAATTGTTGGGATGAAGAAAATAGCAGACAATATTTTCACTAATGCTATCACATAGGGCTGTTGTTTGAAACCGGGTTTTTTTAGCATTGATTCTATTCGATTTCGGGTACCCAAAAAGAATCGAATAGTTGATTACCCAGTTCCGGGTATCCGGTTCTAGAACTGGGTACTCCATCGACAATCCAATTATATGTCTATGTATGTATATTAATGCTGCTCGAAAGAAACTAAAGAACCGTAACATAACATAGTTGAGTAATGAACGCTTCCATTTCGAATATATTACATTAAGGTAAGTGAGACTATAGGACCGACTCTTAATGTTGTAATTAGTCGAACGGATGTAGTTATTTTTTATTAAGCAGAGTTGAATTATTCGTTAAGTGTGATATTTTTTTATTTTCTTGTTAACAATTTGTTTGTGGCCTCGACGTCCCTAAAGGTATAAGCGGCGAAGATAAAGTAAGTTGGTAAGAGTTTGTTTGCTAATGGTGAAACCAGGCTTCGTCTAAAATGAAGGGAATATTACCACCATTCATATGATTTGCAAACCAATTGCTGTATTGCACTCAGAACATGATCAATGGGCTTCAGGAGTTCTTGCACAACACAAATTTCATATGGATATTTTCCGAGATTTCCAAAAATATGCTGACAAATACCATATTTTAATATTGGATTTAACTGTCGATGTGGATGTAATTAATATTAATAAAAAGAAAAAAAAGCATGACCCTCCCGGTTACGTTTTTTATACAAGTTAGTAGCTTTTCCATAAAGTTTGCGGATAGCATTTCGATAAGCAACATTCAAAATTTATAGTTACCACCGGTTTGTTGTCATAATTATTCCTATATTTTTATGGAATGACAATCGACATTTTGTATAATTATTTGTCGTTGCTTTATACATTCGTTTGCATTGTTTTTTACTGATTTTGTGGAGCATTTGTGTGACGAACGTAGATAATAGATAAAACGTAGACATGCTGTCCGTAAGGAAGGTTAAACTACACGGCATGAAAGACAATAGATGGACTACCAGAGACAAAATTACTCAATACAAAGGTCTTATCAATCTATTTAGTAAGAATAAATTATATTTGTAGCAATACTAGTGTAAATGAATCTATTTACCAGCTAGAGACAGGAAAATTGTGCAAGCGGATAGCAATATATATAGGAAGAAACAGAAGCAGCAGTTGCAGCTTCTTCAACAGAACATCCTACAAGACAGGGAGACATTAACTAATGCCAGTAGAGGAGATAGACAACAGATAAGAAACGTATTACAAGAGCATAAAACTTTGCAGCTTGCATATCAAGAATTACAAGTGATGGTATACAGTCTTTAGTATCTTTACAAATTATGTAAATTCTAGTTTTAAAATTAAAGGAAATTATTGAAGACATACATCAAGAAAATTTTAACAAACGGAAGGAGTTGGACAAATTATATAATAAAATGAGAAATCGTACAAATAGATTGATTTGTTTGAAGGTAAGGATTTAGAATGTGTAATTGATTAACTAGCTGCCGAATATTCCATAATACTATCACAAATTATTCTACATGTATTTCTGAATAACGTCCTCTGAAGTAACTTTTACATCTTCGTCTGCATGGGGCATCCTTCTCTAACACAATAGCCAAATGATTACAAACTGATGATTGCTACAATTTCTAGCAATTAGTGAAACTACACATTTGTGGAATGGCAGCCACTTACTGGGTTATTGCCTCCTGAAGTACTTGCAGGGTTGTGGGGTGATGTTTGTACGCTTGAGCCTTCCCCAAAGGAAAAAATCGTAAGGAAATAATTCGTCTGACCTCGGAGACCAAGCAATGTTTCCTTGTAAAGAGAGAAGATGTCCTGAAAACAACTCTCTCAGCTATAACCACTTCATGGTCCCCAACAAACTGATTAAATTTAAATCGGAGGAAGGTCTCTATAATGTGACAGCAGCAATTTGAAGTAATCGTTACCGTTCTTCTTCGAGAAAATACGGACTCCACAGACCAAATTCAGCAACGGCGCACTAAACTGTCGCACGAGGGCTGTGAAGTGGTGGTTGGCGAAGTTACTGAGGGTTAGCGGAAATGTCTTTTCGGTGTTGTCGCGTACTTGATGTTTGACTTGACGTTTCGCTGATCATGCTGTCAGCTTTTTCAGAAGATTTCTAAAGACTGAGGGTTTCCTGCTGTCCAGTGGCGGAAATTTTGTATATTTACAGTACCTGATAAGTGAAAGTGGGCCTCATCAGTAGAAAGCAAAACAGCGCCAGGGGGAATGTTTCCTCACAGACAGCTCAGTGAGTTCCAAAATTTCTCTCACTTAATTCGAGGGCAACCATTCTTCTTACACTTCTATCAGACAATCCTAGGGTAGCTGCATGTTTAAGTGCTGAACGTTTTGGAGTTAGTGTTGTAGCTTTCCGTAAAGAACACTGATTGGCCCTTTTTGTTAATTCCCGCTTTTGTCGGGTGTCGCAGCTGCACTATAAATCCATCTTAAGGTAACCATTTTAGCATACAACCTAAACAACTAAGTTCGTTTGAAAGGTATAGCAAAAACATTTATCTCTTGCCCTTTGAGTACTCTTTTGCAGTCTTATATAAGAATTTTATCTTACTAAGGAAGGATATATTTAAGAAAAGACTTTCATTTTCAATTTCATTTTGATAATATAATATAATAATACCAATTTGTAACATCCTTAACAGTTAAGACTAGCAGAAGTAGAAGATCGTATAAAGTATGAACCTCCTGGAAGTTCACGTCTAGAAATTAAAGCTAAGATTGTTACTGCGAAAGTTCAAGATGCTATTCTCAAACAAGACGCAGCTATTAGCGTTCGTCACATATATAAAGGAATTGTGAATATAATGAAAAAGGTGTATACGAACAGATTCATGGACAATTAACATTAATCGCTTGTTGTATGTAGGATGCTATATATTTTGATGCAGTTTTGAAGGCTTTGCAAATTGATGCAAACCTTCAAGGAAAATGCATGCACACGACAATTGAAATGGGTCAATTAGCGACAGAATATCTAGACGACCGAAAAAATGAATACAAAACATTGGAAGCTATTGTTCAAGAAGATATGAGTAAGAGAACCGAAGAAGTGAAAAAGATGTTCGACGAAGTTAGTAGGTGTTCTAAACACTTAAAATGTTTTATGAGGAAGGATGTAAGTAATATTATATAAAGGAAAAAGGAGATGCTAGCTTAATATTTTAAAGTAGCAGGATAAATATATTCCAGTATCAAGCGATAAGCTACACTCCCCGACAAAAACTTAGACGCGGTAAGATGTTTGACGTGTTTTAAGGGTTACAACATTTCCTTGCGAAACTAGCAAGATATCTAATTAAGTTTTTATTCATAAAAGTAAAATAAACTTAAAATATCTCCTCCAGTAATATATGAATTAAATAATAAATTATTACTCCAATGTTTAAACAATTTCTGCGACAAAAATTTAGATGCTCTGTTGCAAATGTAAAACAAAAATAAACAAACGAGTCATCAGTAATGCGCAGATACTCCATTGTTCTTAATCACTTCCAATAATCTGTTATTAACAGATTTATATAAATTTAACACGTAATTTTGAGGGATATTCTGCCATTCAGTCACTATTGAAGTTTTCAGTTCCTGTACCGTGAAATATTGACGGCCTCCGCCATAAAAGCGACGTGCCAATTCACCCCACATGTTTTCAATAATGTTTAAGTCTGGTGACCCCGCCGGCCACTGTAAAGTTTTAATCTTTTTCTCTTTAAACCATTCAGTAATGGTTTTTGCTTTATGAATTGGCGCGTTATCTTGCTGAAAAACAAAATTGCGCCCGGCCCATTGGTTTCCAAACACTATCCCACTTTTATCGCGAAATCCAATCGCTGCCCATATCATCACAGATCCACCTCCTTTCCTTTCTCAGATCATGATGATAATGCGAGTACCCACCCGGTCCGTTCAAATTAAAATGTTTCTCATCGGAAAATATAACTTTTTCCCATTGTTTCTTCCAGGATACGTGTTCTTCAGCAAATCTCAACCTCGCTTCTTTGTGTTTCGCCGAAAGTGGCGGTTTTCTCAACATTTTCTTCCGTGATATTACCGGTGACGCCTTTAAAATCGTTTGAACATTACGCACGTGCGTTTGTACCCCGGCCTGTTCTGCAATAACTCTCGCCGACGCAGAAGAATCGGATGCACACCGCAGTATCATGCGTTTATCCCGCTCACTTACAGCTTTCGGTCGCCCCTGGCCTTTTGCTTTGCCGTAATTTTCCGGATCTTTTAGGAAATTTCTAACGGAATGATCGCTTCTTCGTAACCGACGAGCAATTTCCTAGGATAATTGCTTTTTTCTACCCATATTGCAAACACTTTATAAAATATAATTTCTCGTGGTGAAATGTGTACACTTTACCAGCACAACCGCTGCATATAAAGAGAAGTATCAAATTAAAACATTTTTGCTTATATTAATGTAATAAATGCACAGGGTCTAAATTTTTGTCGCATTTAAAATTCCTATTTTGATCTGGGAAAATCTCAATTATCCCTCATAAAGCAATAAATACCCAGAAATATCTATAAATGGACTATTTACATAACAAGTATTAATAACCCTCATTTACATTTTATATAATGTCTATAAACTTTGTTTCGTAAATAGAAACGATACCGCGTCTATGTTTTTGTCGGGTAGTGTAATATCGTTTTCCTTTAACACAATAATTTAGTTTCCTTTAACTATTAGCACTGATTTAGTATGATGATACTCACTCTGAGCGTATTTTGGAGTTTTGGAGCGCAGTGGAAGCTCATCAATTTGATAGATGGCAAATACTAAACGTAAATTTACTCCACTTACTACTACTACACAGTACACTGCAAAACGAATTCAATAAATCGACTTCGTTTTGTTAAAACAAAAGAAGAAAATATTATATTAAGTAATAAATTTATTACAACAATAAACTTACAGTTATCAAATTGAAACCTGTCGACCGGCATCGCTTATTATGCATAAGAGGATATATGCACTTCAATGCAAATAGATATACAAAATCTTACGTTTGTATTTAGCGAGAAAAACTAGTACAGGGGCGACGCCAATGATATCGATCATTCTCACATGCACAATAATAAGAATTATCCTCGTGTATCTAAATTATGCGTGGGCTTTACTCATCGCTGCTCGATGCGTACCGACCCAAAATGTGGATCTCTTTAGACATTACTGATGGACAGGAGTATACAAATTCTATTGTACTGTTTTAGAATGATTTAACACTGCCACTAATCAATGTAAATACAAACATCGGTATTCAAGAAGAAATTGAGCACATCAGTAAAATGTTAGAAACATTAAAAGATGCATTTTTTACGGTAGATTATAATACCTTAAATAGCTGGTAATAGTTCTATATTTCAAATGTTACAAATTTAATCTCAACAACTGATTTGTTTTGAGTATAGCATCCAGGAACAATATCGACAAACACAACGTCTAATGGATTTACAAAAGAAATCTCTGGCTAGCAGGGATACTCTTCAAAATAAAATAAACCACGCAAGTTGCATGTATGACAACTTGTATTTTGCAATGGTAGAAACCACGTTCGAGTAAGTAATATTGATATGTATGTAAAATATGAAAATAATTCAAAAATGTCCGCAGTAATGCTATTTGAACACGATCAGCGAAATCGCCGTGTCCAAAACATGTACAGTGGCGGCCATATAAATAGCACAGGTAAACTGATATAGATGAATTGATAATTTTGTAAATGTTAACAAGTGATTTAATTAACTTAGCTTAACAAAAATGTAGCAGATGGCATGCAGTTTAGAATAAACACATAATATTTTATAAACTTCAAGATAAACAAATTAAAAAAATAAATATATTATTTTTTAAGTGGGCATAGAAATAGCACATTTAATAACAATAACGAAATACTGTATTATTTCTCTTTTTTAATTCTTTTTTGCTTTTACATTTAATATTTTGTTGGAAACCCTTTACAAGCCAATATTGCTGCACATCTTCTCGGCACACTTTCAACTAATTTTTGACATCTCTCTACAGGCTTCTTCAATAGTATTCCATAATTCGTCTAATGTCGCTGGAGATTTAGACTTTATAACAACCTCAACATCCCCCCATAGATTTTCTATGGGATTTAAATCAGGGCTTTGTGCAGGCCATTCTAACACTCAAATCTGTTTCTTCTCTAGTCACTGTTTTACGGTCCTCGCCGTATGTTTGGGATCATTGTCGTGCATTAAACCCCAGGTTACTGGAAGAAATTCATCAGTATATGGTTCCATCATGTTTTCTAAAATGTTGCGATAAACATACTGATCCATTTTTCCTGCAATTCTGAACATAAGCCCTACACCACGCCATGACATAGAAGCCCATACCATTACGCTTCCTCCACCGTGTTTCAATGTTTTTATAGTGTACATTGGGTACTAGGGTTGAATCTCTGATTGATGGGTCGTCGCACATACATTTTTCGGTCAGACCCAAGTCGGTTGTATTTGCTCTCATCTGTCCAAAGTACAGATTTCCAGAAAGAAAGCATCTTCTTTTACGGTTTTTATTTGAAACGAGTGGCTTTCGTACTGCAATACACCCATGTAAGTTAAATTCCTTCAGCCGACGTCGTATTGTTCTTCTCGATATATCAATATCAACTTGTTTATTAAATTCGGTTTTTATTTGTGTAGCTGTGCGAAAAGGATCTTCTTGACTTAATCAACGAATAAGGTTGTCTTCTCGTAAGGTTGTTTTATGAGGTCTAATCTTCCGTTTCTTGTTTTCTAAAGTTTTTTCTGTCTGAATATGCTTTATCGCATTTTGTATTAATTTACGTGAACAATTTAATGTTCGTGATATTTCTGAAATTGATATGCCCTTCTCTCTCATGGTGCAAATTAACTCTCTTTTCTCTGGTGTGCAATGTTTTCCTCGTCCCATTATACTAACACCTAAATTTTTGTTATTAATAAAACGTTAATTTTAAAAGTGGTAAGTACACCACCTTTTTGGTACAAAATACCTCGAACCGTAACACTATAATAAGATTCCGCTACAGAACCGACAACTGTGCTATTTATGTGCCTGCTAGAAAAGTGAAACTAATTATTGTTTAATTATTGTTCTGGAATACGTAGCTAGGGGAAGCACATGCAACCTTCTCGGGGACTCTCACGCTAGTTTAATAAAAATTTAAACGGGAACAGCTTGAGCGGTTAATTCAAATGAAATTTGATGCCTGTGCTATTTATGTGGCCGCCACTGTATATTGCATTTTCCCGACATTTTTACCGGTCAACGATTATGTTAGTTGTATGCAAGTAACCTAATATAACTACACCGATGTTATGTGTTCGGATACGGGATATCCCAATACAAACGACATTACTAGGTGTCCGGGACAATGATAGGCAAGATAGGGGAAATTCCCGCAGTGAATTAAAAAGGGAACTTTGTGGTGCTGAGATCAATGATAAAAATCGCTATCGTGATAACTACTCTTCTGAATGGAAATGTAATCACTGCGAACTCAAGGATGTTCCAATATGTGCTGAACTTTGCCTAAATACATCAAAAAACAACATTCAGTTAGAAGAGATACCGTCGAAAAAATTACCCAATGCTATTATGGAGTAGAAGAAATTATTGGATGGCATTCAAAGTATTTATATGCGAAGGCTCCTAAGGCTAATTTGTCGCAATTTTAAGCAAGTCTTGATAAGAACTGTATTATTTTGGTTCCCTTCTGTGGCAGTAGTTCATGCGAATATAACATTAACAGGACAGCATCAAGGAAAAAGAACCGAGACCTGACAAAACACGAGTTTCCCCTATCCTGCCTATCGCAGATGTGAAATATACATTTATTTTATAAATTCGAAAAAAAATACGTAATAAACATCGATTTGCTGCTAACGTAATTTTAGAAGCCTGTTATTTTTATACAATGCCATAGTTACACTATTGTCTATCATAATCCCGTCCGAGCCAAGCTCGGTATAATGCTTTGTTTACATTAATATTAAACCAAATTGAAAATGGAAATAAGAAAGAAAAACAAATATTTGCTAGAAAAGAGTCGATGCGAAAATGTACTCGTGGAGCTTTAGTTCTAAAGGAATTGGCGATAGAAGATCTAATGTTTTATTAGAATGAAGTCTGATCAATACGATTTCGTGTTAAAAGAAATTGCGTACCTAATTCAGTGTGCAAGTAGCTTTATGAGAGATTCGACACCAACTGTAACAAATTGAAATTAGCCCTAGCTCATTTATCAACAGATTGTTTACTAATTCACTCATCTAGAAACCGTTGCTCATACGGAGCGAATAGACCGGTAAGTAAATTCCAAAGTGGGGGAAGCTAATAATTACAGCTTTCAATCTACTCTACTCGCCGATTTACGGGATTTTTTTACTAAAGCAGATATTTATACAAAGCGAGAAGAGTATTTGGTCAAGTAAGTCAGTCGAGTACTTGCCCCGTGTAAACAAGGTATTAGAACTATAGACTATAGTTGATGGATATGCGTGTGCCAACAATTTACAATTGTCGACCGGTTTCGCACTCTTATGTGTATGGTTCAGACGAGAAAAGGAAATGATACCTTTACCTTTCTTTGATTTATAATGTACGCGTACGTGTACACAAACAATATTCATTACGTAGAGGCACAATTAACCGTCCATCTTTTAAAATCTATCTAAATATCTAGTATTTTCTTTTTTTTTAATAGCCGTCTTCATTAAATGTGGAAATAAGTAGAATCTACTTAAGTAAGCACATATGGAAAAATATCTTATTTATTATTATTATTTGGTATAATGTTTAGGAAAGTACACTGTATTAATAATAGGATTTCACTAGATATAGTTAAGGATTAGTAGCTAAAGTTCTTTCAATAATGTGTGTTGCCTCTTCTTGCTCTTATAACTTCATTTAAGTGCCTTGGAAGTCCATTAATAAGATTTTGAATCTCATTCTGAGATATGAGGTCCCACTCTTCTCTTACGGCAGCTTTAAGCCCCACTAAGGATTGAGGTGCAAGCAATAGAACCCCCACCCTCCTTTGTAATTTAGCCCAAACATGTTCTATGGGATTGAGATCTGGTCATTCCATTCTCTCAATCTCAACATTATTGACATATTCAGTGCGATCGAGCATTATCAGGCATGAGAATAAAAGCATCCCCAATATAAGGTGCAAACGGTATCACATGCTCTAGTATGATATCTTCCAAGTATCTGCCATTCGTTAAACTGCCTCTGTCAACAATAACTAACTCTGTACGTGCATCGTAACAAATGTCATCCAAACCATAAGACACTCTCCACTGAAACTCACTGTCTGCATAATGTTGCACACTGCAAATCGCTTTCCGGATCGTCGATATACTCGCTCTGTTCCATCTGGTACCCTTAAACAGATTCTTGACTCATTTGTAAAGAGAGCTTGCTTCCATTGTTTAGTGTTCCGAACAGGATACATTAGTTCGGACACGCAAATAAATTTAAAAAAAAACTAATTTTTCCAAAACTTAAAATTTTTATTGCATTTTATTAATAGCGATTAAAATTAAAGTATAAAAGTAAAAAAAAGTAATTCTAACGAAAAATAAACAAAAACTTCTTAAACATTCCGTTCATCAAAGAAACTCCCTTTTGCGCGAAGAACAGCTTTCACAATCCGAGGCATCCGCTACACTAGTTTTTCAAGGACTCCATTTGGCATATTAGTCCATTCCTCTTGTAAAATGTTCCACAGGTGGCCTACGGAGGTAGGGCATACTTTTCGGATCCTCCTGTCCAATTCATCCCATAACAGCTCGATGGGGTTTAGATCGGGGCTTTGCGGCGGCCATGTCATTATTTGTAAAGTGCCATTATCTTGTTCTTCATTTAAGAAATGTTTACATATGAGTGTTTGGGGTCGTCGTCCTGCATGAATACAACATTTTCGCCGATTAGACGTTGCCCCGATGGTATTGCATTTTCTTGCAGTATTTCTAAATAACGTTCTTTTCGCAAAATACCTTCGATTCGCTTCAAGTCTCCTGTACCGACGTAGAAAAAACAACCCCAAACAAGCACAGAATTCTTCCTTGCTTGACAGTTGGCACTACACAATCCTGCAACATTCTTTCGCCTTTCGCTCTTCTTACAAAAACGCGCCTTGATTGTCCGAACACCTCAAACTTTGACTCATCAGTTCATAGCACCCTTTTCCAATCATCCACTGTCCAATTTCTGTGTTTCTGCCCACTCTAGCCGTTTTTGCCTTTTTCCCCGTCAAAGTAGGCGTTTTTTTGTTGCAATGCGGCCGTGAAGATTTGCAGCTTTTAATCTTCTTTTCACTGTAGTAACAGAAATTTTTCTTGCACGGTCGCGATTCATTTCGGCGGCGATTTCTGGTGCTGTCGGTCTCCTATTTCGCTTGCTCAGCAATTTTATACGCTCATCGTCGGCGTGAGTTGTTATTCTCTTATGACCTGAACGAGCCCGATCTCTTAAACTGCCCGTGCGTTGTCTCCGAATGATATCACTAACAGCCGATTTATTAACATGTATTTTTTTCGGAAATTTGACGCACTGAATAACCTTCTTGATGAAAAGCAACAATTACAGAGCGCTTTTCTAAACTTGTCGGTTTTCCTCTCGGCATTTTAATCACACAGAAAGATACGCTATTAACACTAACGTACGCACAAGCAGGTTTATTTACAAACGAAAGCATTTATCAATACACAATAAACTTTCGGGTGGCCTGCTCCCACCCCAAAGAGTATTGTAAATTTATTACCTGCAGTATTGTCCCAAAAATAATCCTATTTGTGCCGATGAGGATTATTCTGAAAATTACTATATTGGGGGACTAGTAGGCGGTTAATTGTGCCGGTGAGTGTATATATTGTAGCATGTTATATTGTTGCGCATATTATTGCATCTTATATTGTTTGTGTAAGCGACTCATATCAAATATAAAACAAAATACATAAACTGTATAGTACGTTCAGTGATCCTTATATTCGAAATCTGAAGGGATAGCCTTTATAAGCTTATTGTTATAATTTTGAAAGCGAAATAAAAACCAATTACGAAACGCAAATGTAATTTTTAACTTGAAATTAAAGAAAAGGAAAACCGGCATACTCAAAATACACACACAATACAAAATAATTAAAAATTAAATAAAGAAGAAATTCAGTTAAAAGGAAAAAAAGAAAAAAGCTCTTTACATTAATTTGAACTTAGAAGGAATAACTAAAACATTCATAGATTTCGCAACCCTTGGAACTATCCGATATATTGTACCTGGCGATTGTTAGGGACTTGCCGCGCACCGTTCGCCAACATTTAAAAATTTTTGTAATTCATATACTTTTCTAGATATCGATA
The DNA here is from genome assembly GCA_902655005.2 of Marronus borbonicus. NCBI lineage: Eukaryota > Metazoa > Arthropoda > Insecta > Coleoptera > Scarabaeidae > Marronus > Marronus borbonicus. The sequence goes on along the minus strand of LR737385.1, from coordinate 7,994,631 downwards.
ATTACCCGATGAGGCATTCTGTATTATAACATTAAGTTTAAGTAAAATCTAAAAATAAGAGGAATTTCTATCAATTATTATTTCATTTAATTGGATATCATCTTTTCCATAACATTAATTTTATCCTGTTGTTCCATGTTGAAAAATAGATATGTAACTACTAAAAAACTATTCAAGCAACAAATCCAGGAGCAAATTAACAAGCGAAACGCTTGCGAACAGAAACTTGGTAACATTCTTGGTAATTTAATGGTTAATATCAAATCATCATTGCAACACTTGGAACAGTTTTGCAAGGCAGTGAGGGATCCAAATCAAGGCAGAAAACTAAATGTTAGGGATCAAAGTTCATTAGAAGATCAAGAGATAATAGATATTCACGCAAACGGTATTAAAAGAGGAGTAGTGCAATATCCTTATGAAATTAATATAATTTCCGTTGCAGCTTTAGAAATTATAAACGCATTAACTCCTAAGTTGACATTATTGGCAGCCAATACAGTCCCTATTACAGATGAGCTTCACCGAGAATTAGCTAGAATTAAATTGCAAAATCTTGTTACAATGAGAACGAAAATCGTAATTACTGTCCTGGAAGATGTAATTACTCCCTGTATGTATATCTACTTAAGCCATTTCCACTGTAATAGATAGTTTTAATTAGGACATACACGATTTACAGCTATAATGGGAGAGGAAATAATATTGGAAGATTCTTCAGTACCCAACAGAGTAGAGATCAAAGCTAAAAGTCAACTGATACTCGACATAAATAGGGCAATGAATGAGGAATTCGAGCCTAAAAAGTTTGGGCGTAGAGGGAAACGAAAATATTTTAAGTAAATACTATAATTTTATGTTTCAAACTATATACACTAAAAACATTAAGTCATACAGACAGCATTCAGAAAAAAGTGTAAATACGGAACTTTAATATTGGTTTTAAAATTTCTATTTTAGTTATATGTCTGCAGTTCTTCTAAAAATCAGGCTAAACTGCTGTATGATTTGTAAAGATATAGAAATATATGTAATCAGTCAACTTTTAATTGGAGTTTATGAAAGCGAATATGAGTAGAGCGTATGAGGTGGAGACAATATGCCTATTATTTGCTATTATCTTAATATTTGTGAAATGAAGAGAACGTAGAATATATATGCACACACAATCTACTCATTTACAACATACATAAGCCTCTCACTATAAATATAATTTTATGTAAAGCCAATACTTAATGGTTCCGTATACAGTATTTGTGTAATGTCTATACATGTAGGTATACATATAAGAGTTTTGTTTTTATTTGTACACAAGTATATTATTTTGTAAGTATCTACAATTTTTGTTAATACATATGTAATGAAAAAAATAAATATAAAGAAATACTATTAATTCAGTAATTTGTGCACTCAAAATCAGTGGCGGTGCGTGATCATTTGACAACGGCGAAAATACGATAAAATCTTACCTTTAGATTACAATGTAAATGTACTTTAAAAATACGTGCACTGCACTGCTGGGAATATTATGTGCACACGGATATTTATTTCTAGAACTCCACCCATCCTTTATTCGTTTAAATTCCTAAAAATGATTGCAAACTTTGCGATTAAAGATATATCCAAATAAAGTGACCATTTGCCGCCCATTTGTTACATTGAATGTAATTTCGTCACACGATAAATCAGAATTTTTTTGACTTGAAATTTCTATTCTGCAAACAGCAAGCTTAGAATCTAAAATTTTATCTTGCATTAAATGTTCTTGAAGCATCAAATCCTAATTAGAAGAAAATTCGATTAATCCCCTAAATAGGCTAACAAAACCGTTTTTTTTTCTGCCATCATGATATCGGCTGAATTTGCGAGTAGCGTCCGCCGATTTGGCAATTTATAAGTATCTTAACTGAAAACCACAGCGGAATGTTTATAAATCCTTTACGTAACCGTTTCATGGAGTGTTCTCGAATTATGACTTACTTAAACATTAATTCATGTTGTACAGAGAGAAGTTCCAAAGTTGATTATCTAGTTCGTTTTTAAATTTAGAGCCTACTTGTGTTCAACTAGGTACCTCTACCTACGACCACTACTAGTCGAAATTTTGTTTAGAAACCTTAGAAAACTTGCGAACATAATCTAAGCACTGTATAAACTGACTGCTTCCGACAACTTTCCCCTTAAGTCTCTGAAACAATTTCATTTTCAATAATGATAGCAAGGACTGTGGCGTAGTATGGTAAGTCCAACATAGGCTTTACGTAAGAAATTCCACGACCTTAACCCCGGTAGAAACTAATAGTAAGAAATTCGTGAAACTCCTCTTTCACGGCATATCGAAAGGTGTGAGTAAGGTTTTGAAGTCAAGATATGAACGTATGCTTCGGTTCGTGCAACACACTTAAAAATCTTCTCGGTAATCCTAAAGATAAACCGAAAATGGGAGAAAGGTCGGGTATTTATAAAATTGAATGTAGTCACTGTAATAAAGCCTATATTGGTCAAACAAAAAGATCGATAAAAACTAGATTCAAAGAACATATACGAAATTATCGGTACGGCAGATTGGACGCGTCGAGTGTGGCACAACATATAAATGAAACCGGGAATAGTATTAAATTAGAAGACTTAAAATTGATTAAAAACGTAACATCGCCGCGAGAATTAGATGCGTACGAGACAGTTTACATAAAAAGTAATAAAAATCTGATGAACAGAGAAAACGGACCGTTGTCGTACTCTGTCCTTTTTGACCTTTTGCAGTAGGCTGGCACTTGTTTATATTTTGGGTCATAAAAGAGATCTTCCCGTCCATCTGGCCGTGTTTTTCGCATGTCGTAGTTTAAGACGCGTAGAGGGTAGAATTAGGCACTTGTAAAACAATATTTCTTCTCGGAAGAAGGGATAGTTCATGCATGTTATTTTTCGCACGTCGTAGCTTCGAGGCGTGCAGGAGGTAGAAATATGCACTTGTAAAGAATATCTGTTCTAAGAAGTAAGGATGGTACATGCATGTTTAGTTTTAGAAAAAGTTTTTTCTCACATCATTCGGTCACCGGTTGATGATGAGGACCATTCGTGTCCTCGAAACGGCCCTCCCGGACTAATTATTATATTACTATATAATAAATTAAACTTGTGTGGTGCGGAGGGTCCCGATACTTATGTGTTGTTTAACAATTTCATTTTCGTTTGTTATTGCCGGTCATCCCAAAACACATTTATCGAAGCATTATGTGCTTGTATAAACGAACGCACAGAGATTAAAATAATCCAACTTTTTAGTGTTCATCATTTAAACATTTTTGTGGTTTTTGACTGCGTCTATAGCTTATTTTGTATCTTTCACTTTTATTTTTGAAAATGAGATTCGATGAAGCCATTGCCAAGCAACAGTGTAAGGTCATAAAATAACAGTATTGATGAAGATGAAACAGCTAGTTTCCAGGAAACGGACAATTCTTCAGAGGAAATTGTACCCCGGGTTATAGATCGGCAATTTAAAAAACATTTTAGGATGTTACCATACTCGACATGTAATCAACAAGCATCATTACGGCATTCGTTTCGTCGACCGAAAATTTTCAAGCGAATTGAGCTCCATCTGACGAATCTAGAATTAATTACCGAACGACGGGGATTTACCTTGTCACCATTGGATTTAATAAAAGAACGCCTCCAGTTAATCTGAGCGGTCTGACTTTCAATTATTGAACGCGCCTATTGAGTGTTCTACTTTATCAACTTGGAAGTTAGGTATCTGTTGGCTGTTGGTATCTGTCAAATACGCTTCAATTCTGCAAATAACCTAAATATTTAATATTTGTGAATAAATTTTATGGTTGGAGTAATGTAGTAATTTTAAAATCAGAGAGGGAATTTTCGAAATGGCAGGATCAGCACTAAGACGTTTAATGGCTGAATATAAACGTAATTATATAAAACTTCTGTTTACACTGTTTACGTGCCATTATTAACGCCGTTTACTTGTTTATGGTTTTATAGAGCTTACTCTTAATCCTCCGGAAGGTATTATTGCGGGACCAATTAACGAAGAAAACTTCTTTGAATGGGAAGCATTAATTACTGGCCCGGAGGGTACATGTTTTGAGTTCGGTGTTTTTCCAGCAAAATTAACTTTTCCACCAGACTATCCATTAAGCCCCCCTAAAATGCAATTTACTTGTGAAATGTTTCATCCGAATATTTATGCTGATGGTAAAGTATGTATATCAATATTGCATGCACCTGGTGATGATCCTATGGGTTATGAATCTAGTGCTGAAAGATGGTCACCTGTTCAAAGTGTAGAGAAAATCTTATTGTCAGTAGTTAGTATGTTAGCAGGTAAATTTTTAAGTAAAATATGTTTTCTAAGTGTACTATGTTGGTTTCTTGTAGAACCAAATGATGAAAGTGGAGCCAATGTGGATGCAGCTAAAATGTGGCGTGAAAATCGTGACGAGTTTAATAAAATTGCAGAGAGAATTGTAAGGAGAACTTTAGGAATTCCAACATAAGCGTTCCATTTCAAATGTTAAATCTTATGTTAAAAAGGGCACGTTTTCTTCTTAGTTAACGGTTATAGAAAATAATATATAAAAACCAAAAAAAAAATGTACAGAAATTATATTTTTTATTTGATATTGGTGTAAAATTATAATGTTGATTTCTTAATAACAGAATCAGATATATCTAGTGTGTCTTATTAAGTATCATAGACAACAGTTGTCTAGTTAAGTATTCAAACGCTGATGCAACATTGCCAAATTGTTCCAAGTCTATATTTATTAGTTTTTATTCATACATTTTTGGTACTAAGAAAAACAGATTTCAAAACAAATACCTACCTTTGCATCCTTGTGTTCTGGCTGAAACTTTACAATGAATGCTAATTCACTAATTCAGTAGATAACGTCACATAGTTGAATGAAATATTTAAATCACCAGGAACACCTGTTGAAGTCTTCTGAAGCTTCGTATTTTTACCTTAAATACCTAGACAAATTTGAGCCCAAGTTTCTGTTGATTTACACCTGTAGCCGGATTATATAATTAAATATTCTTAAATTTTTTGATCAACTGTGATAGTCTCGAAATCCATTTGTATGTGATATAGGTACTGTTTTATTACAGGAAAATTAAAAGTTCCAAATTAATCAAGAGAATATCACAATCTTAAAAATACACACAAACGGGAAGTTGAAATAAAGACATAGGTTTCCACACCCAGAGTCAGTTGAAACTAAACGTGTTCCGGATTTGCACCGAGCCATATCGGTTTTTGTTAAACGAAAATTCGACGTTTCGCCTGCAATCATATGGGGCTTCTTCAGGCGAGAGAAAGGTGAAACAGTTAGCACAGCGACTCAACGTGTAAACCACGCCAGAGGCGAAACTAACTGAGCGGAAACGGTAACTCAGCATGTGAGCCATGCTAGAGGCGAAAATCAACTGCACATTGAAGAAGCCCCATATCATTGTGGGCAAAACGTAAAGTTTTCGTTTATCAGAAAATGACGTGCATCGCTGTGTGAACGATCGTATTTAATTACATGGTTCCAAAATTCCTGCCTTATTTTCACGTGTATGAACGCTCCCGTGTTTTAAATTCGGAGTGAATTATTGTATGGAAGATTAAGATAACGAAGATTACGAAAGATTAAATTTATTCTTGTCTGTAATTTAATTTAGCATGCATCTTACAGATAATCACTATTGTGCTGTTACTTTTGAAAATATAAATGTAAATGAGTAGGTATAAATATACGTGTAATGTATAAATATCAATTCACTTTATTACAACTTATGTTTTATAATAAATAACAAAATAAGATTACTTAAATATTTACATACAAATTAAATCAAGTTTGCCTTAGTAATGAAATTATGCGAAACCTAATCTATAGTACTAGCTTTCAATAAATTCAAACACTATATTTAAACAAATGAAGCAAAAATACATACATTACTATGTGTCTTTGTGCGTTTATGTTTTATTTCATTTTAGAGACTATAGTTGCACATGCTTAAGCTCCTTCCTCTTCTGTTTTTAACTGTGAAATGGCAAAGCATATTTAAAGTAATTTGCTAGCTAGCAAGAAAACATCACATAGAACTTTGGTCTAAGAATTGCACATGTGGTATAAAAAATACTGCCCATTCAAATATGCTTTTCAAAATTTGGTACATTTGATTTTGAAAAGTTAGTTATTTGAATAGAAATTAATTGCAATTATGTATTATATAAACATTTTTAAAATTACTTTTAGAAAACGAATTAAGTACTCATCGAGTGTGTAAAAGATTTATATTAGATTAAAGTTAATGGCCCGCAATTTAGAATTATGAATGATACATAAAGGATTGTTTGCTTTAATACTTTAATTACACAGGCAGTCACAGAAGTTTTCAGACGCTTATCTAATGATGAAGAATATCAAATCTAAACATTATATTATTATAATGCAGTACTTTTACTTCTTCAAAGTTAGAAAACATGAAAGAAGTTATTTAAAACTACGAGAGAATATAATAAACATTATGAAATTGAATATCACGAGTCTTTGTACATTTCCTTATTTATTGCTGGAATAAATGTGTTATCAATTCGGTAAACACAATTCAATTTATTTGTAAAGATGAATCGTAAAGGAAAACACATGCTCCTGCGTGAACTAATCATAAAGTTACACGAAAAAATAATAGAACCAAACAGTGCTCGAAGTGTTTTTAGGGCTTAAAAGAAGTGTATTTCAATCACTTTTAAAAGAAGATATTTGGTTTGAAATATTTTGTTAAAGTACTTTTGAAATGCTATTGTTGGTAGTTGAATGGATCTTCCAGCAAGGCCAAGATCTAAAACACACTGCTAATATTGTGCGTGAATGATTACTAAATAACGTACATAAGCATATACTACTCCGGTCACCGGATTTAAATCCCAGAAGGTTAGCGGCCGTATGAAAAGTTCATAAAGGTCCAACAAAAGGTACTAGCTGTCTTTGAATTAATTTTAGAATGTCTTTTTGTTATACTTTCTTGTGGTCTTAAATAATAACTGCTGTCATGCTGTAATCATTTCCAACTTTGTAAAAAAGAACTAAAAATACTGCAACATAACTGAATGTTTAAATTTGAGGTTCTTTAATATTAGATAGATGTATGACAACTTTTGTAACTGACTGTATACCTGGTAGCAAGAGAAATAATTATATTTATTTAAATCTTTGTGATACGATTCTTAAATTTATGTTGGTATAAAACATTGATTATATCTTGGAAAGATATATTTCTGGTGAAAAAAAGTAAACCTATAATTATTATATTTGCTATTTAGAAATGAATAAATTACCATACAATATAACAAAAAAATATGCATAGTATGTTCAGAAAAAGTAAAATATTTGAGAAAATCGTTCTAATTTTTTTTTGGTAGATGTATTGAATGATGTGACGTTTATTGTATTAAAGCAATTTATAAAGATTAGATTGATCGGTACACTCTAAGCAGGTTTCATAATATAGCCGTGTGTTCAATTTTATCGCTAGTAATAAAATAATTTAATATAAGTTATTTTCTTACTTATTTTCTGACGACACAGATTGTGGCAATTATAAGATTGACTTTTGTATAAAAAATACAAAATGGTTAGAAATTTAATTCCACAATGTGTCATGTAGTTTGTAGTGCAACTTAAACCATAATAATCAATAATATACAGCACACGAGGTATTTTTCAGGATTGTCGTGTGCCGACAATTGTATTATTATTATTGTTAATTGAAGGTGCTCTAACTAAAACATAATTATTTGAAGTCTCATTATTCATATCTTGCGATCTAGCAAGATTTCCCGTTTCTTCAGATTCCACTTCCTTATCTTGATGTAAATAATTTAAATCGAAATCTTCTTGTTCTGCTTCGTCGATCATTTCTGAGTAATAATGGGGTGTACTTAAATAATCTATCATCCTCCTAGGTAAGGGTAGTGTCTGTATGAGGTCTTTCCTTACCAATTTATTTATCACAAATCTATAATCAGAGTATGCAATAACGCACTTGAAAATGTGGTATGGTCAATGAAATTACCTGCACATGTGTTGTAAACTTTGAATTTGCTTAAAGCGGGAGACAGGATGTAGTAATTGGACCCTAACAGGACCTATAGTAGGTCGACGATGTAAGAAAAATAGATATCTTCCGCTTCTAGAGTGTTCCACAGCATTTTCTATAAATTCGACAATCGTTTGCGATTTAAATTTTGTATAATTTCCAAAGCTAAAATTACCTGTTAAATATGTAAATAAATTAACCACATATGCATATATGGTACAATTGGCTTACCCTGATCGTGTTCTATTCTAACATGTCTTACGCTATTGTCTAGTTTCAATGTTAGCGAAAATATGTAATGATCATCACTACTATCTCTAACAATAAACGATCCATCGGGTTCGTTGGAGAGAATTTTTTCGGCTGCTTCACTCGAAAGCGGTCCCCAATACCAACCACACTGAAATGGAATAAATGTTTATTGAAATTTTGAAATCAAATTATATGAAGACAGTGTAGTAATTGAGAAAATACTAAAAATTTTTACGTAAATGACGACGAGTTACTATTCTGCTCATCTGGGATAAAAGATGGTGCAATTCTAAGTAAAAAATGTTATTATGAACATTCTTCCAATTTTTTTTTCGTTAAGAAGTGATATCTTTTAAAAATTACAACAAAACAAAACACATGGTTGTAACATTAGCTCACGTTATAATCGTTGCTTAAATTACTGCCAAGAAGTATCGATTCGTTACATCTGTCATCAAACGTTGTCCAACATTTCGTTTTTCGACTGAAGACTATGCAAATATAGTTTTTGTTTATGTATACTGCAATGTAAACGCAGGAGAAGTGGGTAGAGAATACCATTGCAGATATTTAAACAGACATCAATCTGTTCATACAGTGTTTCGTTCGGCATTTGGTAATCCTGCTCCGCAAAAAACCCATTTGTCCGCTTGAAGTATGAAGAAAATGTCACTGACTTAGTTTTAAACGGTCCTTCTATTCGTACTCGCCGTGTAGCAACCAATTCACATCGGTCTCAAAATGTTGTTTGGCTTGTGCTTAATCGAGAAATGTTGCATCCACATTCATCGCCAAAATAATAAATGAAATCGTGATTTTCTTCCGCTGGTATTATGGAGGGATGAAGCATCTTTTACAATGGATAGGATACATAATCAAAATGCACATGTTATAAGAGCGCGTTCATGTCAGCAACGCTTTAGTGTACATTTTTGGGGGACTATCAGCGCAAGTAATAAATGCGAAGATATAGCCACTTTCGGAAACTACCTCATAAACTAAGTCAAAACTGCCTTACGCTATGACACACGATTTCACCACTGAGGTGCACCACCGCATTATAGAAGGAAAGTTAGTGGCTGGTTAAATACATTTTTCCAAAATGGGTCGGTCGTGGAGGTTCTCTACACTGGCGAACACGATCTCGATTTAAATCTCTTAGACTTTTTTCTGGGGAACAAAGAAGTAACTTGTTTACTAAGATGAAATTATCATCCGCCAGCAATTGACAGAATTCAGGATACAGTTAGTCAAATAAGGAATATTCCAGATCTTGTTTGTCAGGCGATAGAAAGCTTAGTTCATCAATGCGAGGTTTGGATACAAGTTGCAGCTGAACACTTTGAATATCAACTACAACTTTTTAAATGCCTACTTTTTTTATATTGTTTAAAGTCTCAAATCCATTATCAACTTCTTCAAAAATGTAGAACGTATGTCGCTGACGTGCAGGAAAACTTACAACGACGGAAGATATTTTTAGAGCCTTATAACTGTTCAATGAAGACAAATTGGACTATGTCCATAATAACATTCTTTGTTTAGAATTGCACGAGCTTTCATATCTCATAGTTTGTTACATAACTAATAAATCATCCTGTATATATCTACACTTTGTACTCGTTATAACTTACATCTTTTACTTTTCTTATGCTTGTAGCAAAATCAGCAGGCGTCTCTTCCTTATTACTTTTACTTGATGGCAATGGTGGCAAAGCTCTATGAGTTATATTTTTATTTACATCAGCGTCTAAAATATCACAAGTTTCAGAGATTGAGATGTCCTGCCTGCCTTCAGGCGAAACAATCCTTCTAAATCTAAATATATTACAAAACGTTTGTTTAAACGACGAAATCTTCGTTTGTGTTTTCTTTCTTTTAGTTTGTTTATTTGGTGAAATCAGTTTTATTTGCTGCTTAGTTATAGTATCACAAGAATCTTTAACCTTTTTATTCTTCATATTAAACAGAACATTTTTCTTACACTTTAGAACATTATTTGAATGATTAGCGTTATTTGCCTTTGCACTAGTATTGTATTTAATATTGTTTGTTATAATCAATGCACTGGGCGGTTTAATACATTGATCCTTTTGATCGGATGAATCGGAAGAACTCGAGTATAAAGTTTGTAGGTACTGACGCACTTCCTGTAAAGTCATATGTATAGGTTCAGTCTCACGACTCGACGAACTTCCAGCTACACTATGCCTTTTCACCGTATTACCCTTTACACTCGGGCATCTTTGATCGGAGCAAATTAGTCTTTTAGATGAGTTTTGTCTAACTTGTTGCGGTTCATATTCTCTACAACCCGAGGCAGTATTTCTTCGTCTTTTTTTGGTATAGACATTTCTCTTTGGCTTCAAAGGCGGTTTTACAGTATCAACTGGCATAGCATACACATCACTGTCAAAAGGTACATTGTACAAATCGCTTATTTGATTTGTAGTCAATGTATCATGCGAAACTGCTTGTGTTATAAAGCTAGAATCATCAACTCGATGTGCGGTTGGGACCGAAAGTGAATTGTGTGAACTGGACAATCTAGAAGAACCGAGAGAACTCCTAGAACTAGGTCTTCCACTATGTAAAGGACTAAATGGTAGAAGTTCAGGCGACCAAAAATTTCTCGACAACAACATATGATGAATTGGTTTTGGTGTACGAATTATAGTGTTACTTTTTCCACAACAAAGCTGTTTAGCTAATGTACTGAATGTTAATTGGAGTAAATAATCAGCGTATTTGGTAGCAAAATTTTCATAAATTTGCAAGTATGGTTTATCTTGGAACTCAGGGGGAGGCTCTATTGGTGAATTGCCTTTGAAGATGATTTGATCATTCCAATGTGGACCCTTCTTCAACGTGTTAAAATTTTCTCCACAAATAATATCCGACATTCCATCTAGGGAATCTGCTTGCGATAATGATTTATCCTCGCAGTCACTATCCTGAAACTAAAGTAGCCTATTAACTTAATAACTTTTGGAATTTGAGACAAAGAAAGTATCAATAAAACAACATAATATGAATTAGAATAGTCAAGATGCTTGAAAAACAAAAATTAATTAGAAAACTTCTTTCAAAATTGTGAGCTATACTTTGACATAATTCCAATAAGATTCAAACTTAGGACTACCTGTGTTTTGCTATACCTATTACACTATCTCGAAATGGTTTGTAATTTGCTTCAAAGTATTATCTGTAAAGACACTTTTCTGGTAAAATTTTTAACTTTGCAATCTCAATGAATCGATATAGCAAAGATTTGATTTAATTTTTATATTTTTTTATATATATTATATTACATGAATTAGCTAATGACAACTAAAGAGATACCAATTTTAATAAATTTGAATTAAGTTGTGATGATTTTTTTGTTACCAATATTCTTAAATAATTAGTTTCGCTATATGATAATTTAAAGCTCGGTTTATTAGTTTATTTGAAGTTTTCACAAGTTCTGGCAAACAAATAAAATATATCCTTACTTCTAATGGTAATTGTCCAAAACCACTTCTACTTTCTCCACTCATACTACCACTTGACACAGAACCACTAGTTAGCAACAGTCCGCTATCATCACTTAATATAATGGCTTCTGACCACGTAGAGGTGGACGGAGGAGACTCCATTACGAAGGCTTATATCTAAACCATATTACAAAAATAAATTTCCAATCATGCGCAGCCAGTTACACTGAAACACAAGCTGAATGATTTATATGAAATAATATCAAACAGCTACAACTACATTTGTTGTAAAACTGTAGTATGTGGGTATCCTGGAGCCATCTAACCAGAAAGGGTTATGTGAACTAATTTTAAATTATTTGTTGTATTGATTAATAGTCCATTCCATAAATTCGTAGATGTAAGTACTACAACAGAATATTACACAGTCTCAGTAAATTATTGAGTAATTATCTAATCATTCTATCCAAACATTAGGGGAAAATAAATGTTAAGTTCATACGTCAAATTCATGTAAATTGGAGTTTTTAAGATGCCCTTTTCTAGAAGACTTGAAGTGACATCTATCTCAGGGCGCATAATCTACGGATACTGCTTTATCGTCAAAATACGCGACAATCGCGCCAGTAAACTCACACAACAGAACTACTGTAAAATAGCGGGAAATTTGACAGTTTTTTTTAAATATCTCGTAGTAGACAGCTTGCGTCCTGATAGGACGTAAGTTATGATCAGTATATAAGTCTGTAACTGTTGTGCAACGAAATATTAAATATTGAATATTTGATCAATTGTTCCAGGAATAAGGATAAAAGGATAAAAAAAATGTTGTCAATTCAATAATATTCATGTGTATTAATAGTATTACGACGTATTCGTGTAGACACTTAAAAATCAAGAAATATCCATTACTGGGTTTGGAAATAAGTAGAGCACAGTGTCGTACCCCTTCACACAGCATCCTACGCATTGGCGCTGGTTTGCTACACATCATTATATCTGTAAGAAAAATGTATATTGTGTAATATATGATTGTTTAAATACTACTATTATGTACAAGGACTATAAACATTCTCCTTGCAGCGAACTTATTTAATAAGCAGGACGATTTTGTGTTTCACTTGCCGAGCAAATAACTCCTGTATCCACTAATTCTCATACATATAATAAACAATATGGACTGATGTAGACTACACTGTCCAATAATGGTATCTACCAGAGATAAACTAATTATTTCTACTGACGTATAGAATACAAACTATGTTGATATTAGTATTATTATTATTATTAGATAGTGCTAGGTCAAATATTGGTTGTAAATACAGCTAAAGTAGTGCTGCCATCCTCACCTGGCAATATATACACCATGTGATCACAATAGTGAAAAAGTAACTAGCGAAAATGTTCTTATTTAATATTTCGGGCTATAGATTAAATAGGTAGATCTTGCGAAACATCCTGCATCGACAGTACAAATACTAGGTGCTGAAAAAGCGTTATTTGGTGCCTTGAAAAGGATACTCCTAAATATGGTTTAATTTATCATGCCAAATTAATTGGACAGAGTAGTGCAAGAAACAAAGGTAAAAATGTCTAGGATGTTAGTAGCAAAAGCTGCTTTAGCGACACCTGTAGATGCATTACGAGATGATTTTTTCGATTTGGGCACTGAGCATAGAGTTAAGTTAGAAGCAAGATTAAGAATGTTAAAAGAAGGAAATATAAAGCGAATTAATGGTACTGGTAAAGCTAAGGTAAAGTTTGAAAAGTATCATGGAAAAAGGTATTCTTTTTATTTACCAATAGTAATACCATTTAATCCTTTTGATGAAAAAAGGATGGAATAGAGGACACATCAATTATAATTTCTAGTCAAAATTGCAAAGTATACACCTGCTCTTTATATAGAAACTTTTTTTTTGAGTTTTCAGTCAATTTAGATTGTAATCTACTACGATTTCTAAGAGTAGTTTTTATTTTGATAAACATAACTTAGACACTTTAATATTGATACTTTATAATTCCAAAACTATTTTTGACCTTGTCTCTTAATGAACATCAGGCGCCAGATAACCAAGAGAATAATAAACTGTATACTTCTTCGTACAGCATATTCCTCTGTAACATTTTGAGAGTAATTATACTGTAATGTAAACTACGAACTGTAGTATTTTAAGATTCACATTGTGTGTTCGTTCTCTTTTTTAAGTTTAAAAGTTACGAGTACTTCATTACTTCCTTCTATTTGATAACTTTCTAAAGCATTCATATTATTCAAGTTTATATAAACATTGACTCGTTCCTTCCAGGGACAATTGCAAAATGCATTTTATTGAAACATTGTCATTGAACAAAGTGCAATACGTCATATCTGATAGAAATGTAAATTACAAGTGTGTGTTGTGAGGTTCCATTAATCCAGTTTACTGAATGTTGATAATCAAAACATTTCGATTGGAATAATTTATAAGACCTTATTGTATTATATGATGCATTCTTTCAAACATCAGATATAATTATATTTGCACCATCTGTATATTTGCAAATCTTATCGTAATGAGAATATATAATAATTTACATACATTAAGAACACCGACGTTCATGAAAATTTATAGTACCTTGGGGAGTTCCCAAATTTAAACATGTTTTAGATTTTTGTTGGCGTAGATATCTTACAACGTTTATTTCATTTTAGTGAATTACATCAATATCCAACGGCTGCCTACTTTACACTACCATCGTTGGGAAAGTGGAAGAGGTCAGGAGATTCAATAATAGAAGAAAAATATCAAGTAAAGGAAGAAATTGAAGAAGAACGAGATACGTCCCAAACGCCAAAAGAAAAAAATCACGCAAGAACATGTAGATATTGATATTAAGGAAGAAGTCCAAGAGTTACCGGGAGCAGATACTAAATCAAAAAAGAAGAAAACACATTCAATGGATGCCGATCAAAGTCAAATAGAATCTGAAGCAGTAGTTGAACAAATTGAAGAAGCACCAACATCGGAAAAGAAGAAGAAGAAAAAGAAAGAGAAACAAGGACATATGAGTCAACTTGAATCTGGAACTGAAGAGCAAGTAGAAGCTGTTTTATAAAAATATTAAAAGAAGAGGAAGAAGCAAGTGCAAGATACATGTATAGAACCACAGGCAGTTGAAGAATCACCTTCACAGAATCAACAAAAGAAAAGAAATAAAAAACAAAGCGACTGCAGAAACTGAGCAGTACAGCAATCATACGGTAGGATGTATATAAAAAATGTTTTAAAGAATCGATCGATTTATATTATTTCTTTTAAAAATAAATGTATATCCTTATATTTTCTATTATAATTGTAAATATTTCAAAATATGTCATAATTTCCATAAGCAATATGATCGTTTAATTTATAATATTCCTATCCTACGGTCGTGTAGTTTGCTTTACAGTACACTGAAATAAAAATGATTAAATACAATAATGTGAAATATACACATATACCAGAACAGAACCGAATGATTTTATTAATTGAAGTATCAGCAGTTGAAATGAATTTTATAATCGAATGATTCACTAAAATAATTACATCGGCAGATTGTTTTGAATAATTCATTAAATTATATATTGTGACAGCCCGAAAATAGTAATAGATAAATATCGGAGTTATAAACAATAATGTTCAGAAGTTAATAAAGTATGCAGATAGTGCAATACAAACAAGTACATCCAAATCTGTTCTTCAGCTTAACGAGGTATATAAACTGTTATTTGTCGTAGTTGACAAAATGATTTTCATCAATTACTATTTTCACTCGATAGTATAATTTTTAACAATTTTTACTTTCAATAATTTTAGGAATTATATCATTAGAAATAATTAAGATATTTTAATAATCAAATAAATTCATTCGGTACTGCCTTCATTAATACATATAAACAGTGATACCTATAAACTCAGAAACTGGATCGTTTTCGCCATCTCCTCTCATTGTACCAGTTATTTCGTCATTTTCCACCATTGGCATAAATAAATTCACAAATTCAGAACTGTATGGTGGAGCAATATCTTCTAGTACCTAAACAATTCCAAATAGTAAGTTTTTTGTGCAGTACTTACAACTTACCTCTGTCACGAAGTACCGTATTAATGATATATCAGTATCCCCTTTTTGCCAACATTGTTTAATGTATTTTACAACTGGTACGACACATCCTGAACAAAGCAAATTAACCATTCGATCAAGAACCATTTTACGCATTTCAAGCTAAAATTAGTTGAAAGTATAAAGTGTGTTTGGAATAGTTTATCATAAGTGTGCAAAATACTTACTTGTACTAATATTTCTAACTCATCTTGTTTGGATTCAAAAAGTCTAACCAACAGATCTAGAATTTGTGTATGTAAAAGTGGATGTAACGTAACCACTTCATCTAATAAGGCCAAATGAAGGGGCGTATGCTCGGTGGAAAGTTTGAAGTAACTAGGTTCGGTGACTGTGCATTCAACCCATCTAATAACTCCAATGGATACCACTGGAAATCTAATCAGAAAACAATTTAATTATTAATGTGAGCAATCATAAAGGCTTAAAAGGTGTGTTTACGTTGGAGCTTCGATAAACGATATGTGTGGCGATACTAGCAAGACATCTCTGGTAATCATAGTTATGGATCGCGTATCAGAGGTCCTATGCACATCGATTGGCTAAATAATACCCGTTTTGCTAATATCGTTTTTCTTATAAATACATCTTAATACACATACTTCAAGCATTGATATAGGTTTGATAAATCCACCATTAGTTCTGAACTACCCTTATTAACGTTACAGATCTTATGTACAGTCTCTATAGCCTGTATAGTAGGCTTAAGTTCATCTCTAGTCCAGGTTTTCTTTTGACCTTTTTTGGGTTGACTTTCGCAAACACTGGCTGCATATGCAAGCAAATATATATATTTTGGTTTGTGATCAGGATTGAGTTTGATCCCTGGCTTAAAAAGAGCATCTACTAGTAGCTCTAAAATTATCAAATATAATTAAAATTTACTTGTTTAAATTTTTTAAATATTGAAAGAATACCTAAAAATTGTGGTGTCCTTATTAAATCCATGGGTGGTGGATCTGGTAAGTTGTAATTTTTAAACAGCACAGTAATGTCAGCAGGATTTAATGAATTCTTAGAGAGCATAGATGTTAAAGCCTGACAAGCCGAAGGGTGCGCTGATGCGCCATTTAATGCCATAGTAATTGGTGTTATATCGTGTCCACTGAAATGAGTATCTGTATGTACCATTTTCAAAAATAGTAAATAGCAATTTACAGTCAAAATTACAGATATGCATTATTTGACTGTAAGTCACTGTATATACCACACTTACCTTTTTTGGGCACATTTTGTTATTTCTTGAGATAATCGCTTCATACTACTTCCACCTTTGTGTTCTCTTGCTAGTACCTGTATGATTACTTGACTATAAACATATGTATGTTGACCATGACAAACCATTTTCTAAAATGATATGGTATGAAGTGTTTACATTGTACAGTATCAAACAATCTTACAGCACATTCTCTAGTTGTATTCTGCCAGTCTTCTGGGTTGGTTAAAAAGCTCACTATTGATGTCTTTAAAACTCTGGAGAACACTTCCAATTGTTGAGCGGCCGTTGATATACTAGTAATTTCTCCTTGGAAGCCTGCGTCAGATATCAGCTGTAATTGTAGTCATCAATATTATTAAATTAAAAAGGAGAAAATATGCAAATGTACCTTAATCGTGAAGTTTAACATTAAACAATCTGGATATTCCTCCGCAAGCCTATAAATCAAAGATCTCCATGTTGGGTGTTCAATTAATTCTGTTAACCACGCAGGTGTTTCACCTTCTTCAGTAAAGATTGTATCAGCTTTTTTTGGATCAAATGTTTTCAGGATCATTTCTTTTAAATGGTTTTCAACCATTGCTTGCACATCAGTTACTTTTACACCTAGCGTGTCAGATAATAATATAGGAAAAACTAAATTTTATAGAATTATACCTACCGCCAATTATTAGCCATTCAGCAATTAAGTTAGCCATTTGTGCAACAGCTGTATAATTTTGAGATAATTGTTCTATCACTTGAACAGGATTTCCTCCCGATTGAAAATATCTATGATAATTAGCAATTAAGAATAAGTGGTATGGTATTTAATGTCAGAACAGAAACCTTTTTAGTTGAGAAAATATACCCGGCTCCATAATATAATCTGGAGTTGAAAACTTTTCTGCACATTCTGCTAGTACTAGTTCTGGATTTTCCAAATTATCGTCACCTCCCTCTGACTAAAAAGAATATTTATACTAGTTTAAAAAAAAAATGTATAGTATTACTTACCTCTTCATCCACCATATCACCCCCATCCCAATGACGATCCTCATATTCCACCTCCATGGTTCGTCAATGGCAAATATTGTACTGAATGTAAAACAGTCCTTGTTTTATTGACTAACAAGACAATTTAATTGTTAACGAAAAGGCATTGCAATGTGTTTGCAAACCTAAACCTGTAAACAATGTAATATCTTAAATAGTGAAACCAAATGCACTTCAATTATAAAAAATGTTAGAAGTTGCCTTGTTATTAAATGAAACATAGGCTATATTAAATTCACAAGTAAGTAATATAACTTGATGTTTGTTTATAAGGAGCCTACAATTATTTAAGGTTATGTTACAATTCAGTTTGTTTAATTCTTGGGAGTTTGACTGGTGAAGGGTGGTAATGAATGGTAAACATGCGGTGAAGTATGTTATGAGTGTATTGCAAAAAAACAGTTTAAAGGGGCAAAGCATTAATTATTTATTGCAATTTTTATAAATATTTAGTAGTGTTAGTTCAAATGTATATCTTGACAAGGAGTCATTCTTAAGAAATTTTAGGTTACAACAATGAGCGCTTTATCAATTACAGTAGAGTTTAGGTATTTTACATTATAGTATTTGTAGAATTTGCACTTAATAGTTTTAAACTTCTAGTGGTGGCGCGGAACTTCTGTTTGGTAACAAAAAGAATTATAGCATAGACTTACCGCATAAGGATAAATGTATGTTCTTTGCTATTAAGCTTATTTACGTAAAGTAATGTATGCATTACAGGGAAATTAGGAGACTTGTTGGTGTGGCTAAAAGATAATCTGTTGTCTGAAAGACCAGAGTTGTTTATGCAGAATAATTCCGTGTAAGACACATATTTTAAAAGAAAGTTATATAAAATGTATTCAAAATAATTTCTTTTTAGACGACCAGGTATTCTAGTTTTAGTGAACGATTCCGATTGGGAATTGATGGTAAGTGTTAACATATAATTTTATGTTACATAACGATTAATTTTTGCTTCAGGATACTACTAATTACGAGATTCATTCAAATGATAAGATAGTTTTCATTTCTACGTTACATGGTGGTTAATCAATGTTGAAATATAATTAGTTTTTTATACCTTTATTATTTGAATAAATATTAATTTATTTTATATATATGTATATATATATTAATTTATTATATTTTACAAAAATTGTTCTCAGTATTGTACTTGAATCATACACTAAGAAGGTGCACAGGTTCCAGGATGATAATTATTATGAATAGTGGCTTTTGCACAGACAAAAAAGTATTGTAGTATGCAGTTGGATGTTACTGTCTTATGGAATAGAGAAGTTGTATATTTTTCAATATTCCGATAATAGGATAAGGATTTTGGTAAATTGATTTTTCATCATTGAGGGTGAAAATAGATTTGTAAGCATTTTTGCGAGGTCACCCGGCCGAAACAACCAACCACTCCTTTATTTGACGTTGGGAGAAAAGTACGTATGCCACTGCAGCAAAGAATATGGTTCTAAAGTTTTAGTTACCTTTAGGCTGACCAGGGCAGCATTTGCAGGGAGAGAATTAAAGTAAAATGAAATTATTCAGAAGTTTGAGAAGCAGATAAATTTCTGCATAATATACATTATTCCTCCATATTTTCAAAATAACATACTGTTCGTAGTTTTAATTAATTTAAAGTGAACGGAATACCTAGATTACCAGTAAATAAATAATGACAAAAGAAAAATAAGTATTTGTACTTTTAATTTAATTTATTAAAGACGTGTGCAATGTATTATATAATATTGTTAAAAATAATATATTACCTAGGTATGTTTTGTTAATTGTACAGATCTAGGTTGTACTTTATATATCTTGAACTTGTTTAAAGCAATTTTTTTCTGGTATAATTAATATTTTCAGTATTTGGTCCTTGCAATACGTTACTTATGTTAGTTGTATGCATGTATACGCAAAAGTTAATGAAATCATGAACAAAAAATTAAATTGCGATCTTTAATAAAATTCATTCTTATTTCTAATGGTAATTGTCTAAAACCATTTCTACCTTCTACTAGGTACAGAATCACTAGCAAGCAACAGGCCGCTATTATCACTTAATATAATGACTTCTGACCACGTACAAGTGGATCAAGGGGAATCTATTACGATGGCTTATGTTTAAACCATATTACAATAATAGATTTCTAACCATTCGCAAGCATTTAGACTGAAACAGAAACTTAATGATTTATATGATATAATATCAAACGGCTGCAACTACATTTGTTGTAAAACTAGCATGAAGGTATGCCGGAGTCATATAACCAGAAAGTGTTATGTGAACTAATTTTGAATCATTTATTGTATTGATTTAAATAAAATGCATTCCATAAATTCGTAGATGTTGTGCTACAATAACAGTCTCAGTAAATTATTGAATAATCTAATCATTCTATCCAAATACTAGGGGAAAATAAATGTTATGTTTATAGCTCCAATTTGGTCAACTTCATGTTAATGATTCAAATTGAAGATGACATGTTGCTCTTTTCATAAGACTTGAAGCGACATCTATCGTGAAATAGCATTGTTGTTCACGTTCCTGATAAATAAAAGATAAATAAGCCTACAGTATTTGCATATTGTTGAAATATACTTACGGAAATTCGTAATTCTTATGTACATGATGATGTTTATGATATATTTCTTCACGTATATCCATCTGGTCAATATTACTATAGTAAGGGTAGGGATATTATTTGTTTAACGTTGTTCCTCTGACTTGGTTTCCCACTAGTTCTTTGACACCAATCGCAAGCGACGAAGTATATGAACGAAGCGACGAAACGTTTCCGTATCCTGCAATGTACGCTTGAAAACTTGAGATTGACTAATTTTATGCATGTGGACTATTATTCATTTTGAGTTTAAAAACAGTGAAAATCCTGTTTCTTAGAGGAAGATGTTAGTTTTATTTGAAACAGCGGCGGGATATGCCATTTTTAAGGTATGTTTTTATCTATAACCTATATTCGATACGACGCTAACCTCATTTTTTCCATGCTTTAGTTGTTGGACGAGAATAAACTTAACCAAGTGGACAATTTGTATAAAGACTTTGAATCTCCCGAAGCTGCTAGTAAAGTGTAAGTTATATTGTATTAAAATTAATAATTTATATACAGAACTCTACTTTTAGAATAAAATTGAAACATTTTGAAAAATTTACCGATACGACTGAAGCGTTAGCAGCAACTACTGCAGCTGTTGAAGGAAAATTATCAAAAAGTTTGAAAAAGGTCCTGAAAAAACTTGTCGATAAAGAAGTACAAGATAAACTATTAGTTGGCGATTCCAAATTAGGGTCTGTTATTAAAGAAAAGTTTAGTGTACAATGTTTATCAAATACAGCAGTCCAGGAATTAATGAGATGTATAAGAGGACAGCTAGACAGTTTAATAGCTGGATTACCTAGAAAAGAGAATATTGCTATGGTATTAGGACTGGCACATTCGTTGTCGAGATATAAACTTAAGTTCTCGCCAGATAAGGTAGATACAATGATTGTACAAGCAGTATGTTTGCTGGATGATTTGGATAAGGAATTAAATAATTACACCATGAGGTGTCGTGAATGGTATGGTTGGCATTTTCCAGAGTTGGGTAAAATTATTTCTGATAATGTAGTATTTGCCAAAGCTGTCAAGATTATAGGTACAAGAGAAAATGCCGTTGCTACAGATTTATCTGATATGTTACCTGAAGACATTGAACAAAAGGTGAAAGAAGCTGCTGAAATGTCAATGGGCACTGAAATATCAGAGAATGATATTTTAAACATTCAGCAGTTATGTGACCAAATTGTAGAAATCTCAAATTATCGCGGGCAACTTTATGATTATTTGAGAGCCCGAATGATGGCAATGGCTCCAAATTTAACAATACTTGTTGGAGACCTTGTTGGAGCGAGGTTAATATCACATGCAGGTTCATTAATAAATCTTGCTAAACATCCTGCATCGACAGTACAAATACTAGGTGCTGAAAAAGCGTTATTTCGTGCCTTGAAAACTAAAAAGGATACTCCTAAATATGGTTTAATTTATCATGCCCAATTGATTGGACAGAGTAGTGCAAGAAACAAAGGTAAAATGTCTAGGATGTTAGCAGCAAAAGCTGCTTTAGCGACACGTGTAGATGCATTAGGAGAAGATGGTTCTTTTGATTTGGGCACTGAACATAGAGCTAAGCTAGAAGCAAGATTAAGAATATTAGAAGAAGGAAATATAAAGCGAATTAGTGGTACTGGCAAAGCTAAGGCAAAGTTTGAGAAGTATCATGGAAGAAGGTAGTCTTTTTATTTATTAATAGTAATACCATTCGAACCAATTTATAGTAAAAACAGCAAAATATACAGCTGCTCCTTCCAATTAAATTATGTAGACACTTTTTATACTCAGTTTTGAGTAAACTTAGATTGTAATCTGCTGCGATTTCTAAGAGCAGTTTTAATTTTGATAAACATAACTTTAATGTTGATACTTTGTATTGCCCAAAACTATTTTTGACCTTGTCTTTTAATGAACATGAGGCCTATAATTTCCTTTTGAGCAAGGCTTGATTAATCTTAGGTGGTAATACTAATGAAATTGCGAGATAATAAGAGAACAACAAACCGTGACAGTTTGAAAGTAATTAATGTTTTCTGTAATTTATGGCATTTTTTAGCCTAGAAACAAAGATCAGGATAATTAAAAAAAAGCAAAACAAAACATAAAAACAAATCAAATCAAATAAGGAAAAATAAACGATCATCCAAACACAAGTTCTTGTAAGTGCAGCAACTAGTTATAAACTTATTGTGAGAAGTACAGAAGTAATAGTTTCTAATGCTCAACTATATGTATTAAAAAGCTAAAGATTTTTTGCTCGCTGAAATCCTTATTGACAAAATAATGGCTAATCACATATTCATTGTTCATTCCGTTAAGATGCCGCCCATTGACTGTTTGAAATCATTGATAATTTGTCAGGCCATTATTATATCAAGTCGATTCATTAGTAAAAGGAACAAATTCAAAAAACCAAGTAATTTTCCGCATTTTTCTGGATTTCAAACAACATTTGATTCGTTGTTGAAAATCTAGGTCATGTAGATTCCGTTGATATCGAATATCGATTGCATTTCTACATTCTTAAAATCCTTTGTACGCTTGCCGGGATTATGTATCCGTTTTTATCCGCTCACCTAGTAAAAAAGAACAAATTTGATGTACCACATTTGTTAGAGATATGCCGAATCATGCAGTATATTTTTCGAATGTACCCTGTTGTGAAAATGGAGTTGATTTTCAAAGAAGTAACTTGGCTCCATCATTATAAACCGATGCGTTACTTATGAGACAGTCTGTATATAATGGTTTAAACTAGTCGATTAACGTTCAAATTAAACTCCGATAATGTACAATCCAATATTGTCATACATGTTCTCCAATGTTTTAAATGCCTGAAGAAGTTCTTGAAGAATTAATGTGTGTCTTCCATTTTGGACCTAATCGACTATTTCGTCACTTCCTTCTTTTAAAGCATTCATATTACAAAAAATTCATTCAATTTTAGATATACATTGACTTGTTCCTTCCAGAAAAAATTGCAATAAATATAAATATTGAAATATTGTCATTGAACATTCTGCAATACGTCATATCTGATAGAAGTGTTCATTGCAGGTCTGTGTTGTGAATTTCAGTGAATTCAGTTTACTGAACGTTGATAACCAAAACATTTCGATAGGAATAATTTATGACATCTGTGAATTCTCACTGCGTTCTTTGAAACATCAGATATCATTATGTAGGCACCGTCTGTATCTTTGTAAACCTTACCGTGTATAATTTACATACATTAAGAAAATTTATAGTACCTTGGGGAGTTCCCAAATTTAAACATGTTTTAGATTTTTGTTGGCGTAAATATCTTATAACGTTTATTTCATTCTAGTGAAGTACATGAGTATCCAACGGCTGCCGACTCTACATTACCATCGGTGGGGAAGAGGAAGAGGTCAGGAGATTCAATATTGGAAGAAAAATCTCAAGTAAAGGAAGAAATTGAAGAAGAACAAGATACGTCCCAAACGCCAAAACAAAAAAAGAAAAAAATTAAGGAAGCACATGGAGATGTTAATATTAAGGAAGAAGTGCAAGACTTACCAGAAGCAGATACTAAATTAAAAAAGAAGAAAAAGAAAAAACATTCAATGGATACCGACCAAAGTCAAATAGAATCTGAAGGAGTAGTTGAACAAATTGAAGAAGCATCAACATCGGAAAAGAAGAAGAAGAAAAAGAAACAGAAACAAGGAGATATGAGTCAACTTGAACCTGAAACAACCGAAGAACAAGTAGCTGAAGAAGCTGTTTTATCAAAAACGGAAAAGAAGAGGAGGAAGAAGCAAGTGCAAGATACATCTATAGAACCACAGGCAGTTGAAGAATCATCTTCACAGAATCAACAAAAAAAGAAAAAGAAGCAAAAAGCGATTGCAGAAACTGAGTAGTACAGCAGTCATACCATAGAGTGCATATAAAAAATACTTTTAAAGAATCGGTCGATTTATGTTATTCCTTTTAAATACAAATGTATACCCTTACATTTTCTATTATAATTGTAAATTTTTTACAATATAAGTAATAATTTCTTTAAGTAGTATGATTGTTTAATTGCAATATTCTTATCCCGCGGTCGTGTTGTTTACTTTACAATACACTAGCATAAGAACGATTGAAAATAATGATCTCAAATACAACTACATACCAGAGCAAAACCGAATGATTTTAATAATCGAAATAATGCACAAAAATTAATAAAACATCTATGTAGTGTAATATGAACAAGTATATCCAGGTCATGGGAATCACTGGTACGTTTTAAATCGTGTGTAACATTTGGATTTTAAGGAGTTTCAAAAGCTATTTTCTTTTAAGATAGTAAAATTTGAACGAAAACTCTTAGAAAATCATCTGTTTTTATTATTGAATGGTCATTAGTTATAACTTGAAGCAAATAAAATTTTATGCAACCTTTCCATTGTATCGTCTTCAAAAAATTAAACGAAGATTGCTCGTAGTAAAGCATTTCTTACACTCAAAGAAAAAACTTCGTAATGTTTTCACACTCTATGTACAACGATGACCATCGTAGGTGTCCGGGCCTTCTCACTTCTCGTACAATGATGACCATCGTAGGTGTCCGGGCCTTCTCACTTCTCATTCGTACACGTGAGGCGCGAGTGAAAAGCTTGTGAGTGTCCTGACATCCAAAATCAACATTGTTGAATGATGGGACAAAAGTATACTTGGACGGCTGGCAAGCGATGAAGCAGTGTGGGCAGGATACACAAGGCTCACTTTCGTCTAGGTTGACTGCGTATCGTCCAAGTTTGCGTTTGTGCCATCATACATTTCACCTTTAAACTAAACTTTCTGCAAAATACCAATCGAAATCGTTAAAACGATTATGTTATCTCGATTTTTATAGATGTTTTAGTAAATTAAATACGAAATTACATAGAGTTTGTGTTGTCCGAATTGTTTGATCAGCAATTCGAGCAATTCTATTAAAAAAATAAAATCCAATCAACAACGTGTAAGTTGAAATCAACTAACGTAAAACATAATTATGTGTGGTATTGTTACTGCTTACATAGCGTATTTGAAATTTTAAATTAAACATTGGAACCAATTGGAATTATGATAACTAAATACTTCAAAATTTGAACCATAAATGGTTTTGAAAATAAAAGTAATATTTTTAAATTTTGATTGAAAGAAAACTATTTAAATTTATTATCAAATGGAATATAGTACATACAGTATAATATAAATATACATATGTATTGTTCGCGTATTTCAACTAGTGTTTTGGAATTTATTTGAAAAATAAGAAACTACAAGAAAGGTCAAAGAAACAATAACAATTTTGTGGCAGAATTGGAAGAATCAAGAAGATAAGCATTCGAAAAGGATTTCAATCATTTACTTGCAAAACTACTGTGAGTAGCCAGAAATTATCATTTTGACCAATTATTTTAAAATGTTAATGCCTTTTACAAAACATATTTAAATTTAGCTGTCGGTAATATAATTATTTTAAAGCATCAAACTCATTAGTAAAACTGCAAAATTCATCTAGATTCCTTTTAGTTGCGTATTAACTCAGAATGTTTTAAAGAATCTCATTACAATATTATAGATTGTTCAATCAAATTCAAAAAGCGAACTTGCGTGGTGTAGATCAAAAACTGTATTTAGGACATAGGAGAATATTTTATGTAACAGCGGGCCTCCTCGTATTACTATTTGAAAATAAAGAACGAATGTAATACATTCGCTTCTTACAACATTTACTGACCAAAGCACGTTGAAATTTATTTAAAATATAACTAAAAATTACGTAAACAAGTGTAGTTTCTTTTTTTTTAGATTTGATCTAACAATAGCCAGTCTTAGTTTGCAATTAACTATATAATCTCACCGGTCTCCAGCTAGAGCAGGGTTCAGGGTGAGGTATGCAGAGGTCCATCAATGTTTATGCAGACGAAACTTATTGAAAAGGGCGCCAAGAGCTTTGTTTATTTTAGAAGCAAAACAGCTTCGTTGCATCTCCTTTTAACTTGTGGAAACGTATAATACGTTGTTAAAAAAAATAATTTTTTTATTATTTTTCAAAAGTAATGATAATGATGGTGATAATATAATAATAATAATAAAAAGGAACAATGAGGCAGGC
This sequence comes from Marronus borbonicus, assembly GCA_902655005.2. NCBI lineage: Eukaryota > Metazoa > Arthropoda > Insecta > Coleoptera > Scarabaeidae > Marronus > Marronus borbonicus. Next base: position 7,967,658 of record LR737385.1, on the reverse strand, counting down.
GTTCTTTAAATTCCTCCCCGGTAATTATTTTATTTCACTCCATGAGGCTCTACCGTAACAGTAACGGAAAATCGTCTGCGAGTCTTTTCAAAGTACCTGAAAATACAGAATAGCCATAAATCTATATGTTACTTAACTTTGAAATTTTATAAAATAAATCAAAATGTAGCAGAATTTCAATTCAAAACAACTATACTAACTTTTAATACGTTACATTCAAATTAATACTTAAACCCATTGCGAGGTTCGACAAAATGGCCGAGCGATAAAGTAGATATAGAATTAGATAGCAGTGATATTGAAGATAAAGCTAAATAATTCTGCAATAAAATGTTATTACAAGATAAAATTAATTGAAATACATCAGAAAAAAGGTACTCACCAAATTAGAAAAATTAATGACTCTTTTTAGATTGCAATTACGTCTGATCGCTACAAAGATAGGAATAAGAAAAGGGACGAAGGAATATTTCATTCGGTCGAACATACGCCTAAAATTCATACGCAAAAAATAATAATAATACGAAATTCTCAATACTACAACAAATCGAAATAGAAACTGGTGCATGTATACCGCTGTTCAAAATAAACAGACTGCTTGACTATACAATTGTTACAACTATGAAGTTAATGAACAATTATGGAGTAACCATAAACTGCATTTAACTTAATTTGTAAATTATTAATATCAATAGCTTACTTTGGATTTACCTCAAATTAAGGTATTTGGGATTTAGACCAAATTTTCTTTGTCAACTCTTAAAAACAATTGAATTTTAGTGTAAAATATATTGATTGCATGTAAATCCATGATTTTGTTCTCTCCCAAGTCGCCCAGTTAAAACACGGTTTACTTCGCCAATATAGGATCAAGTCTTCACAATAATGAGTAATCGGTGGCGACTGGTGGAGACGTAAGCGGGAGGTCAAGGACCACGCTGCGCACCGGAAATACACGAGGGAATTGAAGCGCTGCCCTTGATCTTTCATTTACGTCACCACCAGCCGCCGCTATATAATATTAATATAATCACAAGAAATATTTCAATTTTATTTTTTTCCCTATCGCACCTTTGCCTCATTGATAGATGACATTAAAGCATGAGACGAGATAAGCATAATTTATCACACGTGTAAATATAAATGTGTTCCTTCTTTGTAATACGAATCTCAGCATATCTACTTTATGAACAGAAGCTATCGAAAATTGCCGGTATAAACCAATGTACGTAATAAATACAAAGTATAATAGCAGTGCGCAGAAAATAATGGTTGGTTCATGTGTAGCGCGAAGAATAGGAACATCAGCGGCGCTTAGTAACAATAAAAATAGCGTTCGTGGCTGTAGGAACACGTGGCCAGGACACAGCTCAACCTGTCAAGATAGGGCTTTCTCTCAATTGCAGTTTTACTTACCGCCACTAGCATCGCAGGCATCTCTCGCACGGGATCTACATATAAACGACCTCATTATGCTGTTTAGCTCACGCCCTTATCCCTCACATCTCGTAAAAGTTAACCCTAATATGTAAAATATTTGTATTTGTAATCCGACATATACTGGTTTTATATTGTTTTTTTAGGTGTTTTCTAACCGTTCTTTTGTTTAGTCTGCGGAAAGATCTTTTCTCCTAACACGAACAATCTTTTGAAATATACCAATTGAACTGCTTTTGTATCATACTATATAGTCGTTCAGGTATTGAATGGTACAAAGAAAAAGTCATATGCCTATGTAATGTGTCTAAAACCCGTTTTACACGTCGCGATTTATTGGCTAATTAATTATAAAAGTTTATTTTCGAATTTTTGGTAAAGTATAAAATTCTTGAGCAAGAAATCAATTGTGCCGTTTTACAATCAAGAATAAATTGGACATTTTTTTCATGATCTTTGCTTGCTTTCTCGTTCTCGTTAAATAGTTGAACGGGGGAATTGATAAGCAATCTGCTTTTGTTCAGGTGCGGAGGATACGCTTCCACCTGAGTGTAGAGGATAGCTATTTTGGTAAGTGGTAAACGCGTGAAATAAGATTTTTTTGAAGTTCGTACAATTTCAATATCCGTTAGGATGTTACTCACAAAATGATCTCATAATTAATTAGGTCAACTACGTTAGCGTAAAATATGCGAAATACGTAAAATCTCAATATTCTTTTTGTGCCAGACCTAGTTATATACAATGGAACAAACCAAAAATATTTACAAATTTTACGATGGTGAAAAATTCAGTATATTATACACTAATAAATGTTTGGTAAAATTCCTGTACCGTTTTGGTGCAATATTTAACTCGGCACAGAATGCAGGTATACGGATTAAGCTGAAGCAATACTGAACTTCAGTTCTCACTCAGTTCAGTATTCCTACTGAAGATGATAGCTTAGCTATCGAAACGTACGTACAGTGTCAGTAAAGTGTTAATAGTGGTAAGGGGTAATAGTGAAGTGTTTCAGTGTTCCAGTGCCACAGTATTCGAGTACGTGATTTATAATTCTTTAATTATGAATTTAGGAAAAGAAATGACTCAAATCATGTAACTGACGTTCGCCAAAGTTTAGAAATTTTTATATTTTCAAACAACACTTTACTAAATACATGATAAACATAATTTAATGACATATTTAAAAAAAAATTGAATTTCGTGTCTTGTTACTTCGTTAATTGTTGGTTAAATTATGCCACTTTGGAAGCTATTTAATGAGATTACGCAAATATTGAATGTTATCAAAATAGATGATGGTCCATTAGCACAAATTGATTGGAAGTTACGCTACTTCCTTTTCTTAGATAGAGAATGTGTGAAATGTGTTAAAGTAAATTAATTAATAAATTCGTATTCCCTCGTACGTAAAATTATTGAAATTTGACCATGAAAAGGAACACTAAACGAAAAAAGTTCGTAAATACGATAAAAAAAGGACCTAATAATTTTTTAATCAAAAAAGTTCAACAAACGTGTTTATCATTTTAATGAACAGCTGTTTATAATATCGTTGAACACATATTTTCGTATTTAAACTATATGCAATAAACGGATTTATTGATATAAAGAATACACTTATTAATGTCTACGGAAAACGGTTCTCACAAAGTAAGTTCATAAACGGCTATTTATTATATTGATAACCATGTTTCAATTTGATGAACATAATTCATTGTTGTAATAAATTTCTTTGTTGCTTTAACGAAATGAAGTCAATGAACACGATTTATTGAATTCATTTTTTCAGTGAAATTTTGTCTTTCCTTTTACTCACTTTAGATAGATAAACGGTTTTTTTATAGCGTTTATGCCGTCATTATTTCAAGTTTAAAACATCCTTCAGGTGTATACAACTGTTAAGTGCAGAAGGAAGCTAAGTCAACTGACTTTAGCCATTTTAGCACCAAAATTGCCATTGTCAATTGTTTGCCCTTCCTATCCTTCCTTGCATTTAAAATATCGCAGAAAATTTTTATTGCTAACTCTTTAACGGTGATGCCTAGATTCTTACATGCTTTTACCGGCAATATTCGACGCGTTTACAAAATAATGATCACTCTTTTTATAATTTCTGCATCTTGTTTAATAAATTTATAATTAATATATTTCCTACTTTTTCTTTACAGATTAATATTTTTCTCTAAATCATTTTTTTTTTGTTATACGAATGTAAACTAGATCGCTCTGAATTGTTTTACATAATTTTTTATCTTCATTCCTAAAGGAAATAAACAGAAAAATGATGAGTTTGGGAAGAATAATACGTTTTCTTTAGTCACGTTTTTGAATACAAAGTTCACTTTACGTGGTAACCGTATAAATTCTCCACTTTAACATTAAAGATGTCTAGACAAGGAAAAAGAAATAGAAATCTTGAGATGATGGTAGTAGTAGAAATTTTGAAGCGGCAATAAGCAGATTTTAATGTTATGATAATATGAAGATGGAACGGGGTTAAGGGTGATGAGGCGTTTTGGCCCAACGCCAGGTGTTGTTAGTTGGCTGCTGTGCCGCTTAGGGTAGCGGGCCAATTTATACTTAATTTTCACGCTCAGCAGCGGGACATTCGCTTCGAATGTTCAGTTCATTGCACTCTAGCTTCTCCCCTGTAAATGAATTTAATATAAGGTTATGTGGAAAATAAAACTTGATAAGAATGGAAAAAGATTTTGGATATGAATGAGCAAGGACCGGAATAACGTGGATGTTGAGGCGAACAATTTTCAACAGAAACGGCAAACAATCCCGCAATATATGAGGATGCCGTGTGACGAATAAATTATTTGGCATACGTTGCTTTTTTCCCTGTCCTCGATGTCTTTGTTTTTTTGTGTTTTTTCGAGATTTATTGTTTCTGTATTACGTGAGCAAGATAAAGAGTTGATAAGAATGGATTTGTGTGTATTATTGTGTCACGTACATAATTGTTTGTATACACTTATATCTTAATAAATGTATTTAATTTTTGTAAATATTCTTACAAGAATTATTTTCACATTGATGTACTATGTTAATTAATATCGATGGGAAACGGTATATAAACTTCAAAGCGTCTTGATATCATTTGCGTTGGAGGTGCAATTTTAGAGAATAATGGGATAATAATGGGGATGACATAGGAAATCTATAACAGGAGTTGTAGTTTGTCGTTTGCTATTGTATTTCGAGAAAGAAAAACAAAATGAAAGTCCTTTAATATCTGTTGCTAGTATGTAATCGCATGAAATAGATAAGTGATTGAACACATATGGTTAAAATTGTACCTCACAAACTGTTGGTTCGTTCACCACATGTAAAAAGAAAACAATGGTTGATATTTGAATAACGTCCTGGATTGATCAGCTATCGTATTGGATGCAGTATACCCTTAAACAATGTTCAACAGAAAAATTTATTTTTTTTTGTTCAAAAATCTAGATTTAGTCAATGTCGAGCGTATGTCTCAAATAAATTCTCAATAAAGGAGTGCTGATAGTGTATAAATAATGGCGTAAATCCACTAAAGCCGATATATTTGGCGTTGCCAGTTTTAGATGGGTACAAAATGCTTGCCACAAAATATTAGTTGCATGTGAAATTTGTGACTAATTGCATGCGCTTTATTGTCTACACAGACTGGTAGAAATATATTCTTGTATTAAGAAATTAGATCTTCTTGAAAAAGAATCTGTCTCTATTCAAGAAATTATTTTTACCTCAAGACTAAAAAATAAGTTTAATGTAAGAATATAATTTTCTTAAAACTCTTGGAGTTAGAAAATTAAAAATAATCGAAGATGATTCTTCGAAGTAAATCATTTAGCCTCAAGTTAGAAAAATATTCGGTGGATATCACAATTAGTAAAAAAAAATTAAGTTTTAACTTAAATTAATTTGTGAATACATTTTTAACAATATCAGTTTTATAAGAAGTGTGGGTACCTACGAAATATTACAATAACCGTTATTTTTTGCAAATGCTTATGAAACGTTTATCATATTGTAATATGAGTATATATAAGTTAGGTAATATGTGTAAATAGTTTATGTGTCCATACATCTTGCGATGTCTTTTACTATAATAAAAAAAAGATAGCCAACGTAATAATAAAACGTAGTTTTTCAATGATTTTGTGTCTATTGTTAATATTTCATGCATATATATTAATATTCTTGTTTAATTGATCGTAGTTACTACAAGGAGCGGCTGTGTGGCTCCGGAGCTGCAGAACGCACTGAAACATTTCTAACCAAAGGATATTTGTACATACTATATTGTTGCAATTTAGTTTGTAAATAATACATGACTTAACGAGAACTACATACTATGACTTTGTTCTAACATAAATAGCAAACTAGTCAGAGCCAATCATACACCATGAAATCAGTGAGAATATAGTTTCGGATATTTTTCAGGCAATCAAATCGAGTCTGATTAGTTTGTCATATATGATGGAAGAAACCTTATATAAATATTACAGCGTTCTTTATATTCGAACCAACACGCATACCATACCAACCAATACGCATAAGTTTTCTCATTGGCCAACGCCCCACATGGAAATAATATTGTTATTATTCCACTTCCATAATCAGCAATAAACAAGCGAGTTTCTTCACTATTTTGATGGATGCAACTTGGCAACATCATTCGTCTTGCAAAATTATAACAAACGTGTTGCAGCACTGAGTATGTGGCGTATGGTGTTTTTATCTTGCTTCAGGCGCAATTTCACTGAAGAAACATGTGTAGCCCGCTCTATATTAATTGAAGCAGCCTTATGCGAATTTAGGCTACCACCATCCACAATGCACTGGTGTACGTTTCCCCGTTAAACAGCTATGAGGGTGCCTTTGTGGATGGTAGAAGGCAGTTTATTTCAGTTTTGACTTATAAATGCATTAACATTGCAGTAAATAAGTGTATAATGTTGTTTTGTACAGAGTATATGCGCGAATTAAATGCATGGATTCTGCGATGAAAATAAACCATTTAATAGTTCGCAATGTAAGATTAATATGCACTATAAATATTTTTATGTAAATTTACAACAATAGTCGATGGTTATTTGTTGCCATTGATGGACGTTATTTTAAACATACCTTGCTTCCATTTTACAAAAACTTTGGGAATTTTCGAACGTTATCGTCAGCTATTTTATCCATGTTGTAATAATTTACAAGGTCTCTCGTAAATTTTTAGTTATTACAAGAACGTCTAAACAAAATTCATTTAATGCAGAGAAAGCATATTTAACTTAAACACAAGCAACATTTCGATTAAGCCTTTCACCTTTTTTAGAAGGTAAAAGGCTTCATCGAAAAATCGTCATAATATTCATGTATTTTTTTGAGATATTTTGGCATTTTATAAAACGACAAATATTATTACAATATTATTTATATAAGCGATTTAAGTTTGAAAGGAATATCTATCAGGGAAGATAAAAATCATTTATGAGGTATTGATTTGTTTCGATTTTGAAGGTGTTTACAATTGCGTAGATTGATGATTCCCTTTATTGTCAAACACCCACTTTTTGTGCTAGTTTCCTCTTCGTAGTGCTAACGGCTTTGAGGGTTTTCCTTCAGAAGCCATAAGATTTCGAAATACTATTAACAGATAAGCTACTTCTATTGCTTCAATCCTAGGCTTCAGATTTTGTTATGTATAGTTCCACGATTTGGGTTCTTTCTGTTATTTATTGTTAGCATTTTTCTGCGAAGAAATGTTAAAAATAAAGAAATGGAGCTGGACAGAAATTGCACCCACCTACTTTCACGAAAACACCAATGAATTTGAAGCGCTGCGTTTGCAATACGATCTAAAATGTACCAGTGTTAAAATTCTGTTACAGTACAATAATAATTTAAATATTTTGTCAAATAATACCTTTAATGAGGCTTATTTCACGATACATTGATTGACTTACGCTCAAACAAGTTATGGAATGATAAGTTATCAAACTGCTGCTTGTTGGTCATTTATCCCGCTTGGCCATATCTCCCTACGAAGGCTTTCTATCTATTATGGCACACAATACATTAAAGCTACCTTCTTGTTGACAATTTTGTGGTTTTGTTAAATGTGGATTAGTGTATCACCTCGCCGGTCCTTATTGAATTGAAGATTGGACTCTAACGTAGATGTCATTATTGCAGTGTCGATTTTGTCATTAGCTCAAGTAAAACAGTCAATTCTGGTCGCTAATTGGTAATAAGCAATGGATTTTATAACTTACAGGGGTTGACATTTAAAAAGAACTGAAATTTTTTTTAGTTAAATATGTTAGTGTTTGGACTAGGTTTTTGAAACACTCTGTATAACATTTGTGATATGCATTTGCAGCAATAAAGAGGAACTTATGTTGCCAATAAATGTCTTACTACAACTGGTTTGTACCGAACAGAAGATATCGATGTTTAAGTTAAATTTGGCCTTATGTAGCAATATTTATTTTTTCTGAAAAAAAGCTGTATATTCCAAAAGCGGTATATCTTACATCTATGATATTGTATAACATTAAACTTATCTTTGAGATATAAATAATAGGCAGACTATATCATTTTAAACAAGAAAGTTGATATCATAAAGACTTCAAAAAGACACTTTCATTATTTCCAGAGATACTTTTAATAGGGCCTCGTCGTGAATGACTCTGTATTTTACAATACCGATCGATGTAGTTGATTTACTAATTTACATACATTTTTTACAGTGTGAATACGTGAAGATGAAATGCAATTAAAACCAAAATTATTAAGCGCATTAAGTAAGCGCCACCAATTACCTCCATGTTTATAATTAACCAATAAGCCAGCAAACGCGGCGTAGGTACAATAATGCACTCCCGCGATTAACGTAGACGAATCCCGTCCTCTATAGAGCCAGCAACGTGAACGGGTGCGTATTTGAAGTAGTATCTAGTGTTGTACCGTCACAGCAAAACATTTGTCATTACTAGAGGATCTGTTAAGCTAAACGTGGGATGCTCTTTAACCGTTAAAAAAAAAATCCAATTGTGGATGTAGAATTGATAAATACGAAATTAAATAGATTTGAAATGATTATACGTCTGGATTTGTTCGCATAAATTGGATTACGTAGTGTGTGTGAAGGCTTACCATCAGTTCGTTTATTACAAGTCATTATTGTAGTTAGCGTCTCTTTACATCGTGTTAATTGATTTCATTGTGAGTTCGAAACAGTTTGTGTTGTTGACACCGGAACGAACATTGTCGATGCGTTTATGCAGCGTTTGTATGGTATTTGTAGATGTGTGCGCATTTGTAAAATTCAAGTAGGTACACTTTATTTATGTAGATTTTCGTCATTATAAACCATGGATTTCTAATTGAAATTATGAAACGCATTGTTTAGCCATTTCCTTGCCATTTTCTTTCTACAATTGCAATTTTTTAAAATAGGATCATATGATTAACACCAGTGCGGTTAACTATCCAAAGCATGTGGACATATCTGTCGTTTCGAATTGTATCTCTATTCCATATTCAATTGTTAAGCATTATGATAATGTTCTTCATTTTCATCAAAGTTGTATTTCGTGCTATAAAATAAAGTAACTTTTCGATAAATTCTTTATGTTCAACTATAAGGTTCCCCCAGCTATTTCTAGAAATATTTCTCTTGACTAAGCAGATCAGGATTGAGATTTAAATTAAAATTCCGTCGAGATTTTCACCGGTGGTTTCAATTGAAGTAGTTTTTTTTTTGGGTTTTGCCGTGTTTGTTACACAAATGTTCTTGACGTTTCGCTGGACAACACTACTACAAAAAGTGGAGGAAATTAGCGATTTAAATGCACGCGAAAAGCTCATTGAAGAAAACCAAGAGAAATGTAGAAGAACAACCAAACTAGGAACAAAGAAAATAATAGCAAACTATAAGAAATGCCGCTGGAGCGATGCACAGACTAAAGAAAGTCTTGGAGAAGAAACTTCTTTCTACAAGGTAGATACAACGCAGTAGAGAAGTGTCTCCAAACAAGGATCAGTTAATGAAGCTGCAAACTAAAGGAATCTTTTGTATTCATACTTACGAATAAAAGGTATAGTTTGTCCATACCTAAATATTCAAATAACCGTACACAATGACATAAAACATCCTTTTGGCTCATATCAAAGATACAAAGAAAAAGAAGCAGGTTCGAGACAAGCATAAAATACAGAGAAGCAAGATTATTCCACAATTAGAAGACCTTTACCCAAATCGAAGAAGTATCTGGTTTTAATAAGATTACTCTTCCATGTATCTTAGCCTCGACCAAATGTTTCCAAAATGAATAGATAGGAGGAAGGGCGAAATACTTTTGACGATGTTTTCCGGGAAAGGGGCAGGGGCTATTGCTTAGCTAACAATAGAACATTTCGTATTTGTTCAATTCTCAGGTGTTCCTTGTTTTAATTGCGTTCTTGTTCATTCACTTAAAATACTCATGTGTCATTTTGACAAATAAACCTATTGAACCTTACATCGTAGAATTTATTCCACTTAAAATAAAGTAATTGGTGTTTTCTCCTGATTCGCTCTGTACAGAGTACTGTATTTAAAAATAGTTATTAGGAATGGATGTAATATTAACTGTTATGGAGCTGCGTCGTTTTTACAGCGGGGTCTTCAATTATAGTAAAGAGCAAGATATTTCTTAGGTAGGTACAATTAATAGGTAATACCTTGTATTACCTATTTTCTGAGTATCAGTTTGAAACGTGTTAACATATGAACTTGGTAGTGATTAAAATTAAACAACAACAAATCGTAGGAATGTGTTAGATGTTAAAATCAAAGAGGTTAATACATCATTTTATTATGCTTTTATTACTGTAAGAAGGTTGTAGGTAAAACCTGAAAAAATGTGTAAAATTTAATCAAGAACCTCCGCATCCCTTACGAGTTTGATAGTAATATACTACGAGATAAGTACTTCTTTTATTACAGTGCTAAATTTCAATATTTTTGCGAACGAACGTCGGTGTCATAAAGTACGTACTTAGTTTCCTGCGTATTGCAAACATTTTTCATCGTTGTTGAGTTCCTCACTCCTCGCCTTTTTCTGTTTAATCTTTTGATATGCAGTAAAAGTACATTCCGCTAAATTGCGTTATTTGCTTCGGTAAACTCCGGCTCATAAACGTTGCATTTTGAAAGTTAGGCTAATTTAATTTAATGCATGCGTTATAACTAGTATATATGTACGTATAGCATTCTACACTTTGCTTTAATTATCTTCGTTATTCTGTTTGTTGCGCCTTTAATTATAAACCTTTCACGACGGAGAGAAGCATCGATCGTGATCGAGCAGCTAATAACAAATTTCAGAAAATCCTAATTAATTGATTTTACTATGTGGGTGTGAAGTATCCTCTTTCGCCTCAAAAATGAAGAGAAAAAATGAATTTCAGTCTCGTCAATTATCTATTAATAAAGCTAAATTTATTTCTATTATGAGAATCAAATTATTTTGGGAAAATGACGAACGTATGTAATCGCGTTGTCGAAAATTAGTGTCGTCTTCACACGTCTAAACGAATAATTTTTTACATACGGTGACGAGATATATAAGTGCAAAGCTTGTTATCCTTCAGCGTGTAAATAGTTTACTTGGCTTTGTACTATCATACTTTCAAGGTGTTTAGTCAATTGTTACCTAATACCCGAATTACTACTCGGGATTGCACCGTACTTACCAGGAAAATCTGACTCTGGTGCAGTTCTTACCACTGGACCGCCGAGTTCTTAGAAGTTGAAGTACTTTTGAAAAGTCAGTTTTGCACGACATGACCGCCATATTCATTTGTCCATAGCATTACAACCACTTACAGGACAAAGTCATAAGCAAAAGAATAAAAACAAAAAGGCACTAAATACGTATGTTTGACAAGTTTACAGGTAAGTCATATTTTAAGTGTACATATCACATACACATATTCAGACTAAACCCACAAACAGAAAACAAGTGAGAAACAAGTGAGTTATTAAAGTTTTTGGTCATATGATACACTCATGATTTCAGTATTACATTCGTTCTAGCTCTCGGTGTTTCGAACGCTGCTCTGAAACAAGTATTGCTAACAGCGATGTTAAAATCAACAAGAGCAAGAACTGATGGGCAATCAATTTTATTAAGAAGTAAGTTTAGTAAAACCGTTGCACTGTACATGCTTCTCCTTTCCGAGCAACTTTAGAAATCGTGAATATTAAGTACATTGTTGTAATAGGTATTGCGTTCAGGATAGAAACCTAGCTTTGAAAGATGACCACTGTTTCCATAGCCAAGTTTTGGTAGCTATAGTATCCCTTTTGAACTCCAGTTGACTCCTTACAAGGCTGCTGTAAAGTTCGTAATATGCATGGGTCACGAAAGCTTTGACATGTTCTTATAAGGAGACCTAGGTTTCTAGATGTCGACAAACAAATGGTAGAAATATGTTCAGTAAAACAGAGTTTAGTGTCATTATTGCGCTTATATCAATCATTAATAATGAGCAATTATTGCAAGTGTTACCGCGATTTGTCATAGCATGAAGTCGGTCAGAGGTTGGATGTTGTTTTGAGGATTAATTAACCATGTTTGCTGCTCATTAGAATCTTTTAACGTTAGGCATGAGGCGCTAATAATGTTGAAGTTTGCGAGCGATCATATCACAGATAAGCACAATAGAATATAAATTTGGCGAACGAGCAGAGACGGAAGCAAACCGTGGGTGTACGGCGTGGTCTCCCAATCGGCTGTCACAGGACGTGTACGGTTTTGCATATGCAATGGAACGTCATACCATGGCTTTTGGAGGACCTGATCTAGCTGAACACAGGTCACCATGGACAAAGTTCGATAATATACACAGCTACAATTCCGCCTATACGTATGCACCAGAAGAGCATATCGAAATCCAGCGTATGGATAATATTTGTTTAACAGAGGTTGAAACACCAAATACAAGTCACTATAATTTGGTCAATGCAACAATATAGCTGTGAACTCACTCAAAATAAGCCCCTATTCACTATAATTTTACGATCAGCTCGTTTCACCTGCTTGGCATTTTCCATCTTAGAAGATTTAGTTAGAGCGCGCAATTTTTAAGCGCCCACCGACCAATCAGATTGTTAGTTGGAGTGTAGTTTGATTATGGCGATATTCAGACATGTACATAATAATAGCAAGGACTGTGGGCTAGTATGGAAAACAACACAAAAGTATCGATACACTACGTACTCTCTCTTTTAATAAATCCTACAATAGTTTTTCTTCCCGTATTTCTATGCATACTTGCTGTGTAAACATTTTAGCTTTATTAAATAATTACCAAGTGTTTCTCTTTGAAATAATAATGCAGGCTTCCACGGCTAGAGTCAGTTGTCATGGTTAATTGTGGCCTACCACTCTTCTCCCTTCTGAAGAAGCCTTAAGAAGAAGGCTAAACGTCGAGTTTTCGATTAACTATGTCACGATCCAAACTCAGAACACGTTTAGTTTTAACTGATTTTCTTTGATCAGTAAGAAAAGTTTGAAGAGCAATCCATCACTTCGTTTAATAAGTAGTTGAAATGTAGTACGGAATGCGCGAAAGACAGCGTGAAAATTCGAGATTTCATGCCCTTTAAACGAAGCTGCCAGGGACGAGTATGTAGTGGATCGTGCGCCTGGGGATGTTAAGGTATATGCGAGGGTACATTGCCTAATAATTACAATAAAAGAATTCGAGGGAATGCAGCAACTCGCCAGGCAAAAGAAATTGAATAATGTCTGAAATAGTATTTAGCGGGTCATTGTATGATTTACTGTGCGCTGTGTCTAGTGCATATTTTTGGTTGCACACGATGGAGATGGATTGGTAGAGAATAATATTAGTTAGGTACTAGGATGTTACATATTGGGTAATTGAAGTTATTAGATGCGAATTTCTTGTTTAATCCTGGGTTGGGTTTAGAGTCTTTTCACAAGTATTTTAATTTTAATTTAACTATTAATGTTATTGATACAGATAGGACTGTTACATTGCAATATACCTTGCAATAACCAATAAAAATTTCTATGTAGGTATCTGCGTACTTTTGTATATCGTATTACAAATAATACAATGTTCTCTTTTAACAATATATCAAGAACGTGTATTTGAGGGAAACACAAAAGTATATTCATAAAAATATTTTAATTTGATCTGGTGTTCAGCGGAAGTGACGTTTTATGTTTACGTCGTGTATATTTACGATATGTGAGTATCGTAAAGTGTCCTTATTCGAGCACGAACAATGTATGAGATATTTTTATAGATTTACGGCAATTTTGGAATTAGTACTTTCCATAAAAATAGGCTTTTGTGACAGTTTTGCTCGTACTTGCTTAGGTAAGTGGCAATATCATCCCATACTAAAACGAACGAGCAATAAAAATGTTTAACTAGAATGACGTTGTAATATTTTAACCTTGGCAAATTCTATAAACCTTAGAAACTTAATGTATAAAAAGGAACGAATTCAGCCTTTTATTGATGCTTTTTCCTGGAAAGTATAGATCGCCATTCTTTGCTGGTATAATTGAGTTGCTTATTGGAATATTTTCATATGGAAGGCGGAAAGTGATTTAAAATGTTTTCTAGTTAGAACTAAATTAAAATAAATGTATATTAACGTAGATTTGATAT